>JASUUJ010000190.1:0-325000 GCA_030449895.1 Citrus mangshanensis
CAGTGTACTTCGTTCCAGTTACATGTACTCCCCTCCCCACAAGGCTATAGCCCACCGTTTTGGGCATTTTTGCGGTGCCTGACTTGGGGGCCAGACAGCCGAGGCTTATTTTTGTGTGACTGTGCCCAGCAGCCTATTTTACCCAACACACGGAGAGCGCTCATGAAGTATGCCCCCGTTCAGTTGCTTGGACGGGATTGCTTGAAGATGTTCTCCCTGAGACCTCATTACCGTTGTTTGGGGCATTTTTGCGGCGGTGAACTTGGGGATGGGACCTTCGGGAGCTTTTTTTTTAGTGAGGCTGTGCCACTTGGCCTCTTTTGGTACCTGAGCGCTCGCAAGTCTCGCCCCATTCCGAGTCCGGCGAGACGAAGTGGGCCAACCCCTCCCCAAGGCTATAGCCCACCCCCCGTTTTTGGGCATTTTTGCGGTGGAGCCAGGCTTGGGGCCGGAACCTTCAGGCGCTTATTTTTGGTAGCTGACTTGCCGCGGCCTAATTTGGCACATGGAGGCGGTCGCAAGTCTCGCCCCATTCCCGAGTCCGAGCCCGGACGATCGGCCAGCCCCTCCCCCAAGGCTATAGCCCACCCGTTTTGGGCATTTTTGCGGCGGACCAGACTTGGGGACGGGACCTTCGGGAGCTTATTTTTGGGGTGCAACGTATGGCCTATTTTGGCACACGGAGGCTGTGAAATCTGTATTCCGAGTCCGAGCGGACGAAAGTTGGCCAGCCCTCCCCCCAAGGCTATAGCCCACCGTTTTTAGGCATTTTCACTTGGCGAGACGAACTTGGGGCGGGACCTTGGGGGCTTATTTTTTGGGCTCGGCTATTGCCCGCAGCCTATTTTGGCACACGGGCGCTCGCAAGTCTCGCCCATTCGAGTCCGGCCCGGACGAAGTGGGCCCAGCCCCTCCCAAGGCTATAGCCCACCCGTTTTTGGGCATTTTTTGCGGCGGACCGAACTTGGGGGGCCGGGACCTTGAGGGCTTATTTTTGGGGCGGCTTTGACGTGGCTATTTTTGGCACTGTAGGTTACGTATTGCTCGTCAGAAGTCTCGACCCATTCCGAGTCCGGCGGGGCCAGTTGCTAGCCAGCTCCCTCCCCCAAGGCTATAGCCCACCCGTTTTTGGGCATTTTGCGGTGCACGAGGGAAGAACCTTCGGGGCTTATTTTTAGGCTCGCTGAGCTAGCGGCCTAATTTTGGCACATGGAGGGCGGTCGCAAAGTCTCGCCCGTTCCGGAGTCCGAGGCGGACGAGGCAGCCAGCCCCTCCCCCAGGCTATATAGCCCACCCGTTTTTGGGCATTTTGCGTTGTTCCAGACGAACTTGGGGACGGGACCTTCGGGGGCTTATTTTTGGCGCAGCTTTGACCGCGGCCTTTTTTGGCACACGGAGGCGCTCGTAAGTCTGCCTCCCCATTCCGAGTCCGGCGGTACGAAGTTGGCCAGCCCCTCCCCACAAGGCTATAGCCCACCCGTTTTTTGGGCATTTTTGCGGTGCACGAGCTTGGGGACGGAACCTTCGGGGGCTTATTTTTCGGCGCGGCTGTGCCCGCGGCCTATTTTTGGCACACGGAGAGCGCTCGCAAAGTCTCGCCCCATTCCGAGAGTGGCGGACGAAGTTGGCAGGCCCCTCCCCCCAAGACTATAGCCCACCCGTTGTTTGGGCATTTTTGCGGCGGACGAACTTGGGGATGGGACCTTCGGGGGCTTTTTTTTTGGTGCGGCTGTGCCCGCGTCTATTTTGAGTACACAGAGAGGCGCTCGCAAAGTCTCGCCCCATTCCGAGTCAGAAGGCGGACAGTGAGCCAGCCCCTCCCCCAAGGCTATAGCCCATTTTACGTTTTAGGCATTTGCGAGCGGACGAACTTGGGGACCCGGGACCTTGAGGGCTTATTTTTGGGGCGAGGAAACTTTGACCGTGGCCTATTTTTTGGCCAGCGCTGCAAAGTCGCCCATTCCCGAGTCCGGCGGACGAAGTGGGCCAGCCCTCCCCCAAGGCTATAGCCACACCGTTTTTGGGCATTTTGCGGTGGAGCCAGCTTGGGACGGAACCTTCGCTATTTTTAGGGCGCGGCTGTGCTTGCTTGTGACTAATTTTTTTTACATGGAGCGGTCGCAAGTCTCGCCCCATTGAGTCCGTGAGACGAAGTCGGCCAGCCCTCCCCCAAAGGCTATAGCCCACCTAGTTTTGATTTTAGGCATTTTGCGGCGGACGAACTTGGGGACGGGACCTTCGGGGGCTTATTTTTGGGCGCAGCTTTGACCGCGGCCTATTTTGGCACACGGAGGCGCTCGCAAAGTCTCGCCCCATTCCGAGTCCGGCGGACGGGATTGCCAGCCAGCCCTCCCCCCAAGGCTATAGCCCACCGTTTTTAGGCATTTTTAAGCGGCCCGAGTGAACTTGGGGACGGGACCTTCGGGGCTTATTTTTGGCGCGGCTGTGCCCGGGCCTATTTTTGCACACGGAGGGTGCTGTAGAAGTCTCGCCCCATTCCGAGTCGGCGGTGACGAAGTTGGCCAGCCTCCCCAAGGCTATAGCCCGCCGTTTTTGGGCATTTTCGCATGGGCGAGCTTAGGGACGGAACCTTCAGGCGCTTATTTTAGGCGCGCGGCTGTGCCCGCGACCTAATTTTTGGCACATGGAGCGGTCTCGAGTCTCGCCCCATTCCCGAGTCCGGCGGACAGGGAGTCACCAGCCTCCCCCAAGGCTATAGCCACCCGTTTTTGGGCATTTTGCAGGCGGACGAACTTGGGGCCAGGACCATTTTGGGGCTTATTTTTGGCACACGTGACTTTGTTGGGCCAACCTTTTTTGGCGCAGGAGGCTTCTTTTGCACACGGAGGGTGCTCGTCAGTCTCGCCCCATTCCGAGTCCAAGCGGCTAGAAGTTAGCCAGCCCCTCCCCCAAGGCTATAGCCCACCGTTTTGGGCATTTCTGTGCGGACGAACTTAGGGGCCAGGACCTTGGGGCTTATTTTGGGCTCGACTGTGCCCGCCCAGCCATGGCCCAGCACGGAGGGCGCTGCAAAGTCTCGCCCCATTCCGAGTCCGGCGGACAGAAGTGGGCCAGCCCACTCCCCCAAGGCTATAGCCCACCCGTTTTTTGGGCATTTTGCGGTGGACGAGCTTGGGGAGCGGAACCTTCAGGGCGCTTATTTTAGGCGCGGCTGTGCTTGTGGCCTAATTTTTGGCACATGGAGGCGGTCGCAAGTCTCGCCCCATTCCAGTCCGGCCCGGACGAAGTCGCCAGCCCTCCCCCAAGGCTATAGCCCACCCGTTTTGGGCATTTTGCGGCCCACGAACTTGGGGGGCGGACCTTGAGGGCTTATTTTTGGCGCGCGCAACATGACCTTGACCTATTTTTGGCACTGGAGGCGCTCGTAAGTCTCGCCCCATTCCGAGTCCGGCGGAGTGGGATTGGGCCCCTCCCCAAGGCTATATAAGCCCACCCGTTTTTGAGGCATTTTTGCGGCGGACGAACTTGGGGACGGGACCTTGGGGGCTTATTTTTTGGGCTCGACTGTGCCCGCAGCCTATTTTTTTGGCACACACGGAGGCGCGCCGCAAAGTCTCGCCATTCCGATTCCGAGCGGACAAGTGGGCCAGCCCCTCCCCCAAGGCTATAGCCCACCCGTTTTTAGGCATTTTGCGGCGGGCACGAGCTTGGGGGCCGGGACCTTCTGAGGAGCTTATTTTTGCGGCTGAGCCGTGGCCTATTTTTGGCACACGGAGCGCTCGTAAAGTCTCGGCCCATTCCGAGGTCCGTGAGCGGACAGAAGTTGGCCAGCCCCCTCCCCAGGCTATAAGCCCACCCGTTTTGGGCATTTTGCGGTGCAGGCTTGGGGAAGGAACCTTCGGGGCTTATTATAGGGCGGGGCTGTGCCCGCGGCCTATTTTTGGCACATGGAGGAGGGTCGCAAAGTCTCGCCCGTTCGAGTCGGTGAGGGCCGAACGAGGTGGCTGGCCAAGCCCCTCCCCCAAGGCTATCTCAGCCCACCCGTTTGCAGGCATTTTGCCGGCGGACGAACTTGGGGGCCAGGGACCTTCGGGGCTTATTTTTGGGCGCAGCTTTGACCCATGACCTTTTTGGCACACGGAGGCGCTCGCCAGAAGTCTCGCCCCATTCCGAGTCCGAGGCGGGCCAGGCTGGGCCAGCCCCTCCCCACAGGCTATAGCCCACCCGTTTTGGGCATTTTGCGGTGCACGAGCTTGGGGACGGAACCTTCGAGGGCTTATTTTTCGGTAGCGCGGCTGCCGCAGCCTATTTTGGCTACGGAGCGCTGCAGTCTCGCCCCATTCCGAGGTGGCGGACAGAAGTTGTGCAGCAGGCCCCTCCCCAAGACTATAGCCCACCCGTTGTTTGCAGGCATTTTGCATGGACGAACTTGGGGATTAGGGACCTTGAGACTCCGGGCTTTTTTTTTGGTGCGGCTGTGCCCATGCAGCTATTTTTGTCCACAGTACAGAGGCGCTGCAAAGTCTCGCCCCATTCCGAGTCCGGACGGGCCCAGTTGACAGGCCCAGGCCTCCCCCAAGGCGGCTATAGCCCACCCGTTTTTGGGCATTTTGCTGGGCACGAGCTTGAGACGGAACTAGTGCTTATTTTGTGGCGGCTGTGCCTGACCTAATTTTAGCACATGGACCGCAAATCTCGCCGTTCCAGATCCCGGCCAGGACATCGGCCAGCCCTCCCCCAAGGCTATAGCCACCCGTTTTGGGCATTTTGGGGGCTGAGGCGCCAGGACCTTGGGGGCTTATTTTTGGCGCAGCTTTGACGCGGCCTATTTGCTTCCACACGGAGGCGCTGTAAGTCTCGCCCCATTCCGTGTCAGCGGCCCGGACAGAGTGAAGTCCAGCCCACTCCCCCGAGGCTATAGCCCACCGTTTTTGGGCATTTTTGCGGGCGGACGAGCCACTTGGGGCTGGAGGGACCTTCGGGGGCTTATTTTTAGGCGCGCTGTGCCGGAGTTCCCTGTGCCCGCACACGGAGGGTGCTGCTCGCCCCCATTCCGAGTCCGGCATTGACGAAGATTAGCCTCCCCCAAGGCTATAGCCCACCCGTTTTTGGGCATTTTGCGGCGTGACGAACTTGGGGATGCGGGACCTTCGGGCTTATTTTTGGGCGCAAACTGTGCCCGCAGCCTATTTTTGGAACACGGGCGCTCGCAAAGTCTCGCCCCATTCCGAGATCCGGCGGACGAAGTGGGCCAGCCTCCCAAGGCTATAAGCCCACCCGTTTTTGGGCATTTTTGCGGCGGACGGGCAGGGACGGGACCTTGGGGGCTTATTTTTGGCGCAGCTTTGACCGCCCGGCCTATTTTTAGCACACGGAGGCGTCGCAAAGTCTAGCCCCATTCAGTCCGGGCCAAAGTTGGCCAGCCCACTCCCCCCAAGGCTATAGCCACACCGTTTTTAGGCATTTATCGGGCGAACTTGGGGCTGCAGGACCTTCGAGGGGGCTTATTTTGGGCGCAGCTGTTGTGCCACATGGCCTGGCCCCACTGCACCACGGAGGGTGCTGCAAAGTCTCGCCCATTCCGAGTCCGGCGGAAGAAGTGGGCAGCAACCTCCCCCAAGAGCTGTGCTATGGCCAACGTTTTTGGCATTTTCGTGGACCGAACTTACGGGGACGGGACCTTCGGGGCTTATTTTTGGGCGCGCTGTGCCCCGCAGCCTGGCCACGGCAGCGGCGCTCATGAGTCTCGCCCCATTCCGAGTCCGAGGCGGACGAAGTGGGCCAGCCCTCCCCAAGGCTATAGCCCACCCGTTTTTTGGGCATTTTTGCGGTGGGCGAGCTTGGGAGGCGGAACCTTCAGGCGCTTATTTTAGGCGCGGCTGTGTCCCTTGGCCTAATTTTTGGCACATGGAGGGCGTCGCAAAGTCTCGCCCCATTCCGTCCGGCGGACGAAGTCGCCAGCCCTCCCCCAAGGCTATAGCCCACCCGTTTTTAGGCATTTTGCGGTGCACGAGCTTGGGACGGAACCTTCGGGGGCTTATTTTTAGAAATGGCGGCTGTGCCCACGCGGCTAATTTTGGCACATGGAGGAAGTCGGTGCAAAGTCTCTTGTTGAAGCCCATCGCTCCGAGTCAATGGGCGTCCTGCCAGCCAGCCCCTCCCCCAAGGCTATAGCCCACCGTTTTAGGCATTTTGCGGCGGACGAACTTGGGGACCAGGACCTTCCAGGAGCTATTTTGGGCGCAGCTGACCCAGCCTTCTTTGGCTCACGGAGCGCTCGTAATCTAGCCCCCATTCCAGCGGACGAAGTTGGCCAGCCCTCCCCAAGGCTATAAGCCCACCGTTTTTGGGCATTTTGGGTGCACTGGAGCTTGGGAGCGGAACCTTCGGGAGCTTATTTTTGTGTGACTGTGCCCGCCTTCCTATTTCAGCACACAGAGAGCGCTCGCAAAGTCTCGCCCCATTCCGAGAGTGGCGGACGAAGTTGGCAGGCCCCTCCCCCCAAGACTATAGCCCACCCGTTTTTTGGGCATTTTTGCGGCGGACGCAATCCTGGCAAGGGATGGGACCTTCGGGGCTTATTTTTGTTGCAGGCGGCTGTGCCCACATGACCTATTTTTGGTACACAGAGAGCGCTCGCAAAGTCTCGCCCATTCGAGTCCGAGGCGGACAAGTGAAGCTGACAGCCCCCTCCCCCAAGGCTATAGCCCACCCGTTTTGGGCATTTTTGCGGCGGACGAACTTGGGGGCCAGGCCTTCGGGGGCTTGTTACTGGCGCAGCTTTGACATACCTATTTTGGCACTGCAGGCGCTCAAGTCTACGCCCCATTCCGAGTCCGAGGCGGACGGGAGTTGGCCAGCCCCTCCCCCAAGGCTATAGCCACCCGATTTTGGGCATTTTGCGGTGCGAGCAGGGCGGGCTGGAACCTTGAGGCTTATTTTGCGGCCTGTGCCCGCCCCTATTTTTACACCGCGGAGAGGCGCTGCATAGTCTCGCCCATTCCGAGTGACAGGGGTTGACCCTCCCAAGACTAAAAGCCACAGTTGTTTGGGCATTTTTCTTGCGGCGGACGAACTTGGGGATGGGACCTTCGCGGGCGGCACTGATGCCTGTGCCTTTGGCCCTATTTTGAGGTACACAGGGCTGTAAGTCTCGCCCCATTCGAGGAGTGGCGGACCAGTGACAGCCCCTCTCCCGAGGCTATAGCCCACCCGTTTTTAGGCATTTTGCTGCTGAGACGAACTTGGGGATGGGACTATCGGGGTATTTTTGGGTGGCTGTGGCCTTCATCCTGCCCACCTCACCTGCAAGGAGGTTGCTCGGAAAGTCTGGCCTACTTCCCGCATGAGTCGCCGGACAGAAGTTATTATCCCTCCCCCAGAGCTAACCCACCCGTTTGGCATTTTGCGGCAGGACGAACTTGGGGCGGGACCTAGGCTTATTATTTTGGGAGGCTTGTGTACACATTATTTTAGGCAAAACGAGAGACCGCTCGCAAAAGTCACGCCCCATTAGGAGTCCGGCGGACGGAGTTGGCCAGCCCATCCCCCAAAGTCTATAACCACAACCCCGTTTCCATGGGCATTTTGCGAGCGCCAGACGAACTTGGGGCCTGTCGAGGGCTATTTTTTGGGCGCGGCTGTGCCGCCCAGCCCTGGCCACAGCACACGGAGCGCTGCAAAGTCTCGCCCCATTCGAGTCCGGGCGAGTTGGCCGAAGTGGGCCAGCCCCTCCCCCAAGGCTATAGCCCACCCGTGATTTTGGGCATTTGCGGTGGGCGAGCTTGGGGGCGGAACCTTCGGCGCTTATTTTGAGGCGGCGGCTGTATCCCTTGGCCTAATTTTTAGGCACATGGAGATGACGGTCGCAAAGTCGCCCCATTCAGTCAGCGGGCCAGAAGTCAGCCAGCCTCCCCAGAGGCTATAGCCGCACCGTTTTTGGGCATTTTTGCGTGCGAGCTTGGAGGACGGAACCTTGAGCTTATTTTTAGGCGCGCTGTACAGCCTGTTGGCACATGGGCCGGTCGCAAAGTCTCGCCCCGTTCGAGTCCGGCGGAGCCCGAACTTGGCCAGCCCCTCCCCCGAGGCTGCATAGCCCGCCGTTTTTGGCATTTTGCGGCGGACCAGACTTTTCTCGGGCTCTTATTTTTCGAGCAGCTGTGCCGCGGCCTGGCCCAGCACACGGAGCGCGCAAACTCTACGCCCGGCTGAAGTGGCGGACGATTGCTTGGCCACTCCCCACAGACCTGCTTATAGCCCGCCCGTTGTTTGGGCATTTTGCGAGAGATGAACTTATGGCAATGCTCAGGACCTTGGGGGCTTATTTTTAGTGCGGCTGTGCCCGTATTTTGCTACACAGAGCACTACGCAAAGTCTGCCTTCATTCGAGTGGCGGACAGGAGGGAGCAGGCCCTCACGAGGCTATAGCCCGCCCCGTTTTTGCAGGCATTTTGCTAGTGTGAGTCGAACTTGGGGCGGGACCTTAGGCTTATTTTGCAGGTGCAGCTGTGCCAGCGGCCCTATTTTACCACGGAGAGGGTCAGCTCGCAAAGTCTCGCCCCATTCCGAGGCCGGCGGACGAAGTTGACCAGCCCTCCCCAGGCTATAGCCCGCCCCGTTTTAGGGCATTTTGCGAGGCGGACGGGCAGGGGCGGGACCTTTTGGGGGCTTATTTTTGGGCGCGGCTGTGTCATGGCCTATTTTTAGCACGGAGGTGCTGGAGTAAAGTCTCGCCCATTCCGAGTCACCAAGTTCGCCAGCCCACTCCCAGTCTACATAGCCCATTTTGGGCATTTTTGCAGCCCGGGCGAACTTGGGGGGACCTGGGGGCTTATTTTTGCAGCTGTGCCTTGGTTACATTACTATTTTGGCACAGGAGGGTGCTCAATACAAAGTCTTGCCCCATTCCGAGTCAGTGGACGAGTTAGCCAACCCTCCCACAAGGCTATAGCCCTTTGCGTTTTTGGGCAAACATTTTGCGGGCGGAGACGAACTTAGGGCGGGACCTTCAGAGGGCTTATTTTAGGGCTGTGCCTGCGACCTATTTTTGGCAAACGGAGGCCGCTCGCAAAGTCTCGCCCCATTCCGAGTCCGGCGTACGAAGTTGGTCATCCCCTCCCCCGAGGCTATAGCCTGCCCGTTTTTAGGCATTTTGCGGCGGACGAACTTGGGGAGGACCTGTAATTAGCTTATTTTGGGAGTGGCTGTGCCCGTGGCTCATTTTGGCACGGAGGCGCTCATAAAATCTCGCCCATTCCCAGTCAGGCGGACCGAAGTTGGCGGCCCTCCCCAAGGCTATAGCCACCCGTTTTTAGGCATTTTTGCGTGTTGAGCGGAGGCGAACTTGGGGGGCGGGACCGCCGGGCTTATTTTGCAGGTAGCGACTGTGCCTCGTCCTATTTTTGGCACACGAGCGCTGCAAAGTCTCGCCCATTCCGAGTCCAAGGGATTTGAATGAAGTTAGCCATCCCTCCCCATTTAGGCTATGGTAGCCCACCCGTTTTAGGCATTTTATGGCGGAATGAACCCAGTTGGGGGGCTGGGACCTTGGGCTTATTTTTGGGAGTGGCTGTGCCCACTGTGGCCTAATTTTGGCGCCACTGGAGGGCACTCCGCAAAGTCCACCCCCATTACAGTCGAGGCGGACGAAGTGGGCCGAGAGCCCTCCCCCAAGGCTATAGCCCACCCGTTTTTGGGCATTTTGCGTTCGACGAACTTAGGGGACGGGACCTTGGTGGCTTATTTTTGGCCCCACGATCACAGCTTTTCCCTGTCTATTTTGGCACCACGGAGGCGCTCGCAAAGTCTCTCGCCCCATTCGAGTCCGCGGACCCGAAGTTGGCCAGCCCCTCCTGCTGTATTGCCCACCGTTTAGGCATTTTGCGGCGAGACGAACTTGGGAGGCGGACCTTCGGGCTTATTTTTGGGCGTGGCTGTGCTCCACGCGTCCTATTTTTACCCAGCACACGGAGGCCGCTCTTTGCCAAAGTGTCGCCCCACCGAGTCCGGCGGACCCAGTTGGCCAGCCCTCCCAAGGCTATAGCCCACCGTTTTTGGGCATTTTTGGGTAGCCTTGGCGGGATGGCGGGACCTTCGGTGGCTTATTTTGGGAGTGGCTGTGCCTGTGGCCTAATTCTTGGCACACGGAGGGCACTCGCAATACTCACCCCGCAGTCCGGACGAAGTGGGTCCCGAAGTATAGCCCACCCGTTTTTTGGGCGCGGGCGACGAACTTGGGGGCGGGACCTTCGGTGGCTTATTTTTGGTCAGCTGTTCCAGCGGTCTATTTTTCCACAGCACACGGAGGCGCTAAAGTCTCGCCCCATTCCGAGTCCGCGGACGAGTTGGCCAGCTCCTCCCCCAAGGCTATAGCTTTTTTAGGCATTTTGCGGCCGAACTTGGGACGGGACCTTCGAGGGGGGATCGGCTGTGCCCAAGGCCTATTTTTGGCAAACGGAGGCCGCATCGCAGTAATTCATAGTCTCGCCATTCGAGAGTCCGAGCGGACAGTTGGCCAGCCCCTCCCCCAAGGCTATAGCACACCCGTTTTGGGCATTTGCGGCGGACGAACTTGGGGACGGGACAGCGAGGGCTTATTTTTGGGACGGCTGTGCCGCGGCCTATTTTTGGCAAACGGGCCGCTCGCAAAGTCTGCCCCATTCCGAGTCCGAGGCGGGCGAGTTGGCTAACCCTCCCCCGGCTATAGCACACCCGTTTTGGCATTTTGCGGCGACGAACTTGGGGGGAGGCGGGACCTTGAGGCTTATTTTTGGGAAGGCTGTGCCCGCGGCTATTTTGGCAAACGGAGGCGCTGAAGTCTCGCCCCCCATTCCGAGTCCGGCGGGCGAGATGTTGGCCAGCCCTCCCCCCAGGCTATTGCCCACCCGTTTTTGGCCCATTTTGCGGCGATGATAACTAGAGGGGCGGGACCTTGAGGGGGCTTATTTTTGGGCGCGACTGTGCCTGCGTCCTATTTTGGCACCACGGAGGGCACTTCGCAAGTCTCACCCCGTGCATTACAAGCAGGTCGGGAGGCGGACGAAGTGGGCCAGGCTCTCCCCCAAGGCTATAGCCCACCCGTTTTGCATTTTTAGGCATTTTGCGTCGACGAACTTGGGATGCGGGACCTTCGGTGGCTTATTTTAGTCGCGGCTGTTCCCGCTGGCCTATTTTTGCAGCACACGGAGGCGTTCACCAAACTCTCGCCCCATTCCGAGTCCGGCGGACGAAGTTGGCCAGCCCCTCCCCCCAAGGCTATAGCCCACTCGTTTTTTGGGCATTTTTGCGGCGGACGAACTTGGGAATGGTACCTTCGGAGTTTATTTTTGGGTGTGGCTGTGCCCACGTCTATTTTCACACACGGAGGGCGCTCGCAAAGTCTCGCCCTATTCAGAATCCGCCTTGGACAGAGTTGGCCAGCCCCTCCCCCAAGGCTATAGCCCACCGTTTTTGGGCATTTTTGCGGCGGACGAACTTGGGGATGGGACCTTCGGGCTTATTTTTGGGTGCGGCTGTGCCGCGGCCCTATTTTTGGCACCACGGAGGCGCTCGCAAAGTCGCCCCATTCCGAGTCCGGCGGACGAGTTGGCCAGCCCCTCCCCCAAGGCTATAGCCCACCCGTTTTTGGGCATTTTGCGGCGGACCGAACTTGGGGAATGGGACCTTCGGGGCTTATTTTGGGAGGCTGTGTCCGCGGCCTACAGCACCCACGGGAGGCCGCTCGCAAAGTCTGCGCCCCATTCCAGAGTCCGGCGGACGAAGTTGGCCAGCCCTCCCCAAGGCTATAGCCCACCCGTTTTTAGGCATTTTTATGGCGGGACCCGAACTTGGGGGCCCAGATGGACCTTCGGTGGCTTATTTTTGCACAGGCGTGGCTGTGCCCGTGGCCTAATTTTGGCTTGGCAGCACACGGAGGCACTCGCAAAGTCTCACCCCATTCCAGTCAGGCGGACGAAGTGGGCCCGACCCTCCCCCAAGGCTATAGCCCACCCGTTTTTTGGCATTTTGCGGCGGGCGAACTTGGGGACGGGACCCAGGGGGCTTATTTTTGGACGCGGCTGTGCCCGCGGCCTTTTTGGCACGGAGGCGCTCGCAAAGTCTCGTCCCATTCCGAGTCACGAGCGGACGAAGTGGGCCAACCTCCCCCAGGCTATAGCACACTTTTGCCGTTTTGGGCATTTTTTGCGGCGGACGAACTTGGGGCCAGGCAGGACCTTGGGGGGGCTTATTTTTGGGACGCTGTACCCGCGGCCTATTTACAGCAGCGGAGGCCGCTTCGCAAAGTCTCGCCCCATTCTGAGTCCGGCGGACGAAGTTGCCCAGCCCCTCCCCCAAGGCTATAGCACACCAGTTTTTTGTGCATTTTTGCGAGGTGACAGACGAACTTGGGGGCGGGACCTTCTCGGGGCTTATTTTTGGGGAAGGCTGTGCTTTGCGCCTATTTTGGCAAACGGAGGCCGTTCGCAAAGTCTCGCCCCATTCCGAGTCCGGGGACGAAGTTGGCCAGCCCTCCCCCAAGGCTATAGCCCACCCGTTTTTGGGCATTTTACGGCGGACGACCTAATCCTGGGGGCCAGGACCTTCGGGGAGAGCTTATTTTTGGCGCGACTGTGCCTCGTCCTATTGGCACACGGAGGCCGCTCGCAAAAGTGTCGCCCCACACCGAGTCCGAGCGGACGAAGTTGGCCAGCCCCCCCCAAGGCTATAGCCCACCCATTTTTGGGCATTTTGCGACCTTAATCCTGTGGGGACCTTCGGTGGCTTATTTTTGGGCGTGGCTGTGCACCTGTGGCCTAATTTTGGCACACGGAGGGCACTCTGAAAGTCTCACCCCATTCCTCAGTCGGGCGGACCAGTGGGCCGGCCCTCCCCCAAGGCTATAGCCCACCCGTTTTTGGGCATTTTGCGTTCGACCCGAACTTGGGGGCGGGACCTTCGGTGAAAAACTATTTTTGGTCGCGGCTGTTCCGCGGCCTGGCCACAGCACGGAGGGCGCTGCAAACTCGCCCCATTCCGGAGTCCGTAGACGAAGTTGGCCAGCCCCTCCCCCCAAGGCTATAGCCCACTCGTTTTTTGGGCATTTTTGCGGCGGACGAACTTGGGAATGGTACCTTCGGAGTTTATTTTTGGGTGTGGCTGTGCCCGCGTCCTATTTTTCACACACTGAGGGTGCTCGCAAAGTCTCGCCCTATTCCGAGTCCGCCGGACGAAGTTGGCCAGCCCCTCCCCCCAAGGCTATAGCCCACCCGTTTTTTGGGCATTTTTGCGGCGGACGAACTTGGGGATGGGACCTTCGGGGCTTATTTTTGGGTGCGGCTGTGCCCGCGGCCTATTCCCCCAGCACACGGAGGCGCTCGCAAAGTCTGGCCCATTCCGAGTCCGAGGCGAGGCCGAAGTTGGCCAGCCCCCTCCCCCAGGCTATAGGCCCACCCGTTTTTACAGGGCATTTTTGCAGGCGGACGAACTTGGGGGCCGGGACCTTCGGGGCTTATTTCCTGGGGAAAGCCAGGCTGTGCCCGCGGCCTATTTTGGCAGCACGGAGGCGTTTCGCTGAAGTCTCGCCCCATTCCCAAGTCCGAGGCGGACGAAGTTGTAGCCCCTCCCCAAGTCTATAGGCCACCCGTTTTTGGGCATTTTTGCGGCGACGAACTTGGGGACGGGACTCAGGTGGCTTATTTTGAGATGGGGACGGCTGTGTACCCATGGCCTGCCTATATTTGGCAAACAGGGCCGCTCGCAAAGTCTCGCCCCATTCCGAGTCCGGGCGGGCGAAGTTGGCCAGCCAGCCCTCCCCCAAGTCTATAGCACCCCGTTTTTGGGCATTTTGCGTGACGGACGAACTTGGGGAGGCGGGACTTTGAGGGTGTGTGCTTATTTTTGGAATACGGCTGTGCCCGCGCCTATTTTTTGGCACACACGGAGGTGCTGCATGAGCTCTCGCCCCATTCCGAGTCCAGCGGACGGTTGGCTAGCCTCCCCCAAGGCTGTATAGCCCACTCGTTTTAGGCATTTTGCGGCGGACGAACTTGGGATGGGACCTTCGGGGTTTATTTTTGGGTGTGGCTGTGCCAGCGTCCTATTTTTCACACACGGAGCGCTCACAAAGTCTAGCCCTATTCAGTCTTCCGGACAGAGATTGGCCAGCCCTCCCCGAAGGCTATAGCCACTCCGTTTTTGGGCATTTTTGCGGCGGGACGAACTTGGGGATGGGACCTTCGGGGCTTATTTTTGAGCGCGGCTGTGCCAAGGGCTTGTCTATTTTGTCACGGAGGGTGCTCGCAATGTCTCGCCCCATTCCGAGTCCGGCGGACGAAGTTTGCCAGCCCCTCCCCAAGGCTATAGCCCCACCGTTTTTAGGGCATTTTGCAGGCGGACGAACTTTGGGGCAGGACCTTGAGGGGCTTATTTTGGGGGCGTAAGCTGTGCCCGCGGCTATTTTGTAGGCGCTGCAATATCTCGCCCCATTCCGAGTCCGACCAGAAGTTGGCCAGCCCTCCCCCAAATCCCCTATAGCACACCGTTTTTGGCATTTTGCGGCGGGATGAACTTGGGACGCAGGACTTCGGGGCTTATTTTGGGCGCGGCTGTGCCCGTGGCCTATGATTGGCACACGGAGCGCTCGCAAGTTTTGCCCCATTCCGAGTCCGCCGGACGAAGTTGGCCATCCCTCCCCCAAGGCTATAGCCGCACCCATTTTTGGGCATTTTGCGTGACGAACTTGGGGCCACGGGACCTTCGGGGGCTTATTTTTGGGCGCGGGCTGTGCCTGTGTCCTATTTTGGCACACGGAGGCCGCTCGCAAGAGAATCTCGCCCTATTCCGAGTCCGACGGACGAGTTGGCCAACCCTCCCCCAAGGCTATAGCCCACCCGTTTTTAGGCATTTTGCAGGCGGACGAACTTGGCAGACGGGACCTTCGGTGGCTTATTTTGGTGTGGCTGCGCCCTTGGCCTAATTTTGGCACACGGAGGGCACTCGCAAAAGTCTCCACCCCATTCTGAGTCGCGGACCGAAGTGGGCCAGCCCTCCCCAAGGCTATAGCCCACCCGTTTTTTGGGCATTTTTGCGTTTGACGAACTTGGGGACGGGACCTTCGGTGGCTTATTTTTGGTCGTGGCTGTTCCTGCGGCCTATTTTTGGCACACGGAGGGCGCTCGCAAAGTCTCGCCCCATTCCGAGTCCGGCGGACGAAGTTGGCCAGCCCCTCCCCCCAAGGCTATAGCCCACCCGTTTTAGGCATTTTACGGGCATGGATGAACTTGGGGCCAGGGACCTTCAGGGGGCTTATTTTTTGGGGGCAGCTGTGCCCGGACTATTTTGGCAAGCGGAGCCAGCTGCCAGAAGTCGCCCATTCGAGTCCAGGCGGATAGTGAACCAGCCCCTTCCCCCAAGGCTATAGCCCACCCGTTTTAGGCATTTTGGGCGACGAACTTGGGGATGGGACCTTCGGGGGCTTTTTTTTGGGGGCGGCTGTGGCCGCGGCTTTTTTTGGAACACGGAGGTGCTCGTAAAGTCTCGCCCCATTCCGAGTCCGAGGCGGACGAAGTTGGCCATCCTCCCCGAGGCTATAGCCCACCCGTTTTTAGGCATTTTGCGGCGGACAAACTTGGGGGCGGGACCTTCGGGGCTTATTTTTGGCGCGGTTCTCTCCGCGGCCTGTTTTAACCACACGGAGGGTGCTCGTAAAGTCTCGCCCCATTCCGAGTCCGAGTGGGCCAGCCCCTCCCCCAAGGCTATAGCCACCCGTCATTTTGAGGACCTTCCGAGGGCTTATTTTGGTTATTTTGGGCCTCGTGCAAGTCTCGCCCCATTCTTGGCCCTCGCTATAGCATTTTAGGCTTGCCTTCTCACGGCTGTGCACACGGAGCGCTAAAGTCTCGCCCCATTCCGAGTCCGCGGACGGTTGGCTCCCAAGGCTATAGCCCACCCGTTTTAGGCATTTTGGGGGCCATTTTTCCTGTGATCTGAACACACGTAGGGGACGGCGACCTTTTTTTTAGGGCGCGGCGAACTTGTGCTGAGCCGTAGCCTATTTTTGTCACACGGGAGCCTCGCAAAGTCTCGCCCATTCCCATTTGAGTCCGGGATTTGAGCTGCATGCCATCTCCCCCCGAGGCGGGCCCGAGTATAGCCAACCCCCCCCCAGCTATTTTTAGGCATTTTGCAAGGCGGATGAACTGCTAGGGGCAGGACCTTTTTGGGCTTGCAGCCTAGCGAGTCCGGGACTTCGGGGCTTTGGGGCGGCGCCTTAACCTTCGCCCCATTGGTCGGCGGGACGAGTGGCCAGGCTAGCCTACAGCCGTGCCACAGGGAGGGTGCTCGCAAAGTCTCGCCCCATTCCGGGTCCGAGCGGACGAGTTGGCCAGCCTTCCCCAAGGCTATATAGATTTTGCCAGGGACGGGAACTTGGGGCTTATTTTTGGGTGCGGCTTGACTATAGCTGTCTCGCCATTCCGAGTCCGGCGCTATAGCCCACCCGCTTTTTAGGCATTTTGCATTGGGCGGACGAACTTGGGGACGGGACCTTCGGGGGCTAATTTTTGGCGCGGCTGTGCCCGCAGCCTGTTTTGGAAGACGGAGGGCGCTGCAAAGTCTCGCACCATTTCGAGTCCAAGGACGAAGTGGGCCACTCTTCCCCCAAGGCTATAGCCCACCCGTTTTAGGCATTTTGCGGCGGACGAACTTGGGACGGGACCTTGGGGAGCTAATTTTTGGGCGCGGCTGTGCCCGCAGCCTATTTTGGAGGCGGAGGCGCTGCAAAGTCTCGCAGGCCATTTCGAGTCCGGGGGCGGACGAAGTGGGCCAGCCCACTCCCCAAGGCTATAGCCCACCCGTTTTTGGCCATTTTACGGCGGATGAACTTGGGGACGGGACCTTGGGGGCTTATTTTTGGGTGCAGCTGTGCCGCGCTCCTATTTTTGTAGAACACGGAGGGGGCTGCAAAGTCTCGCTCCCATTTCGAGTCCGCGGACGGTTGGCCAGCCCTCCCCCAAGGCTATAGCCCACCCCGTTTTGGGCATTTTTGCGGCGGACGAACTAGGGGACGGGACCTTCGGGGCTTATTTTTAAGGGCGCGGCTGTGCCCGTAGCCTATTTTTACACACAGAGGCGCTGCAGTCTCGCTCCATTTCGAGTCCGGCGGACGAAGTGGGCCAGCCCCTCCCCCCAAGGCTATAGCCCACCCGTTGTTTGGGCATTTTTGCAACGGATGAACATGGGGACGGGACCTTCGGGGGCTTATTTTTGGGTGCGGCTGTGCCCGTGGCCTTTTTTTGGCAGACGGAGGGCGCTCGTAAAGTCTCGCCCCATTCCGAGTCCGGCGGACGAAGTTGGCCAGCTCCTCCCCCCGAGGCTGTAGCCCACCCGTTTTTTGAGCATTTTTGCGGCGGACGAACTTGGGGACGGGACCTTCGGGGGCTAATTTTTGTGGGGCGGCTGTGCCGCAGCCTATTTTGGAACTCGGAGGTGCTCGCAAGTCTCGCCCTTATTCCGAGTCCGGCGGATAGGCCAGCCCCTCCCCCCAAGGCTATAGCCCACCCGTTTTTTGGGCATTTTTGCGGCGGACGAACTTGGGGACGGGACCTTCGGGGGCTTATTTTTGGGCGCAGCTTTGACCGCGGCCTATTTTTGGCAAACAGAGGGCGATCGTAAAGTCTCGCCCCATTTCGAGTCCGGCGGACGAAGTGGGCCAGCCCCTCCCCCCAAGGCTATAGCCCACCCGTTGTTTGGGCATTTTTGCGGCGGACAAACTCTGGGACGGGACCTTCGGAGGCTTATTTTGGGGTGCGGTTCTGCCCGCGGCCTATTTTTGGTACACGGAGGGCACTCGTAAAATCTCGCCCCATTCCAAGTCCGGCGGACGAAGTGGGCCAGCTCCTCCCCCCGAGGCTATAGCCCACCGTTTTTGGGCATTTCGGCGGATGAACTTGGGGACGGACCTTGGGGGCTTATTTTTGCGCGGCTGTGACCGGCCATTTTGGCCTCACGGAGGGTGTTTGCAAAGTCTCGCCTCATTTCGAGTTCGGCGGACGAAGTTTGCCAGCCCCTCCCCCCAATGCTATAGCCCACCCGTTTTTTGGGCATTTTTGCGGCGGATGAACTTGGGGACGGGACCTTCGGGGGCTTATTTTTGGGAGCGGCTGTGCCCGCGGCCTTTTTTTACCACACGTAGGGCACTCGCAAAGTCTCCCCCCATTCCGAGTCCGGCGGACGAAGTGGGCCAGCCCCTCCCCCCAAGGCTATAGCCCAACCGTTTTTTGGGCATTTTTGCGGCGGACGAACTTGGGGACGGGACCTTCGGGGGCTTATTTTTGGGCGCGGCTGTGCCCGCAGCCTATTTTTGGCACACGGAGGGCGCTCGCAAAGTCTCGCTCCATTCCGAGTCCGGCGGACGAAGTGGGCCAGCCCCTCCCCCCAAGGCTATAGCCCACCCGTTTTTTGGGCATTTTTGCGGCGGACGAACTTGGGGACGGGACCTTCGGGGGCTTATTTTTGGGCGCAGCTTTGACCGCGGCCTATTTTTGGCACACGGAGGGCGCTCGTAAAGTCTCGCCCCATTCCGAGTCCGGCGGACGAAGTTGGCCAGCCCCCTCCCCAAGGATATAGCCCACCCGTTTTTGGGCATTTTGCGGTGCAGGCTTGGGGACGGTACCTTCGGGGGCTTTTTTTTTGGCGCTGCTTTGACCGCGGCCTATTTTTGGCACATGGAGGGCGGTCTGAAAGTCTCGCCCCTTTCCGAGTCCGGCGGACGAACTTGCCCAGCCCCTCCCCCCAAGGCTATATAGCCCACCCGTTTTTTGGCATTTTGCGGCGGACGAACTTGGGGACGGGACCTTCGGGGCTTATTTTTGGGCGTAGCTTTGACCGCAGCCTATTTTGGCACACGGAGGCGCCAGAAGTCTCGCCCCATTCCGAGTCCGGCGGACGAAGTTGGCCAGCCCTCCCCAAGGCTATAGCCCACCGTTTTTGGTATTTTGCGGCGGACGAACTTGGGGACCTTCGGGCAGCGCTTTTTGGGCGCTGTGCCCGTGGCCTATTGCACACGGAGGGTGCTCGCAAAGTCTCACCCCATTCCGAATCCGGCGGACGAAGTTGGCCAGCCCCTCCCGAGGCTATAGCCCAGCCGTTTTGGGGCATTTTGCGGCGTGACTTGGGGACGGGACCTTCGGGGCTTATTTTGGGCGCCAGCTGTGCCAGCCTATTTTGGCACACGGAGGGCGCCGCAAAGTCTCGCCCCATTCCGAGTCCGGCGGACAGAAGTGGGCCAGCCCCCTCCCCAAGGCTATAGCCCACCCGTTTTGGGCATTTTTGCGGCGGACGAACTTGGGGACGGGACCCGGGGGCTTATTTTTGGGCGCAGCTTTGACCGCCTGACCTATTTTTGGCACACGGAGGCGCTCGTAAGTCTCACCCCATTCCGAGTCAGGCGGACGAGTTGGCCAGCCCCCTCCCCCAAGGCTATAGCCCACCGTTTTGGGCATTTTGCGGCGGACGAACTTGGGGACGGGACCTTCGGGGGCTTATTTTTGGCGCTGTGCCCGTGGCCTATTTTGCACGGAGGGTGCTCGCAAAGTCTCACCCCCATTCCGAGTCCGGACGAGTTGGCCAGCCCTCCCCCAAGGCTATAGGCCCAACCGTTTTTGGGCATTTTGCGCGGACGAACTTGGGGACGGGACCTTCGGGGCTTATTTTTGGGCGCGGCTGTGCCTGCAGCCTATTTTTGGCACACGGAGGGCGCTGCAAAGTCTCGCCCCATTCCCGAGTCCGCGAAGTGGGCCAGCCCCTCCCCCCAAGGCTATAGCCCACCCGTTTTTTGGGCATTTTTGCGGCGGACGAACTTGGGGACGGGACCTTCGGGGGCTTATTTTTGGGCGCAGCTTTGACCGCGGCCTATTTTTGGCACACTGTGGGCGCTCGTATAGTCCCGCCCCATTCCGAGTCCGGCTCACGAAGTGGGCCAGCCCCTCCCCCCAAGGCTATAGCCCACCCGTTTTTTGGGCATTTTGCGGCGGACGAACTTGGGGACGGGACCTTCAGGGGGCTTATTTTTGGGCGCGGCTGTGCCATGGCCTATTTTTACACCTGGAGGGTGCTCGTAAAATCTCGCCCCATTCCAAGTCCGGCGGAAGTGGGCCAGCTCCTCCCGAGGCTATAGCCCACCCGTTTTTGGGCATTTTGCGGCGGATGAACTTGGGGACGGGACCTTCGGGGGCTTATTTTTATGCGCGCTGTGACCGCGGCCTATTTTGGCTCACGGAGGTTGTTTGCAAAGTCTCGCCTCATTTCGAGTTCGGTGGACGAGTTTGCCAGCCCTCCCCCAATGCTATAGCCCACCCGCTTTTTGGGCATTTCGGCGGATGAACTTGGGGACGGGACCTTCGGGGCTTATTTTGGGAGCGGCTGTGCCGCGGCCTTTTTACCACACGTAGGGCACTCGCAAAGTCTCCCCCCATTCCGAGTCCGGCGGACGAAGTGGGCCAGCCCCTCCCCCCAAGGCTATAGACCAACCGTTTTTTGGGCATTTGGGAGGCGGACGAACTTGGGGACGGGACCGTCGGGGCTTATTTTTGGGCGCAGCTTTGACCTTGGCCTATTTTTGCACACACGGAGGGCGCTCGTAAAGTCTCGCCCCATTCCGAGTCCGGCGGACGAAGTTGGCCAGCCCCTCCCCCCAAGGATATAGCCCACCCGTTTTTTGGGCATTTTTGCGGTGCACGAGCTTGGGGACGGAACCTTCGGGGGCTTATTTTTAGGCGCGGCTGTGCCCGCGGCCTTATTTTGGCACATGGAGGGCGGTCACAAAGTCTCGCCCCGTTCCGAGTCCGGCGGACGAACTTGCCCAGCCCCTCCCCCCAAGGCTATATAGCCCACCCGTTTTTTGGGCATTTTTGCGGCGGACGAACTTGGGGACGGGACCTTCGGGGGCTTATTTTTGGGCGTAGCTTTGACCGCAGCCTATTTTTGGCACACGGAGGGCGCTCGTAAAGTCTCGCCCCATTCCGAGTCCGGCGGACGAAGTTGGCCAGCCCCTCCCCCCAAGGCTATAGCCCACCCGTTTTTTGGGTATTTTTGCGGCGGACGAACTTGGGGACGGGACCTTCGGGCGCTTATTTTTGGGCGCGGCTGTGCCCGTGGCCTATTTTTTGCACACGGAGGGTGCTCGCAAAGTCTCACCCCATTCCGAATCCGGCGGACGAAGTTGGCCAGCCCCTCCCCCCAAGGCTATAGCCCAACCGTTTTTTGGGCATTTTTGCGGCGGACGAACTTGGGGACGGGACCTTCGGGGGCTTATTTTTGGGCGCGGCTGTGCCCGCAGCCTATTTTTGGCACACGGAGGGCGCTCGCAAAGTCTCGCCCCATTCCGAGTCCGGCGGACGAAGTGGGCCAGCCCCTCCCCCAAGGCTATAGCCCACCCGTTTTTGGCATTTTTATGGCGGACGAACTTGGGGACGGGACCTTCGGGGCTTATTTTTGGGCGCAGCTTTGACCGCGCCTATTTTTGGCACACGGAGCGCTCGTAAAGTCTCACCCCATTCCGAGTCCGGCGGACGAAAGTTGGCCAGCCCTCCCCCAAGGCTATAGCCCACCTGCGTTTTTGGGCATTTTGCGGCGGACGAACTTGGGGACGGGACCTTCGGGGCTTATTTTTAGTGCGGCTGTGCCCGTGGCCTATTTTTGCACACGGAGGGTGCTGCGAAATCTCGCCCCATTCTGAGTCCGGCGGACGAAGTTGGCCAGCCCCTCCCCCCAAGGCTATAGCCCAACCGTTTTTTGGGCATTTTTGCGACGAACTTGGGGGACGGGACCTTCGGGGCTTATTTTTGGGCGCGGCTGTGCCTGCAGCCTATTTTTGGCACACGGAGGCGCGCTCGCAAAGTCTGCGCCCCATTCCGCGTCCGGCGGAGCGAGTGAGCCAGCCCTCCCCAAGGCTATAGCCCACCCGTTTTTGGGCATTTTGTGGACGAACTTGGGGACGGGGACCTTCGGGGCTTATTTTTGGGCGCAGCTTTGACATGGCCTATTTTTGGCACACGGAGGCGCTCGTAGAGTCTCGCCCATTCCCGAGTCCGGCGGACCAAGTGGGCCTGCCCATCCCCCAAGGCTATAGCCCACCCGTTTTTTGGGCATTTTTGGCGAACTTGGGGCCACGGGACCTTGAGGGCTTATTTTTGGGCGCGGCTGTGCCCGTGGCCTATTTTTTTTGCACACGGAGGGTGCTCGCAAAGTCTCGCCCATTCCGAGTCCGAGCGGACAGAAGTGGGCCAGCCCCTCCCCCCAAGGCTATAGCCCACCCGTTTTTGGCATTTTGCGGCGGACGAACTTGGGGCCACGGGACCTTCGGGGCTTATTTTTGGGCGCGGCTGTGCCCGTGGCCTATTTTGGCACACGGAGGGCTCGTAAAGTGTCGCCCCATTCCGAGTCCGCGGAGAGAAGTTGGCCAGCCCCTCCCCCAGGCTATAGCCCACCCGTTTTTGGGCATTTTGCGGCGGACGAACTTGGGGACGGGACCTTCGGGGGCTTATTTTTGGGGACGGCTGTGCCCGCGGCCTATTTTTGGCAAACGGAGGCCGCTCGCAAAGTCTCGCCCCATTCCGAGTCCGGCGGACGAAGTTGGCCAGCCCCTCCCCCCAAGTCTATAGCACACCCGTTTTTTGGGCATTTTTGCGGCGGACGAACTTGGGGATGGGACCTTCGGGAGCTTATTTTTGGGCGCGGCTGTGGCCGCGGCCTATTTTTGGAACACGGAGGGTGCTCGTAAAGTCTCGCCCCATTCCGAGTCCGGCGGACGAAGTTGGCCAGCTCCTCCCCCCGAGGCTATAGCCCACCCGTTTTTTGAGCATTTTTGCGGCGGACAAACTTGGGGACGGGACCTTCGGGGGCTTATTTTTGGGCGCGGTTCTCTCCGCGGCCTAGTTTTGGCACACGGAGGGTGCTCGTAAAGTCTCGCCCCATTCCGAGTCCGGCGGACGAAGTGGGCCAGCCCCTCCCCCCAAGGCTATAGCCCACCCGTTTTTTGGGCATTTTTGCGGCGAACGAACTTGGGGACGGGACCTTCGAGGGCTTATTTTTGGGCGCGACTGTGCCTACGTCCTATTTTTGGCACACGGAGGCCGCTCGCAAAGTCTCGCCCCATTCCGAGTCCGGCGGACGAAGTTGGCCATCCCCTCCCCCCAACGCTATAGCCCACCCGTTTTTTGGGCATTTTTGCGGCGGACGAACTTGGGGACGGGACCTTCGGGGGCTTATTTTTGGGCACGGCTGTGCCCGTGGCCTATTTTTGGCACACGGAGGGCGCCGCAAAGTCTCGCCCCATTCCAGTCCGAGCGGACGAAGTTGGCCAGCCCCTCCCCCCAAGGCTATAGCCCACCCGTTTTTTGGGCATTTTTGCGGCGGACGAACTTGGGGACGGGACCTTCGGGGGCTTATTTTTGGGTGCGGCTGTGCCCGCGGCCTATTTTTGGCACACGTAGGGCGCTCGCAAAGTCTCGCCCCATTCCGAGTCCGGCGGACGAAGTTGGCCACCCCCTTCCCCCAAGGCTATAGCCCACCCGTTTTTTAGGCATTTTTGCGGCGGACGAACTTGGGGACGGGACCTTCGGGGGCTAATTTTTGGGCGCGGCTGTGCCCGCAGCCTATTTTTTGGAAGACGGAGGGCGCTCGCAAAGTCTCGCACCATTTCGAGTCCGGCGGACGAAGTGGGCCAGCCCCTCCCCCCAAGGCTATAGCCCACCCGTTTTTTGGCCATTTTTGCGGCGGATGAACTTGGGGACGGGACCTTCGGGGGCTTATTTTTGGGCGCAGCTGTGCCCGCGGCCTAGTTTTGGCACACGGAGGGGGCTCGCAAAGTCTCGCCCCATTTCGAGTCCGGCGGACGAAGTTGGCCAGCCCCTCCCCCCAAGGCTATAGCCCACCCGTTTTTTGGGCATTTTTGCGGCGGACGAACTAGGGGACGGGACCTTCGGGGGCTTATTTTTGGGCGCGGCTGTGCCCGTAGCCTATTTTTGGCACACGGAGGGCGCTCGCAAAGTCTCGCCCCATTCCGAGTCCGGCGGACGAAGTGGCCAGCCCCTCCCCCCAAGGCTATAGCCCACCCGTTTTTTGGGCATTTTTGCGGCGGACGAACTTGGGGACGGGACCTTCGGGGGCTAATTTTTGGGCGCGGCTGTGCCCGCAGCCTAGTTTTTGGAAGACGGAGGGCACTCGCAAAGTCTCGCACCATTTCGAGTCCGGCGGACGAAGTGGGCCACCCCCTTCCCCCAAGGCTATAGCCCACCCGTTTTTTAGGCATTTTTGCGGCGGACGAACTTGGGGACGGGACCTTCGGGGGCTAATTTTTGGGCGCGGCTGTGCCCGCAGCCTAGTTTTTGGAAGACGGAGGGCGCTCGCAAAGTCTCGCACCATTTCGAGTCCGGCGGACGAAGTGGGCCACCCCCTTCCCCCAAGGCTATAGCCCACCCGTTTTTTAGGCATTTTTGCGGCGGATGAACTTGGGGACGGGACCTTCAAGCACTTTTTGGCGCGCTGTGCCCGCAGCCTATTTTTTGGAAGACGGAGGGCGCTGCAAAGTCTCGCACCATTTCGAGTCCGGGCGGACCAGCCAGCCCCTCCCCAAGGCTATAGCCCACCCGTTTTTGGCCATTTTTGCGGCGGATGAACTTGGGGAGGACCTCTGGGGGCTTATTTTTGGGCGCAGCTGTCCCCGCCTAGTTTTACACGGAGGGGCTCGCAAAGTCTCGCCCCATTTCGAGTCCGCGGACGAAGTTGGCCAACCCTCCCCAAGGCTATAGCCCACCCGCTTTTGGGCATTTTTGCGAGGCGGACGAACTAGGGGACGGGACCGTCGGGGGCTTATTTTTGGACGCGGCTGCGCCCGTAGCCTATTTTTGGCACACGGAGGGCGCTCGCAAAGTCTCGCCCCATTCCGAGTCCGGCGGACGAAGTGGGCCAGCCCCTCCCCCCAAGGCTATAGCACACCCATTTTTTGGGCATTTTTGGGGCGGACGAACTTGGGGACGGGACCTTCGGGGGCTTATTTTTGTGGCGCGGCTGTGCCCGCAGCCTATTTTTGGAACTCGGAGGGTGCTCGCAAAGTCTCGCCCCATTCCGAGTCCGGCGGACGAAGTGGGCCAGCCCCTCCCCCCAAGGCTATAGCCCACCCGTTTTTTGGGCATTTTTGTGGCGGACGAACTTGGGGACGGGACCTTCGGGGGCTAATTTATGGGCGCGGCTGTGTCCGCGGCCTATTTTTGGCAAACAGAGGGCGATCGCAAAGTCTCGCCCCATTTCGAGTCCGGCGGACGAAGTGGGCCAGCCCCTCCCCCCAAGGCTATAGCCCGCCCGTTGTTTGGGCATTTTTGCGGCGGACAAACTCTGGGACGGGACCTTCGGAGGCTTATTTTGGGGTGCGGTTCTGCCCGCGGCCTATTTTTGGTACACGGAGGGCGCTCGTAAAATCTCGCCCCATTCCAAGTCCGGCGGACGAAGTGGGCCAGCTCCTCCCCCCGAGGCTATAGCCCACCCGTTTTTTGGGCATTTTTGCGGCGGACGAACTTGGGGACGGGACCTTCGGGGGCTTATTTTTTGGCGCGGCTGTGACCGCGGCCTATTTTTGGCACACGGAGGTTGTTTGCAAAGTCTCGCCTCATTTCGAGTTCGGTGGACGAAGTTTGCCAGCCCCTCCCCCCAATGCTATAGCCCACCCGTTTTTTGGGCATTTTTGCGGCGGATGAACTTGGGGACGGGACCTTCGGGGGCTTATTTTTGGGAGCGGCTGTGCCCGCAGCCTTTTTTTACCACACGTAGGGCACTCGCAAAGTCTCCCCCCATTCCGAGTCCGGCGGACGAAGTGGGCCAGCCCCTCCCCCCAAGGCTATAGCCCAACCGTTTTTTGGGCATTTTTGAGGCGGACGAACTTGGGGACGGGACCTTCGGGGGCTTATTTTTCGGCGCGGCTGTGCCCGCAGCCTATTTTTGGCACACGGAGGGCGCTCGCAAAGTCTCGCCCCATTCCGAGTCCGGCGGACGAAGTGGGCCAGCCCCTCCCCCCAAGGCTATAGCCCACCCCTTTTTTGGGAATTTTTGCGGCGGACGAACTTGGGGACGGGACCTTCGGGGGCTTATTTTTGGGCGCAGCTTTGACCGCGGCCTATTTTTGGCACACGGAGGGCGCTCGTAAAGTCTCGCCCCATTCCGAGTCCGGCGGACGAAGTTGGCCAGCCCCTCCCCCCAAGGATATAGCCCACCCGTTTTTTGGGCATTTTTGCGGTGCACGAGCTTGGGGACGGAACCTTCGGGGGCTTATTTTTAGGCGCGGCTGTGCCCGCGGCCTAATTTTGGCACATGGAGGGCGGTCACAAAGTCTCGCCCCGTTCCGAGTCCGGCGGACGAACTTGCCCAGCCCCTCCCCCCAAGGCTATATAGCCCACCCGTTTTTTGGGCATTTTTGCGGCGGACGAACTTGGGGACGGGACCTTCGGGGGCTTATTTTTGGGCGCAGCTTTGACCGCGGCCTAGTTTTGGCACACGGAGGGTGCTCGTAAAGTCTCGCCCCATTCCGAGTCCGGCGGACGAAGTGGGCCAGCCCCTCCCCCCAAGGCTATAGCCCAACCGTTTTTTGGGCATTTTTGCGGCGGACGAACTTGGGGACGGGACCTTCGAGGGCTTATTTTTGGACGCGGCTGTGCCTGCAGCCTATTTTTGGCACACGGAGGGCGCTCGCAAAGTCTCATCCCATTCCAAGTCCGGCGGACGAAGTTGGCCAGCCCTCCCCGAGGCTATAGCCCACCCGCTTTTGGGCATTTTTGCGGCGGACGAACTTGGGGACGGGACCTGGGGCTTATTTTTGGGCGCAGCTTTGACCGCGCCTATTTTTGGCACACGGAGGCGTCAGAAAGTCTCGCCCCATTCCGAGTCCGGATTTGGCGGCCAGCTCCCCCAAGGCTATCGCCCACCGTTTTTTGGCATTTTGCGGCGGACGAACTTGGGGACGGACCTTCGGGGGCTTATTTTGGTGCGCTGTGACGCGGCCTTTTTTGGCACACGGAGGGCGCTCGCAAAGTCTCGCCCGATTCCAGTCCGGCGGACGAAGTGGGCCAGCCTCCCCCAAGGCTATAGCCCACCCGTTTTGGGCATTTTTGCGGCGGACGAACTTGGGGACGGGACCTTCGGGGCTTATTTTTGGCGCAGCTTTGACCGCGGCCTATTTTGGCACACGGAGGGCGCTCGAAAGTCTCGCCCCATTCCGAGTCCGGCGGACAAGTGGGCCAGCCCCTCCCCCAAGGCTATAGCCCACCCGCTTTTGGGCATTTTTGCGGCGGACGAACTTGGGGACGGGACCTTCGGGGCTTATTTTTGGGCGCGCTGTGCCCGTGGCCTATTTTTGCACACGGAGGGTGCTGCAAAATCTCGCCCCATTCCGAGTCCGGCGGACGAGGTTGGCCAGCCCCTCCCCCAAGGCTATAGCCCAGCCGTTGGGCATTTTGCGCGGACCTTCGGGGCTTAAGCCTATTTTTGGGTAGCACACGGAGGTGCTCGCAAAGTCTCGCCCCATTCCGAGTCCGGGCGGACGAAGTGGGCCAGCCCTCCCCAAGGCTATAGCCCACCCGCTTTTGGGCATTTTGCGGCGAGACGAACTTGGGGACGGGACCTTCGGGGCTTATTTTTGGGCGCAGCTTTGACCGGCCTATTTTTGGCACACGGAGGGCGCTCGTAAAGTCTCGCCCCATTCCGAGTCCGGGCGGACGAGTGGGCCAGCCCCTCCCCAAGGCTATAGCCCACCCGTTTTTGGGCATTTTGCGGCGGACGAACTTGGGGACGGACCTTCGGGGCTTATTTTTGGGCGCTGCTGTGACCGCGGCCTTTTTTTGGCACAAGGAGGGCACTCGCAAACTCTCTCCCGATTCCGCGTCCGGCGGACGAAGTGGGCCAGCCCCTCCCCCCAAGGCTATAGCCCACCCGTTTTTTGGGCATTTTTGCGGCGGACGAACTTGGGGACGGGACCTTCGGGGGCTTATTTTTGGGCGCAGCTTTGACCGCGGCCTATTTTTGGCACACGGAGGGCGCTCGTAAAGTCTCGCCCCATTCCGAGTCCGGCGGACGAAGTGGGCCAGCCCCTCCCCCCAAGGCTATAGCCCACCCGTTTTTTGGGCATTTTTGCGGCGGACGAACTTGGGGACGGGACCTTCGGGGGCTTATTTTTGGGCGCGGCTGTGCCCGTGGCCTATTTTTGGCACACGGAGGGTGCTCGCAAAGTCTCACCCCATTCCGAGTCCGGCGGACGAAGTTGGCCAGCCCCTCCCCCCAAGGCTATAGCCCAACCGTTTTGGGCATTTTTGCAAGGACGAACTTGGGGACGGGACCTTCGGGGCTTATTTTGGGCGCGGCGGTGCCCGTGGCCTATTTTTGGCACACGGAGGGTGCTCGCAAAGTCTCGCCCCATTCCGAGTCCGGCGGACGAAGTGGGCCAGCTCCTCCCCCCAAGGCTATAGCCCACCTGTTTTTTGGGCATTTTGCGGCGGACGAACTTGGGGACGGGACCTTCGGGGGCTTATTTTTGGGCGCAGCTTTGACCGCGGCCTATTTTTGGCACACGGAGGGCGCTCGTAAAGTCTCGCCCCATTCCGAGTCCGGCGGACGAAGTTGGCCAGCCCCTCCCCCCAAGGCTATAGCCCACCCGTTTTTTGGGCATTTTTGCGGCGGACGAACTTGGGGACGGGACCTTCGGGGGCTTATTTTTTGGCGCGGCTGTGCCCGTGGCCTATTTTTTGCACACGGAGGGTGCTCGCAAAGTCTCGCCCCATTCCGAGTCCGGCGGACGAAGTTGGCCAGCCCCTCCCCCCAAGGCTACAGCCCAACATTTTTTGGGCATTTTTGCGGCGGACGAACTTGGGGACGGGACCTTCGGGGGCTTATTTTTGGGCGCAGCTGTGCCCGCAGCCTATTTTTGGCACACGGATGGCGCTCGCAAAGTCTCGCCCCATTCCGAGTCCGGCGGACGAAGTGGGCCAGCCCCTCCCCCCAAGGCTATAGCCCACCCGTTTTTTGGGCATTTTTGCGGCGGACGAACTTGGGGACGGGACCTTCGGGGGCTTATTTTTGGGCGCAGCTTTGACCGCGGCCTATTTTTGGCACACGGAGGGCGCTCGTAAAGTCTCGCCCCATTCCGAGTCCGGCGGACGAAGTTGGCCAGCCCCTCCCCCCAAGGCTATAGCCCACCCGTTTTTTGGGCATTTTTGCGGTGCACGAGCTTGGGGACGGAACCTTCGGGGGCTTATTTTTAGGCGCGGCTGTGCCCGCGGCCTAATTTTGGCACATGGAGGGCGGTCGCAAAGTCTCGCCCCGTTCCGAGTCCGGCGGACGAACTTGGCCAGCCCCTCCCCCCAAGGCTATATAGCCCACCCGTTTTTTGGGCATTTTTGCGGCGGACGAACTTGGGGACGGGACCTTCGGGGGCTTATTTTTGGGCGCAGCTTTGACCGCGGCCTATTTTTGGCACACGGAGGGCGCTCGTAAAGTCTCGCCCCATTCCGAGTCCGGCGGACGAAGTTGGCCAGCCCCTCCCCCCAAGGCTATAGCCCACCCGTTTTTTGGGCATTTTTGCGGTGCACGAGCTTGGGGACGGAACCTTCGGGGGCTTATTTTTCGGCGCGGCTGTGCCCGCGGCCTATTTTTGGCACACGGAGAGCGCTCGCAAAGTCTCACCCCATTCCGAGGCCGGCGGACGAAGTTGACCAGCCCCTCCCCCCAAGGCTATAGCCCACCCGTTTTTTGGGCATTTTTGCGGCGGACGAACTTGGGGACGGGACCTTTGGGGGCTTATTTTTGGGCGCGGCTGTGTCCGCGGCCTATTTTTCGCACACGGAGGGTGCTCGTAAAGTCTCGCCCCATTCCGAGTCCGGCGGACAAAGTTCGCCCGCCCCTCCCCCCAAGGCTATAGCCCACCCGTTTTTTGGGCATTTTTGCGGCGGACGAACTTGGGGACGGGACCTTCGGGGGCTTATTTTTGGGCGCGGCTGTGACCGCGGCCTTTTTTTGGCACACGGAGGGCGCTCGCAAAGTCTCGCCCGATTCCGAGTCCGGCGGACGAAGTGGGCCAGCCCCTCCCCCCAAGGCTATAGCCCACCCGTTTTTTGGGCATTTTTGCGGCGGACGAACTTGGGGACGGGACCTTCGGGGGCTTATTTTTGGGCGCAGCTTTGACCGCGGCCTATTTTTGGCACACGGAGGCCGCTCGCAAAGTCTCGCCCCATTCCGAGTCCGGCGGACGAAGTTGGCCAGCCCCTCCCCCCAAGTCTATAGCACACCCTTTTTTTGGGCATTTTTGCGGCGGACGAACTTGGGGACGGGACCTTCAGGGGCTTATTTTTTGGGCACGGCTGTGCCCGCGGCCTATTTTTGGCACACGGAGGCCGCTCGCAAAGTCTCGCCCCATTCCGAGTCCGGCGGACGAAGTTGGCCAGCCCCTCCCCCCAAGGCTATAGCCCACCCGTTTTTTGTGTATTTTTGCGGCGGACGAACTTGGGGACGGGACCTTCGGGGGCTTATTTTTGGGCGCGACTGTGCCTGCGTCCTATTTTTGGCACACGGAGGCCGCTCGCAAAGTCTCGCCCCATTCCGAGTCCGGCGGACGAAGTTGGCCAGCCCCTCCCCCCAAGGCTATAGCCCACCCGTTTTTTGGGCATTTTTGCGGCGGACGAACTTGGGGACGGGACCTTCGGTGGCTTATTTTTGGGCGTGGCTGTGCCCGTGGCCTAATTTTGGCACACGGAGGGCACTCGCAAAGTCTCACCCCATTCTGAGTCAGGCGGACGAAGTGGGCCAGGCCCTCCCCCCAAGGCTATAGCCCACCCGTTTTTTGGGCATTTTTGCGGCGGACGAACTTGGGGACGGGACCTTCGGGGGCTTATTTTTGGGTGCGGCTGTGCCCGGGGCCTTTTTTTGGCACACGAAGTGCGCTCGCAAAGTCTCACCACATTCTGAGTCCGGCGGACGAAATTGGCCAGCCCCTCCCCCCAAGGCTATAGCCCACCCGTTTTTTGGGCATTTTTGCGTTCGGCGAACTTGGGGACGGGACCTTCGGTGGCTTATTTTTGGTCGCGGCTGTTCCCACGGCCTATTTTTGGTACACGGAGGGCGATCGCAAACTCTCGCCCCATTCCGAGTCCGGCGGACGAAGTTGGCCAGCCCCTCCCCCCAAGGCTATAGCCCACCCGTTTTTTGGGCATTTTTGCGGCGGACGAACTTGGGGACGGGACCTTCGGGGGCTTATTTTTGGGGGCGGCTGTGCCCGCGACCTATTTTTGGCAAACAGAGGCCGCTCGCAAAGTCTCGCCCCATTCCGAGTCCGGCGGACGAAGTTGGCCAGCCCCTCCCCCCAAGTCTATAACACAACCGTTTTTTGGGCATTTTTGCGGCGGACGAACTTGGGGACGGGACCTTCGGGGGCTTATTTTTGGGCGCGGCTGTGCCCGCAGCCTATTTTTGGCACACGGAGGCGCTGCAAAGTCTCGCCCCATTCCGAGTCCGGCGGACGAAGTTGGCCAGCCCTCCCCCAAGGCTATAGCCCACCCGCTTTTGGGCATTTTTGCGGCGGACGAACTTGGGGACGGGACCTTTGGAGGCTTATTTTTGGGCGCGGCTGTGACTGCGGCCTTTTTTGGGCACACGGAGGGCTCTCGCAAAGTCTCGCCCCATTCCGAGTCCGGCGGACGAAGTTGGCCAGCCCCTCCCCAAGGCTATAGCACACCCGCTTTTGGGCATTTTGCAAGGCGGACGAACTTGGGGACGGGACCTTCGGGGCTTATTTTGGGGACGGCTGTGCCCGTGGCCTATTTTTGGCACACGGAGGGCGGCAAAGTCTCGCCCCATTCCGATTCCGGCGATTTGTTGGCCAGCCCCTCCCCCAAGGCTATAGCCCACCCGCTTTTGGGCATTTTTGCGGCGGACGAACTTGGGGATGGGACCTTCGGGGCTTATTTTTGGGGACGGCTGTGCCCGCTGGCCTATTTTTGGCAAACGGAGGCCGCTTATTTTGTCTCGCCCCATTCCGAGTCCGGGCGGACGGCAGCCCTTCCCCCAAGGCTATAGCCCACCCGCTTTTGGGCATTTTTGCGGCGGACAAACTTGGGGACGGGACCTTCGGGGGCTTATTTTTGGGCGCGGCTGTGCCCGTGGCCTATTTTTGGCACACGGAGGGCGCTCGCAAAGTCTCGCCCCATTCCGATTCCGGCGGACGAAGTTGGCGAGCCCCTCCCCCCAAGGCTATAGCCCACCCGTTTTTTGGGCATTTTTGCGGCGGACGAACTTGGGGACGGGACCTTCGGGGGCTTATTTTTGGGGACGGCTGTGCCCGCGGCCTATTTTTGGCAAACGGAGGCCGCTCGCAAAGTCTCGCCCCATTCCGAGTCCGGCGGACGAAGTTGGCCAGCCCCTCCCCCCAAGTCTATAGCACACCCGTTTTTTGGGCATTTTTGCGGCGGACGAACTTGGGGACGGGACCTTCGGGGGCTTATTTTTGGGCGCGGCTGTGGCCGCGGCCTATTTTTGGAACACGGAGGGTGCTCGTAAAGTCTCGCCCCATTCCAAGTCCGGCGGACGAAGTTGGCCAGCTCCTCCCCCCGAGGCTATAGCCCACCCGGTTTTTGGGCATTTTTACGGCGGACGAACTTGGGGACGGAACCTTCGGGGGATAATTTTTGGGCGCGGCTGTGCCCGCAGCCTATTTTTTGGAAGACGGAGGGCGCTCGCAAAGTCTCGCACCATTTCGAGTCCGGCGGACGAAGTGGGCCAGCCCCTCCCCCCAAGGCTATAGCCCACCCGTTTTTTGGCCATTTTTGCGGCGGATGAACTTGGGGACGGGACCTTCGGGGGCTTATTTTTGGGCGCAGCTGTCCCCGCGGCCTAGTTTTGGCACACGGAGGGGGCTCGCAAAGTCTCGCCCCATTTCGAGTCCGGCGGACGAAGTTGGCCAGCCCCTCCCCCCAAGGCTATAGCCCACCCGTTTTTTGGGCATTTTTGCGGCGGACGAACTAGGGGACGGGACCTTCGGGGGCTTATTTTTGGACGCGGCTGCGCCCGTAGCCTATTTTTGGCACACGGAGGGCGCTCGCAAAGTCTCGCCCCATTCCGAGTCCGGCGGACGAAGTGGCCAGCCCCTCCCCCCAAGGCTATAGCCCACCCGTTGTTTGGGCATTTTTGCAGCGGATGAACTTGGGGACGGGACCTTCGGGGGCTTATTTTTGGGCACAGCTTTGCCCGCGGCCTATTTTTGGCACACGGAGGGCGCTCGTAAAGTCTCGCCCCATTCCGAGTCAGGCGGACGAAGTGGGCCAGCCCCTCCCCCCAAGGCTATGGCCCACCCGTTTTTTGGGCATTTTTGCGGCGGACGATCTTGGGGACGGGACCTTCGGGGGCTTATTTTTGGGCACAGCTTTGCCCGCGGCCTATTTTTGGCACACGGAGGGCGCTCGTAAAGTCTCGCCCCATTCCGAGTCAGGCGGACGAAGTGGGCCAGCCCCTCCCCCCAAGGCTATGGCCCACCCGTTTTTTGGGCATTTTTGCGGCGGACGATCTTGGGGACGGGACCTTCGGGGGCTTATTTTTTGGGCGTAGCTTTGCCCGCGGCCTATTTTTTGCACACGGAGGGTGCTTGCAAAGTCTCGCCCCATTCCGAGTCCGGCGGACGAAGTTGGCCAGCCCCTCCCCCCAAGGCTATAGCCCACCCGTTTTTTGGGCATTTTTGCGGTGGACGAGCTTGGGGACGGAACCTTCGGGGGCTTATTTTTGGGTGCGGCTGTGCCCACAGCCTAATTTTGGCACATGGAGGGCGGTCGCAAAGTCTCCCCACATTCCGAGTCCGGCGGACGAAGTCGGCCAGCCCCTCCCCCCAAGGCTATAGCCCACCCATTTTTTGGGCATTTTTGCGGCGGACGAACTTGCGGACGGGACCTTCGGGGGCTTATTTTTGGGCGCAGCTTTGCCCGCGGCCTATTTTTGGCACACGGAGGGCGCTCGTAAAGTCTCGCCCCATTCCGAGTCAGGCGGACGAAGTGGGCCAGCCCCTTCCCCCAAGGCTATGGCCCACCCATTTTTTGGGCATTTTTGCGGCGGACGATCTTGGGGAAGGGACCTTCGGGGGCTTATTTTTTGGGTGTAACTTTGCCCGCGGCCTATTATTTGTACACGGAGGGTGCTCGCAAAGTCTCGCCCCATTCCGAGTCCGGCGGACGAAGTTGGCCAACCCCTCCCCCCAAGGCTATAGCCCAACCGTTTTTTGGGCATTTTTGCGGCGGACGAACTTGGGGACGGGACCTTCGGGGGCTTATTTTTGGGCGCGGCTGTGACCGTGGCCTATTTTTGGCACACGGAGGATGCTCGCAAAGTTTCGCCCCATTCCGAGTCCGGCGGACGAAGTGGGCCAGCCCCTCCCCCCAAGGCTATAGCCCACCCGTTTTTTGGGCATTTTTGCGGCGGGCGAACTTGGGGACGGGACCATCGGGGGCTTATTTTTGGGCGCGGCTGTCCCCCCACACTATTTTTGGCACACGGAGTGTGCTCACAAAGTCTCGTCCCATTCCGAGTCCGGCGGACGAAGTTGGCCAGCCCCTCCCCCCAAGGCTATAGCCCACCCGTTTTTTCGGCTTTTTTGCGGCGGACGAACTGGGGGACAGGACCTTCGGGGGCTTATTTTTGGGTACGGCTGTCCCCACGGCCTATTTTTGGCAAACGGAGGGCGCTCGCAAAGTCTCGCCCCATTCCGAGTCCGCGGATTTGGCCATCCCTCCCCAAGGCTATAGCCCACCCGCTTGGGCATTTTTGCGCGGACGAACTTGGGGACGGGACCTTCGGGGGCTTATTATTTGGCGATGCTGTGGCACCTGCCTAGTGATGGCACACGGAGGGTGCTCGAAAAGTATCTCCGCATTCCGAGTCCGGCGGACGAAGTTGGCCCGCCCCTCCCCAAGGCTATAGCCCAACCGCTGGGCATTTTGGGCGGACGAACTTGGGGACGGGACGCTCGGGGCTTATTTTTGAGCGGCTGTGACCGCCTATTTTTGGCACAATGGAGGGTGCTCGCAAAGTCTCGCCCCATTCCGAGGCCGGGCGGACTAAGTGGGCCAGCCCTCCCCCAAGGCTATAGCCCACCCGCTTTTTCGGCATTTTTGCGGACGAACTGGGGGACGGGACCTTCGGGGCTTATTTTTGGGTACGGCTTTGCCCAAGCCTATTTTTAGCACACGGAGAGCGTCGCAGTCTCGCCCCATTCCGACAGTGGCGGACGAAGTTGACAGGCCCCTCCCCCCAAGGCTATAGCCCACCCGTTTTTTGGGCATTTTTGCGGCGGACGAACTTGGGGACGGGACCTTCGGGGGCTTATTTGTTAGCGCGGCTGTGACCGCGGCCTATTTTTGGCACACGGAGGGTGCTCGCAAAGTCTCGCCCCATTCCGAGTCCGGCGGATGAAGTTGGCCAGCCCCTCCCCCCAAGGCTATAGCCCAACCGTTTTTTGGGCATTTTTGCGGCGGACGAACTTGGGGACGGGACCTTCGGGGGCTTATTTTTGAGCGCGGCTGTGACCGCGACCTATTTTTGGCACACGGAGGGTGCTCGCAAAGTCTCGCCCCATTCCGAGTCCGGCGGACGAAGTGGGCCAGCCCCTCCCCCCAAGGCTATAGCCCACCCGTTTTTTCGGCATTTTTGCGGCGGACGAACTGGGGGACGGGACCTTCGGGGGCTTATTTTTGGGTACGGCTTTGCCCGCGGCCTATTTTTAGCACACGGAGAGCGTTCGCAAAGTCTCGCCCCATTCCGAGAGTGGCGGACGAAGTTGACAGGCCCCTCCCCCCAAGGCTATAGCCCACCCGTTTTTTGGGCATTTTTGCGGCGGACGAACTTGGGGACGGGACCTTCGGGGGCTTATTTTTGGGCGCGGCTGTCCCCGCACACTATTTTTGGCACACGGAGGGCGCTCACAAAGTCTCGCCCCATTCCGAGGCCGGCGGACGAAGTGGGCCAGCCCCTCCCCCCAAGGCTATAGCCCACCCGTTTTTTCGGCATTTTTGCGGCGGACGAACTGGGGGACGGGACGTTCGGGGGTTTATTTTTGGGTACGGCTTTGCCCGCGGCCTATTTTTAGCACACGGAGAGCGTTCGCAAAGTCTCGCCCCATTCCGACAGTGGCGGACGAAGTTGACAGGCCCCTCCCCCCAAGGCTATAGCCCACCCGTTTTTTGGGCATTTTTGCGGCGGACGAACTTGGGGACGGGACCTTCGGGGGCTTATTTTTAGGCGCGGCTGTGCCCGCGGCCTATTTTTGGCACACGGAGGGCGTTCACAATGTCTCGCCCAATTCCGAGGCCGGCGGACGAAGTGGGCCAGCCCCTCCCCCCAAGGCTATAGCCCACCCATTTTTTGGGCATTTTTGCGGCGGAAGAACTTGGGGATGGGACCTTCGGGGGCTTATTATTGGGCGCGGCGGTGTCCGCGGCCTATTTTTGGTAGACGGAGGGCCCTCGCAAAGTCTCGTCCCATTCCGAGTCCGGCGGACGAAGTTGGCCAGCCCCTCCCCCCAAGGCTATAGCCCACCCGTTTTTCGGGCATTTTTGCGGCGGACGAGCTTGGGGACGGCACCTTCGGGGGCTTATTTTTGGGCGCGGCTGTGCCCACAGCCTATTTTTGGCACACGGAGGGCGGTCCCAAAGTCGCGCCCCATTCCGAGTCCGGCGGACGAAGTTGGCCAGCCCCTCCCCCCAAGGCTATAGCCCACCCGTTTTTTGGGCATTTTTGCGGCGGACGAACTTGGGGACGGGACCTTCCTGGGCTTATTTTGGGGCGCAGCTTTGCCCGTGGCCTATTTTTGGCACACGGAGGGCGCTCGTAAAGTCTCGCCCCATTCCGAGTCCGGCGGACGAAGGTGGCCAGCCCTCCCCAAGGCTATAGCCCACCCGCTTTTTGGGCATTTTACGACGAACTTGGGAATGGGACCTTCGGGGGCTTATTTTTTGGTGCGGCTGTGCCCGCGGCCTATTTTTGGTACACAGAGAGCGCTCGCAAAGTCTTGCCCCATTCCGAGAGTGGCGGACGAAGTTGACAGGCCCCTCCCCCCAAGGCTATAGCCCACCCATTTTTTGGGCATTTTTGCGGCGGACGAACTTGGGGACGGGACCTTCGGGGGCTTATTTTTGGGTGCGGGTGTGCCCGCGGCCTATTTTTACCACACAGAGGGCGCTCGCAAAGTCTCGCCCCATTCCGAGGCCGGCGGACGAAGTTGACCAGGCCCTCCCCCCAAGGCTATAGCCCACCCGTTTTTTGGGCATTTTTGCGGCGGACGAACTTGGGGACGGGACCTTCGGGGGCTTATTTTTGGGCGCAGCTTTGACCGCGGCCTATTTTTGGTACACGGAGGGCGCTCGTAAAGTCTCGCCCCATTCCGAGTCCGGCGGACGAAGTTGGCCAGCCCCTCCCCCCAAGGCTATAGCCCACCCGTTTTTTGGGCATTTTTGCGGCGGACGAACTTGGGGACGGGACCTTCGGGCTCTTATTTTTCGGCGCGGCTGTGCCCACGGCCTATTTTTGGCACACGGAGAGCGCTCGCAAAGTCTCGCCCCATTCCGAGAGTGGCGGACGAAGTTGGCAGGCCCCTCCCCCCAAGACTATAGCCCACCCGTTGTTTGGGCATTTTTGCGGCGGACGAACTTGGGGATGGGACCTTCGGGGGCTTATTTTTTGGTGCGGCTGTGCCCGCGGCCTATTTTTGGTACACAGAGAGCGCTCGCAAAGTCTCGCCCCATTCCGAGAGTGGCGGACGAAGTTGACAGGCCCCTCCCCCCAAGGCTATAGCCCACCCATTTTTTGGGCATTTTTGCGGCGGACGAACTTGGGGACGGGACCTTCGGGGGCTTATTTTTGGGTGCGGCTGTGCCCGCGGCCTATTTTTACCACACAGTGGGCGCTCGCAAAGTCTCGCCCCATTCCGAGTCCGGCGGACGAAGTTGGCCAGCCCCTCCCCCCAAGGTTATAGCCCACCCGTTTTTTGGGACTTTTTGCGGCGGACGAACTTGGGGACGGGACCTTCGGGGCATATTTTTGGGCGCGGCTGTACCCGCATCCTATTTTTGGCACACGGAGGGCGCTCACAATGTCTCGCCCTATTCCGAGGCCGGCGGACGAAGTTGACCAGCCCCTCCCCCCAAGGCTATAGCCCACCCGTTTTTTGGGCATTTTTGCGGCGGGCGAACCTTGGGACGGGACCTTCGGGGGCTTATTTTTGGGCGCGGCTGTGCCCGCAGCCTATTTTTGGTACACGGAGGGGGCTCGCAAAGTCTCGCCCCATTCCGAGTCCGGCGGACGAAGTTGGCCAGCCCCTCCCCCCAAGTCTATAGCCCACCCGTTTTTTGGGCATTTTTGCGGCGGACGAACTTGGGGACGGGACCTTCGGGGGCTTATTTTTGGGTGCGGCTGTGCCCGTGGCCTATTTTTTGCACACGGAGGGTGCTCGCAAAGTCTCGCCCCATTCCGAGTCCGGCGGACGAAGTTGGCCAGCCCCTCCCCCCAAGGCTATAGCCCAACCGTTTTTTGGGCATTTTTGCGGCGGACGAACTTGGGGACGGGACCTTCGGGGGCTTATTTTTGGGCGCGGCTGTGCCCGCAGCCTATTTTTGGCACACGGAGGGCGCTCGCAAAGTCTCGCCCCATTCCGAGTCCGGCGGACGAAGTGGGCCAGCCCCTCCCCCCAAGGCTATAGCCCACCCGTTTTTTGGGCATTTTTGCGGTGGACGAGCTTGGGGACGGAACCTTCAGGCGCTTATTTTTAGGCGCGGCTGTGCCCGCGGCCTAATTTTGGCACATGGAGGGCGGTCGCAAAGTCTCGCCCCATTCCGAGTCCGGCGGACGAAGTCGGCCAGCCCCTCCCCCCAAGGCTATAGCCCACCCGTTTTTTGGGCATTTTTGCGGCGGACGAACTTGGGGACGGGACCTTCGGGGGCTTATTTTTGGGCGCAGCTTTGACCGCGGCCTATTTTTGGCACACGGAGGGCGCTCGTAAAGTCTCGCCCCATTCCGAGTCAAGCGGACGAAGTTGGCCAGCCCCTCCCCCGAAGGCTATAGCCCACCCCTTTTTTGGGCATTTTTGCGGTGCACGAGCTTGGGGACGGAACCTTCGGGGGATTATTTTTAGGCGCAGCTGTGCCCGCGGCCTAATTTTGGCACATGGAGGGCGGTCGCAAAGTCTCGCCTGCCCGAGTCCGCGGACGATTGGCCAGCCCTCCCCAAGGCTATAGCCCACCCGTTTTTTGGGCATTTTTGCGGCGGACGAACTTGGGGACCGGACCTTCGGGCTCTTATTTTTCGGCGCGGCTGTGTCCATGGCCTATTTTTGGCACACGGAGAGCGTTCGCAAAGTCTCGCCCCATTCCGAGAGTGGCGGACGAAGTTGGCAGGCCCCTCCCCCCAAGACTATAGCCCACCCGTTGTTTGGGCATTTTTGCGGCGGACGAACTTGGGAATGGGACCTTCGGGGGCTTATTTTTTGGTGCGGCTGTGCCTGCGGCCTATTTTTGGTACACAGAGTGTCCTCGCAAAGTCTCGGCCCATTCCGAGAGTGGCGGACGAAGTTGACAGGCCCCTCCCCCCAAGGCTATTGCCCACCCATTTTTTGGGCATTTTTGCGGCGGACGAACTTGGGGACGGGACCTTCGGGGGCTTATTTTTGGGTACGGCTGTGCCCGCGGCCTATTTTTACCACACAGAGGGCGCTCGCAAAGTCTCGCCCCATTCCGAGTCCGGCGGACGAAGTTGGCCAGCCCCTCCCCCCAAGGTTATAGCCCACCCGTTTTTTGGGACTTTTTGCGGCGGACGAACTTGGGGACGGGACCTTTGGGGGCATATTTTTGGGCGCGGCTGTACCCGCATCCTATTTTTGGCACACGGAGGGCGCTCACAATGTCTCGCCCTATTCCGAGGCCGGACGGATTTGCTGACCAGCCCTCCCCAAGGCTATAGCCCACCCGCTTTTTGGGCATTTTTGCGGCGGGCGAACTTGGGGACGGGACCTTCGGGGGCTTATTTTTGGGCGCGGCTGTGCCCGCGGCATATTTTTGGCACACGGAGGGCGTTCACATAGTCTCGCCCCATTCCGAGTCCGGCGGACGAAGTTGGCAGCCCCTCCCCCCAAGGCTATAGCCCACCCGTTTTTTGGGCATTTTTGCGGCGGACGAACCTGGGGACGGGACCTTCGGGGGCTTATTTTTGGGTGCGGCTGTGACCGCGGCCTATTTTTGGCACACGGAGAGCGCTCGCAAAGTCTCACCCCATTCCAAGAGTGGCGGACGAAGTTGCCAGGCCCCTCCCCCCAAGGCTATAGCCCACCCGTTTTTTGGGCATTTTTGCGGCGGACGAACTTGGGGACGGGACCTTCGGGGGCTTATTTTGGCGTGAGGCTGTGCACGCTGCCTATTTTTGGCACACAGAGGGCGCTCGCAGTCTCGCCCATTCCGAGTCCGCGGACGATTTGTTGGCCGGCCCCTCCCCAAGGCTATAGCCCACCCGTTTTTTGGCCATTTTTGCGGCGGACGAACTTGGGGACGGGTCCTTCGGGGGCTTATTTTTGGGCGCGGCTGTGCCCTCATCCTATTTTTGGCACACGGAGGGCGCTCGCAAAGTCTCGCCCCATTCCGAGTCCGGCGGACGAAGTTGCCCAGCCCCTCCCGCCAAGGCTATAGCCCTCCCGTTTTTTGGGCATTTTCGCAGTGGATGAACTTGGGGACGGGACCTTCGGGGCTTATTTTTGGGCGCGGCTGTACCCACGGCCTATTTTTGGCACACGGAGGGCGCTCGCAAAGTCTCGCCCCATTCCGAGTCCGGCGGAGGAAGTTGGCCAGCCCCTCCCCCCAAGGCTATAGCCCACCCGTTTTTTGGCCATTTTTGCGGCGGACGAACTTGGGGATGGGTCCTTCGGGGGCTTATTTTTGGGCGCGGCTGTGCCCTCATCCTATTTTTGGCACATGGAGGGCGCTCGCAAAGTCTCGCCCCATTCCGAGTCCGGCGGACGAAGTTGCCCAGCCCCTCCCGCCAAGGCTATAGGCCTCCCGTTTTTTGGGCATTTTCGCAGTGGATGAACTTGGGGACGGGACCTTCGGGGCTTATTTTTGGGCGCGGCTGTACCCACGGCCTATTTTTGGCACACGGAGGGCGCTCGCAAAGTCTCGCCCCATTCCGAGTCCGGCGGACGAAGTTAGCCAGCCCCTCCCCCCAAGGCTATAGCCCACTCGTTTTTTGGGCATTTTTGCGGCGGACGAACTTGGGGACGGGACCTTCGGGGTCTTATTTTTGGGCGCGGCCGTGTCCGCGGCCTATTTTTCGCACACGGAGGGCGCTCGCAAAGTCTAGCCCGATTCCGAGTCCGGCGGACGAAGTTGGCCAGCCCCTCCCCCCAAGGCTATAGCCCACCCGTTTTTTTGGCATTTTTGCGGAGGACGAACTTGGGGACGGGACCTTTGGGGGCTTATTTTTGGGCGCGGCTGCGCCCACTGCCTATTTTTGGCACACGGAGGGCGCTCGCAAAGTGTCGCCCCATTCCGAGTCCGGCGGACGAAGTGGGCCAGCCCCTTCCCCCAAGGCTATAGCCCACTCATTTTTTGGGAATTTTTGCGGCGGACGAACTTGGGGACGGGACCGTCGGGGGCTTATTTTTGGGCGCGGCTGTGGCCGTGACCTGTTTTTGGCACACAGAGGACGCTCGCAAAGTCTCGCCGGATTCCGAGTCCGGCGGACGAAGTTGGCCAGCCCCTCCCCCCAAGGCTATAGCCCACTCGTTTTTTGGGCATTTTTGCGGCGGACGAACTTGGGGACGGGACCTTCGGGGACTTATTTTAGTGCGCGGCTGTGCCCGCGGGCTATTTTTGGCACACGGAGGGCGCTCGCTCTGTCTCGCCCCGTTCCGAGTCCGCGGACGGTTGGCCAGCCCCTCCCCAAGGCTATAGCCCACCCGCTTTTGGGCATTTTTGCGGACGAACTAGAGGACGGGACCTTCGGGGGCTTATTTTAGGGCGTGGCTGTGCCCGCGGCCTATTTTTGGCACACGGAGTGCGCTGCAAAGTCTCGCCCATTCCGAGTCCGGCGGACGAGTTAGCCAGCCTCCCCCAAGGCTATAGCCCACTGCTTTTGGGCATTTTTGCGGCGACGAACTTGGGGACGGGACCTTCGGGTCTTATTTTGGGCGCGCCATGTCCGCGCCTATTTTTCGCACACGGAGGGCGCCGCAAAGTCTAGCCCCATTCCGAGTCCGTGGACGAAGTTGGCCAGCCCCTCCCCAAGGCTATAGCCCACCCGCTTTTGGGCATTTTGCGGACGAACTTGGGGACGGGACCATCGGGGCTTATTTGGCGCGCTGTGCCTGCGGCCTATTTTTACCACACGGAGGGCTCTCGCAAAGTCTCGCCCCATTCCGAGTCCGCGGACGGTTGGCCAGCCCCTCCCCCCAAGGCTATAGCCCACCCGTTTTTTGGGCATTTTTGCGGCGGACGAACTTGGGGACGGGACCTTTGGGGGCTTATTTTTGGGCGCGGCTTTGGCCGCAGCCTATTTTTGGTACACGGAGGGTGCTCGCAAAGTCTCGCCCCATTCCAAGTCCGGCGGACGAAGTTGGCCAGCCCCTCCCCCCAAGGCTATAGCCCACCCGTTTTTTGGGCATTTTTGCGGCGGACGAACTAGGGGATGGGACCTTCGGGGGCTTATTTTTTGGCGTGGCTGTGTCCGTGACCTGTTTTTGGAACACAGAGGGCTCTCGCAAAGTCTCGCCCCATTACGAGTCCGGCGAACGAAGTTGGCCAGCCCCTCCCCCCAAGGCTATAGCCCACCCGTTTTTTGGGCATTTTTGCGGCGGATGAACTTGGGGACGGGACCTTCGGGGGCTTATATTTTGGCGCGGCTGTGCCCGCGGACTATTTTTGGCACACAAAGGGCGCTCGCAAAGTCTCGCCCAATTCCAAGTCCGGCGGACGAAGTGGGCCAGCCCCTCCCCCCAAGGCTATAGCCCACCCGTTTTTTGGGCATTTTTGCGGCGGACGAACTTGGGGACGGGACCTTCGGGAACTTATTTTTGGGTGCGGCTGTGCCCGCGGCCTATTTTTGGCATACGGAGGGCGCTCGTAAAGTCTCGCCCCATTCCGAGTCCGGCGGACGAAGTGGGCCTGCCACACCCCCCAAGGCTATAGCCCACTAATTTTTTGGGCATTTTTGCGGCGGATGAACTTGGGGACGGGACCTTCGGGGGCTTATTTTAGGGTACGGCTGTGCCCGTGGCCTATTTTTGGCACACGGAGTGCGCTCGCAAAGTCTCGCCCCATTCCGAGTCCGGCGGACGGCGGGCCAGCCCCTCCCCAAGGCTATAGCCCACCCGCTGGGGCATTTTTGCGGACGAACTTGGGGACGGGACCTTCGGGGCTTATTTTAGGGTACGGCTGTGCCTGTGGCCTATTTTTGGCACACACGGAGGCGCTCGCAAAGTCTCGCCCCATTCCGAGTCCGCGGACGGTTAGCCAGCCCTCCCCCAAGGCTATAGCCCACTCGCTTTTTTGGGCATTTTGCGACGACCTTGGGGACGGGACCTTCGGGGTCTTATTTTTGGGCGCGGCCGTGTCCGCGGCCTATTTTTCGCACACGGAGGGCGCTCGCAAAGTCTAGCCCGATTCCGAGTCCGGCGGACGAAGTTGGCCAGCCCCTCCCCCCAAGGCTATAGCCCACCCGTTTTTTGGGCATTTTTGCGGCGGACGAACTTGGGGACGGGACCTTCGGGCGCTTATTTTTGGGTGCGGCTGTGACTGCGGCCTATTTTTGCCACACAGAGGGCCCTCGCAAAGTCTCGCCCCATTCCGAGTCCGGCGGACGAATTTGGCCAGCCCCTCCCCCCAAGGCTATAGCCCACCCGTTTTTTGGGCATTTTTGCGGCGGACGAACTTGGGGAAGGGACCTTCGGGGGCTTATTTTTGGGCGCGGCTTTGACCGCAGCCTATTTTTGGTACACGGAGGGTGCTCGCAAAGTCTCGCCCCATTCTGAGTCCGGCGGATTTGGGCCAGCCCTCCTCCAAGGCTATAGCCCACCCGTTTTTTGGGCATTTTTGCGGCGGACGAACTTGGGGACGGGACCTTCGGGGTCTTATTTTTGGGTGCGGCCGTGTCCATGGCCTATTTTTCGCACACGGAGGACGGTCGCAAAGTCTAGCCCCATTCCGAGTCCGGCGGACGAAGTTGGCCAGCCCCTCCCCCCAAGGCTATAGCCCACCCGTTTTTTGGGCATTTTTGCGGCGGACGAACTTGGGGACGGGACCTTCGGGGGCTTATTTTTGGGGGCGGGGCTGTTCCCGCGGTCTATTTTTGGCACACGGAGGGCGCTCGTAAAGTCTCGCCCCATTCCGAGTCCGGCGGACGAAGTGGTCCTGCCCCCCCCCCAAGGCTATAGCCCACCCGTTTTTTGGGCATTTTTGCGGCGGACGAACTTGGGGACGGGACCTTCGGGGGCTTATTATTGGGGGCGTGGCTGTTCCCGCGGTCTATTTTTTGCACACGGAGGGTGCTCGTAAAGACTCGCCCCATTCCGAGTCCGGCGGACGAGTGGGCCAGCCCCTCCCCAAGGCTATAGCCCACCCGCTTTTGGGCATTTTTGCGGCGGACGAACTTGGGGACGGGACCTTCGGGGGCTTATTTTTGGGCGCGGCCGTGTCCGCGTCCAATTTTTGGCACACGGAGGGCGCTCGCAAAGTCTCGCCCCATTCCGAGTCCGGCGGACGAATTTGGCCAGCCCCTCCCCCCAAGGCTATAGCCCACCCGTTTTTTGGGCATTTTTGCGGCGGACGAACTTGGGGAAGGGACCTTCGGGGGCTTATTTTTGGGCGCGGCTTTGACCGCAGCCTATTTTTGGTACACGGAGGGTGCTCGCAAAGTCTCGCCCCATTCTGAGTCCGGCGGACGAAGTTGGCCAGCCCCTCCCTCCAAGGCTATAGCGCACTCGTTTTTTGGGCATTTTTGCGGCGGACGAACTTGGGGACGGGACCTTCGGGGTCTTATTTTTGGGTGCGGCCGTGTCCATGGCCTATTTTTCGCACACGGAGGACGGTCGCAAAGTCTAGCCCCATTCCGAGTCCGGCGGACGAAGTTGGCCAGCCCCTCCCCCCAAGGCTATAGCCCACCCGTTTTTTGGGCATTTTTGCGGCGGACGAAATTGGGGACGGGACCTTCGGGGGCTTATTTTTGGGGGCGGGGCTGTTCCCGCGGTCTATTTTTGGCACACGGAGGGCGCTCGTAAAGTCTCGCCCCATTCCGAGTCCGGCGGACGAAGTGGTCCAGCCCCTCCCCCAAGGCTATAGCCCACCCGTTTTTTGGGCATTTTTGCGGCGGACGAACTTGGGGACGGGACCTTCGGGGGCTTATTATTGGGGGCGTGGCTGTTCCCGCGGTCTATTTTTTGCACACGGAGGGTGCTCGTAAAGACTCGCCCCATTCCGAGTCCGGCGGACGAAGTGGGCCAGCCCCTCCCCCCAAGGCTATAGCCCACCCGTTTTTTGGGCATTTTTGCGGCGGACGAACTTGGGGACGGGACCTTCGGGGGCTTATTTTTGGGCGCGGCCGTGTCCGCGTCCAATTTTTGGCACACGGAGGGCGCTCGCAAAGTCTCGCCCCATTCCGAGTCCGGCGGACGAAGTTGGCCAGCCCCTCCCCCCAAGGCTATAGCCCACCCGTTTTTTGGGCATTTTTGCGGCGGACGAACTTGGGGATGGGACCTTCGGGGGCTAATTTTTGGGCGCGGCTTTGGCCGTGGCCTATTTTTTGTACACGGAGGGTGCTCACAAAGTCTCGCCCCATTCCGAGTCCCGCGGACGAAGTCGGCCAGCCCCTCCCCCCAAGGCTATAGCCCACCCGTTTTTTGGGCATTTTTGCGGCGGACGAACTTGGGGACGGGACCTTCGGGGGTTTATTTTTGGGGGCGGGGTTGTTCCCGCGGTGTATTTTTGGCACACGGAGGGTGCTCGTAAAGTCTCGCCCCATTCCGAGTCCGGCGGACGAAGTGGGCCAGCCCCTCCCCCCAAGGCTATAGCCCACCCGTTTTTTGGGCATTTTTGCGGCGGACGAACTTGGGGACGGGACCTTCGGGGGCTTATTATTGGGGGCGTGGCTGTTCCCGCGGTCTATTTTTTGCACACGGAGGGTGCTCGTAAAGACTCGCCCCATTCCGAGTCCGGCGGACGAAGTGGGCCAGCCCCTCCCCCCAAGGCTATAGCCCACCCGTTTTTTGGGCATTTTTGCGGCGGACGAACTTGGGGACGGGACCTTCGGGGCTTATTTTTGGGCGCGGCCGTGTCCGCTCCAATTTTTGGCACACGGAGGGCGCTGCAAGTCTCGCCCCATTCCGAGTCCGCGGATTTGGCCAGCCCTCCCCAAGGCTATAGCCCACCCGTTTTTTGGGCATTTTTGCGGCGGACGAACTTGGGGACGGGACCTTCGGGGGCTAATTTTTGGGCGCGGCTTTGGCCGTGGCCTATTTTTTGTACACGGAGGGTGCTCACAAAGTCTCGCCCCATTCCGAGTCCGGCGGACGAAGTCGGCCAGCCCCTCCCCCCAAGGCTATAGCCCACCCGTTTTTTGGGCATTTTTGCGGCGGACGAACTTGGGGACGGGACCTTCGGGGGGTTATTTTTGGGGGCGGGGTTGTTCCCGCGGTGTATTTTTGGCACACGGAGGGTGCTCGTAAAGTCTCGCCCCATTCCGAGTCCGGCGGACGAAGTGGGCCAGCCCCTCCCCCCAAGGCTATAGCCCACCCGTTTTTTGGGCATTTTTGCGGCGGACGAACTTGGGGACGGGACCTTCGGGGACTTATTTTTGGGTGCAGCTGTGCCCGCACCCTATTTTTGGCACACGGAAGGCGCTCGCAAAGTCCCGCCCCATTCCGAGTCAGGCGGACGAAGTTGGCCAGCCCCTCCCCCCAAGGCTGTAGCCCACCCGTTTTTTGGGCATTTTTGCGGTGGACGAACTTGGGGATGGGACCTTCGGGGGCTTATTTTTTGGCGCGGCTGTGCCCGTGACCTGTTTTTGGAACACAGAGGGCGATCGCAAAGTCTCGCCCCATTCCGAGTCCGGCGGACGAAGTTGGCCAGCCCCTCCCCCCAAGGCTATAGCCCACCCGTTTTTTGGGCATTTTTGCGGCGGACGAACTTTGGGACGGGACCTTCGGGGGCTTATTTTTGGGCGCGGCTTTGGCCGCGGCCTATTTTGGGTACACGGAGGGTGCTCGCAAAGTCTCGCCCCATTCCGAGTCCGGCGGACCAAGTTGGCCAGCCCCTCCCCCCAAGGCTATAGCCCACCCGTTTTTTGGGCATTTTTGCGGCGGACGAACTTGGGGACTGGACATCCGGGGGCTTATTTTAGGGCGCGGCTTTGCCCGTGGCCTATTTTTGGTACACGGAGTGCGCTCGGAAAGTCTCGCCCCATTCCGAGTCCGCGGACAGTTAGCCAGCCCCTCCCCAAGGCTATAGCCCACTCGCTTTTTTGGGCATTTTTACGGACGAACTTGGGGACGGGACCTTCGGGTCTTGTTTTTCGGCGCGTGTCCGTGGCCTATTTTTCGCAAACGGAGGGCGCTCGCAAAGTCTAGCCCCATTCTGAGTCCGGCGGACGGAGTGGGCCAGCCCCTCCCCCCAAGGCTATAGCCCACCCGTTTGGTGGGCATTTTTGCGGCGGACGAACGTGGGGACGGGTCCTTCGTGGGCTTATTTTTGGGCGCGGCTGTGGCTGCGGCCTATTTTTGCCACACGGAGGGCCCTCGCAAAGTCTCACCCCATTCTGAGTCCGGCGGACGAAGTTGGCCAGCCCCTCCCCCCAAGGCTATAGCCCACCAGTTTTTTGGGCATTTTTGCGGCGGACGAACTTGGGGACGGGACCTTCGGGGGCTTATTTTTGGGCGCGGCTTTGGCTGCGGCCTATTTTTGGTACACGGAGGGTGCTCGCAAAGTCTCGCCCCATTCCGAGTCCGGCGGATTTGCTGGGCCAGCCCCTCCCCCCAAGGCTATAGCCCACGAGTTTTTTGGGCATTTTTGCGGCGGACGAACTTGGGGACGGGACCTTCGGGGTCTTATTTTTGGGTGCGGCCGTGTCCGCGGCCTATTTTTCGCACACGGAGGGCGCTCGCAAAGTCTAGCACCATTCCGAGTCCGCGGATCGGCCAGCCCGTCCCCCCAAGGCTATAGCCCACCTGTTTTTTGGGCATTTTTGCAGCGGACGAACTTGGGCACGGGACCTTCGGCGGCTTAGTTTTGGGCGCGGCTGTGCCCGCGGCCTATTTTTGGCACAGAGGGCGCTCGCAAAGTCTCGCCCCATTCCGAGTCCGCGGATTTAGTGGCCAGCCCCTCCCCCCAAGGCTATAGCCCACCCGTTTTTTGGGCATTTTTGTGGCGGACGAACTTGGGTACGGGACCTTCGGGAGCTTATTTTTTGGCGCGGCTGTGCCCGCCGCCTATTTTTTGCACACGGAGGGCGCTGCAGTCTCGCCCATTCCGAGTCTCGGACGAAGCGGGCCAGCCCCACCCCCAAGGCTATAGCCCACTGCTTTTGGGCATTTTTGCGGACGAACTTGGGGACGGGACTTCGGGGCTTATTTTAGGGCCGGCTGTGCCCGCGTCTATTTTTAGCACACGGCGAGCTCGCAAAGTCTCGCCCCATTCCGAGTCAGGCGGACGAAGTTAGCCAGCCCCTCCCCCCAAGGCTATAGCCCACTCGTTTTTTGGGCATTTTTGCGGCGGACGAACTTGGGGACGGGACCTTCGGGGTCTTATTTTTGGGCACGGCCGTGTCCGCGGCCTAATTTTCGCACACAGAGGGTGATCGCAAAGTCTAGCCCCATTCCGAGTCCGGCGGACGAAGTTGGCCAGCTCCTCCCCCCAAGGCTATAGCCCACCCGTTTTTTGGGCATTTTTGGGGCGGACGAACTTGGGGACGGGACCTTCGGGGGCTTATTTTTGGCCGCGGCTGTGCCCGCGGCCTAGTTTTGGCACACAGAGAATGCTCGCAAAGTCTCGCCCCATTCCGAGTCCGGCGGACGAAGTGGGCCAGCCCCTTCCCCCAAGGCTATAGCCCACCCGTTTTTTGGGCATTTTTGCGGCGGACGAACTTGGGGACTGGACATCCGGGGGCTTATTTTAGGGCGCGGCTTTGCCCGTGGCCTATTTTTGGTACACGGAGTGCGCTCGGAAAGTCTCGCCCCATTCCGAGTCCGGCGGACGAAGTTAGCCAGCCCCTCCCCCCAAGGCTATAGCCCACTCGTTTTTTGGGCATTTTTGCGGCGGACGAACTTGGGGACGGGACCTTCGGGGTCTTGTTTTTCGGCGCGGCCGTGTCCGCGGCCTATTTTTCGCAAACGGAGGGCGTTCGCAAAGTCTAGCCCCATTCTGAGTCCGGCGGACGGAGTGGGCCAGCCCCTCCCCCCAAGGCTATAGCCCACCCGTTTTTTGGGCATTTTTGCGGCGGACGAACTTGGGGACGGGACCTTCGGGGGCTTATTTTTGGGCGCGGCTGTGGCTGCGGCCTATTTTTGCCACACGGAGGGCCCTCGCAAAGTCTCACCCCATTCTGAGTCCGGCGGACGAAGTTGGCCAGCCCCTCCCCCCAAGGCTATAGCCCACCAGTTTTTTGGGCATTTTTGCGGCGGACGAACTTGGGGACGGGACCTTCGGGGGCTTATTTTTGGGCGCGGCTTTGGCTGCGGCCTATTTTTGGTACACGGAGGGTGCTCGCAAAGTCTCGCCCCATTTCGAGTCCGGCGGACGAAGTTGGCCAGCCCCTCCCCCCAAGGCTATAGCCCACTCGTTTTTTGGCATTTTTGCGGCGGACGAACTTGGGGACGGGACCTTCGGGGTCTTATTTTTGGGCGCGGCCGTGTCCGCGGCCTATTTTTCGCACACGGAGGGCGCTCGCAAAGTCTAGCACCATTCCGAGTCCGGCGGACGAAGTCGGCCAGCCCGTCCCCCCAAGGCTATAGCCCACCTGTTTTTTGGGCATTTTTGCAGCGGACGAACTTGGGCACGGGACCTTCGGCGGCTTAGTTTTGGGCGCGGCTGTGCCCGCGGCCTATTTTTGGCACACAGAGGGCGCTCGCAAAGTCTCGCCCCATTCCGAGTCCGGCGGACGAAGTGGGCCAGCCCCTCCCCCCAAGGCTATAGCCCACCCGTTTTTTGGGCATTTTTGTGGCGGACGAACTTGGGTACGGGACCTTCGGGAGCTTATTTTTTGGCGCGGCTGTGCCCGCCGCCTATTTTTTGCACACGGAGGGCGCTCGCAAAGTCTCGCCCCATTCCGAGTCTGGCGGACGAAGTGGGCCAGCCCCACCCCCCAAGGCTATAGCCCACTCGTTTTTTGGGCATTTTTGCGGCGGACGAACTTGGGGACGGGACCTTCGGGGGCTTATTTTAGGGCCGGCTGTGCCCGCGGCCTATTTTTAGCACACGAAGTGAGCTCGCAAAGTCTCGCCCCATTCCGAGTCCGGCGGACGAAGTTAGCCAGCCCCTCCCCCAAAGGCTATAGCCCACTCGTTTTTTGGGCATTTTTGCGGCGGACGAACTTGGGGACGGGACCTTCGGGGTCTTATTTTTGGGCACGGCCGTGTCCGCGGCCTAATTTTCGCACACAGAGGGTGATCGCAAAGTCTAGCCCCATTCCGAGTCCGGCGGACGAAGTTGGCCAGCTCCTCCCCCCAAGGCTATAGCCCACCCGTTTTTTGGGCATTTTTGGGGCGGACGAACTTGGGGACGGGACCTTCGGGGGCTTATTTTTGGCCGCGGCTGTGCCCGCGGCCTAGTTTTGGCACACAGAGAATGCTCGCAAAGTCTCGCCCCATTCCGAGTCCGGCGGATAGTGCCAGCCCCTTCCCCCAAGGCTATAGCCCACCCGTTTTTTGGGCATTTTTGCGGCGGACGAACTTGGGGACGGGACTTTCGGGGTCTTATTTTTGGCCGCGGCTGTGCCCGCAGCCTATTGTTGGCACACGGTAGGGCACTCGCAAAGTCTCGCTCCATTCCGAGTCCGGCGGACGAAGTTGGCCAGCCCCTCCGCCCAAGGCTATAACCCACCCGTTTTTTGGGCATTTTTTGCGGCGGACGAACTTGGGGACGGGACCTTCGGGGGCTTATTTATGGGCGCGGCTGTGCCTGCAGCCTATTTTTGGCAGACGGAGGGCGCTCGCAAAGTCTCGCCCCATTCCGAGTCCGGCGGACGAAGTTGGCCAGCCCCTCCCCCCAAGGCTATATCCCACCCATTTTTTGGGCATTTTTGCGGCGGACGAACTTGGGGACGGGGCCTTCAGGGGCTTATTTTTGGGCGAGGCTGTGCCTGCTGCCTATTTTTGGCACACGGAGGGCGCTCTGAAAGTCTCGCCCCATTCCGAGTCCGGCGGACGAAGTGGGCCAGCCCCTCCCCCCAAGGCTATAGCCCACCCGTTTTTTGGGCATTTTTCCGGGGGACGAACTTGGGGACGGGACCTTCGGGGGCTTATTTTTGGGCGCGGCCGTGCCCGTGGACTATTTTTTACACACGAAGGGTGCTCACAAAGTCTCAGCCCATTCCGAGTCCGGCGGACGAAGTCGGCCAGCCCGTCCCCCCAAGGCTATAACCCACCTGTTTTTTGGGCATTTTTGCAGCGGACGAACTTGGGCACGGGACCTTCGGGGGCTTATTTTTGGGCGCGGCTGTGCCCGCGGCCTATTCTTGGCACACAGAGGGCGCTCGCAAAGTCTCGCCCCATTCCGAGTCCGGCGGACGAAGTGGACCAGCCCCTCCCCCCAAGGCTATAGCCCACCCGTTTTTTGGGCATTTTTGCGGCGGACGAACTTGGGGACGGGACCTTCGGGAGCTTATTTTTGGGCGTGGCTGTGCCCGCCGCCTATTTTTTGCACATGGAGGGCGCTCGCAAGGTCTCACCCCATTCCGAGTCCGGCGGACGAAGTGGGCCAGCCCCTCCCCCCAAGGCTATAGCCCACCCGTGTTTTGGGCATTTTTTCGGCGGACGAACATGGGGACGGGACCTTCGGGGGCTTATTTTTGGGCGCGCCTGTGCTTGCGGCCTATTTTTGGCAGACGGAGGGCGCTGCAGTCTCGCCCCATTCCGAGTCCGGCGGACGGTTGGCCAGCCCTCCCCAAGGCTATAGCCCACCCGCTTTTGGGCATTTTTGGACGAACTTGGGAACGGGACCTTTGGGGGATTATTTTTGGGCGCGACTGTGCCCGCGGCCTAGTTTTGGCACACGAAGTATGCTCGCAAAGTCTCGCCACATTCCGAGTCCGCGGATTTGTTGGCCAGACCCTTCCCCAAGGCTATAGCCCACCCGTTTTTTGGGCATTTTTGCGGCGGACGAACTTGGGAACGGGACCTTTGGGGGATTATTTTTGGGCGCGGCTGTGCCCGCGGCCTAGTTTTGGCACACGAAGAATGCTCGCAAAGTCTCGCCCCATTCCGAGTCCGGCGGACGAAGTTGGCCAGACCCTTCCCCCAAGGCTATAGCCCACCCGTTTTTTGGGCATTTTTGCGGCGGACGAACTTGGGGACGGGACCTTCGGGGGCTTATTTTTGGGCGCGGCAGTGCCCGCGGCCTAGTTTTGGCACACGGAGAATGCTCGCAAAGTCTCGCCCCATTCCGAGTCCGGCGGACGAAGTAGGCCAGACCCTTCCCCCAAGGCTATAGCCCACCCGTTTTTTGGGCATTTTTGCTGCGGACGAACTTGGGGACGGGACCTTCGGGGGCTTATTTTTGGGCGCGGCTGTGCCCGCGGCCTATTTTTGGCACACGGAGGGCTCTCGGAAAGTCTCGCCCATTCCGAGTCCGGCGGACGAAGTTGGCCAGCCCCTCCCACCAAGGCTATAGCCCACCCGTTTTTTGGTCATTTTTGCGGCGGACGAACTTGGGGACGGGACCTTCGGGGGCTTATTTTTGGGTGCGGCTGTGCCCGCTGCCTATTTTTGGTACACGGAGGGCACTCGCAAAATCTCGCCCCATTCCGAGTCCGGCGGACGAAGTTGGCCAGCCCCTCCCCCCAAGGCTATAGCCCACCCGTGTTTTGGGCATTTTTGCGGCGGACGAACTTGGGGACGGGACCTTCGGGGGCTTATTTTTGGCCGCGGCTGTGCCCGCAGCCTATTTTTGGCACACGGAGGGCGCTCGCAAAGTCTCTCCCCATTCCGAGTCCGGCAGACGAAGTTGGCCAGCTCCGCCCCTCAAGGCTATATCCCACCCATTTTTTGGGCATTTTTGCGGCGGACGAACTTGGGGACGGGCCCTTCAGGGGCTTATTTTTGGGCGCGGCTGTGCCTGCTGCCTATTTTTGGCACACGGAGGGCGCTCTCAAAGTCTCGCCCCATTACGAGTCCGGCGGACGAAGTTGGCCAGCCCCTCCCCCCAAGGCTATAGCCCACCCGTTTTTTGGGCATTTTTACGGCGGATGAACTTGGGGACGGGACCTTCGGGGGCTTATTTTTGGGCACGGCCGTGCCCGCGGACTATTTCTTACACACGAAGGGTGCTCGCAAAGTCTCACCCCATTCCGAGTCCGGCGGACGAAGTCGGCCAGCCCCTCCCCCCAAGGCTATAGCCCACCTGTTTTTTGGGCATTTTTGCAGCGGACGAACTTTGGCACGGGACCTTCGAGGGTTTATTTTTGGGCGCGGCTGTGCCCGCGGCCTATTTTTGGCACACGGAGGGCACTCACAAAGTCTCCCCCATTCCGAGTCTGGCGGACGAAGTCGGCCAGCTCCTCCCCGCAAGGCTATAGCCCACCCGTTTTTTGGGCATTTTTGCGGCGGACGAACTTGGGGACGGGACCTTCAGGGGCTTATTTTTGGGCGCGGCTGTGCCTGCTGCCCATTTTAGGCACACGGAGGGCGCTCTCAAAGTCTCGCCCCATTCCGAGTCTGGCGGACGAAGTGGGCCAGCCCCTCCCCCCAAGGCTATAGCCCACCCGTTTTTTGGGCATTTTTGCGGCGGACGAACTTGGGGACGGGACCTTCGGGGCTTATTTTTGGCCGTGGCTGTGTCCGAAGCCTATTTTTGGCACACGGAGGGCGCTCGCAAAGTCTCGTTCCATTCCGAGTCCGGCGGACGAAGTTGGCCAGCCCCTCCCCCCAAGGCTATACCCCACCCGTTTTTTGGGCATTTTTGCGGCGGACGAACTTGGGGACGGGACCTTCGGGGGCTTAATTTTGGGCGCGGCAGTGCCCGTAGCCTATTTTTCACACACGGAGGCCGCTCGCAAAGTCTCGTCCCATTCCGAGTCCGGCGGACGAAGTTGGCCAGCCCCTCCCCCCAAGGCTATAGCCCACCCGTTTTTTGGGCATTTTTGCGGCGGACGAACTTGGGGACGTGACCTTTGGGGGCTTATTTTTGGGTGCGGCTGTGCCTGCGGCCTATTTTTGGCACACGGAGGGCGCTCGCAAAGTCTCGCTCCATTCCGAGTCCGGCGGACGAAGTTGGCCAGCCCCTCCCCCCAAGGCTATAGCCCACCCGTTTTTTGGGCATTTGTTGCGGCGGACGAACTTGGGGACGGGACCTTCGGGGGCTTATTTTTGGGTGCGGCTGTGCCTGCGGCCTATTTTTGGCACACGGAGGGCGCTCGCAAAGTCTCGCTCCATTCCGAGTCCGGCGGACGAAGTTGGCCAGCCCTCCCCCAAGGCTATAGCCCACCTGTTTGGGCATTTTTGCAGCGACGAACTTGGGCACGGGACCTTCGGGGGCTTATTTTTGGGCGCGGCTGTGCCCGCGGCCTATTTTTGGCACACGGAGGGCGGTCACAAAGTCTCGACCCATTCCGAGTCTGGCGGACGAAGTCGGCCAGCCCCTCCCCCCAAGGCTATAGCCCACCCGTTTTTTGGGCATTTTTGCGGCGGACGAACTAGGGGACGGGACCTTTGGGGGCTTATTTTTTGGTGCGGCTGTGCCTGCGGCCTATTTTTGGCAGACGAATGGCGGTCGCAAAGTCTCGCTCCATTCCGAGTCCGGCGGACGAAGTTGGCCAGCCCCTCCCCCCAAGGCTATAGCCCACCTGTTTTTTGGGCATTTTTGCAGCGGACGAACTTGGGCACGGGACCTTCGGGGGCTTATTTAAGGGCGCGGCTGTGCCCGCAGCCTATTTTTGGCACACGGAGGGCGGTCGCAAAGTCTCGACCCATTCCGAGTCTGGCGGACGAAGTCGGCCAGCCCCTCCCCCCAAGGCTATAGCCCACCCGTTTTTTGGGCATTTTTGCGGCGGACGAACTTGGGGACGGGACCTTTGGGGGCTTATTTTTTGGTACGGCTGTGCCTGCGGCCTATTTTTGGCAGACGAAGGGCGGTCGCAAAGTCTCGCTCCATTCCGAGTCCGGCGGACGGTTGGCCAGCCCTCCCCAAGGCTATAGCCCACCTGTTTTTTGGGCATTTTGCAGCGACGAACTTGGGCACGCTGACCTTCGGGCTTATTTTTGGGCGCTGTGCCCGCTGCCTATTTTTGGCACACGGAGGGCGGTCGCAAAGTCTCGACCCATTCCGAGTCTGGACGGTCGCCAGCCTCTTCCCCAAGGCTATACCACCCGCTGGGCATTTTTACGGCGGACGAACTTGGGACGGGACCTTCGGGGCTTATTCTGGGGGCGGCCGTGCCTGACTATTTTTTACACACGGCGGGTGCTCGCAAAGTCTCACCCCATTCCGAGTCCGGCGGACAAGTCGCCAGCCCTCCCCCAAGGCTATAGCCCACCTGTTTTTGGGCATTTTTGCAGCGGACGAACTTGGGCACGGGACCTTCGGGGTTTATTTTTGCGCGGCTGTGCTCGCGCCTATTTTTGGCAGACGGTGCGCAAAGGCTCGCCCATTCCGAGTCCGGCGGACGGTTGGCCAGCCCTCCCCAAGGCTATAGCCCACCCGCTGGGCATTTTTACGGCGGACGAACTTGGGGACGGACCTTCGGGGCTTATTTTAAGCGCGCTGCACTGCGGACTATTTTTTACACACGAAGGGTGCTCGCAAAGTCTTACCCCATTCCGAGTCCGGCGGACAAGTCGGCCAGCCCCTCCCCCCAAGGCTATAGCCCACCTGTTTTTTGGGCATTTTTGCAGCAGACGAACTTGGGCACGTGACCTTCGGGGGTTTATTTTTGGGCGCGGCTGTGCCCGCGGCCTATTTTTGGCACACGGAGGGCGCTCGCAAAGTCTCGCCCCATTCCGAGTCTGGCGGACGAAGTCGGCCAGCCCGTCCCCCCAAGGGTATAGCCCACCCGTTTTTTGGGCATTTGTTGCGGCGGACGAACTTGGGGACGGGACCTTCGGGGGCTTATTTTTGGGCGCGGCTGTGCCTGCAGCCTATTTTTCACACACGGAGGCCGCTCGCAAAGTCTCGTCCCATTCCGAGTCTGGCGGACGAAGTCGGCCAACCCCTCCCCCCAAGGCTATTGCCCACCTGTTTTTTGGGCATTTTTGCAGCGGACGAACTTGGGCACGGGACCTTCGGGGGCTTATTTTTGGGCGTGGCTGTGCCCATGGCCTATTTTTGGCACACGGAGGGTGCTCGCAAAGTCTCGCCCCATTCCGAGTCTGGCGGACGAAGTCGGCCAGCCCCTCCCCCCAAGGCTATAGCCCACCCGTTTTTTGGGCATTTTTGCGGCGGACGAACTTGGGGACGGGACCTTTGGGGGCTTATTTTTGGGTGCGGCTGTGCCTGCGGCCTATTTTTGGCAGACGGAGGGCGCTCGCAAAGTCTCGCCCCATTCCGAGTCCGGCGGACGAAGTTGGCCAGCCCCTCCCCCCAAGGCTATATCCCACCCATTTTTTGGGCATTTTTGCGGCGGACGAACTTGGGGACGGGACCTTCAGGGGCTTATTTTTGGGCGCGGCTGTGCCTGCTGCCTATTTTTGGCACACGGAGGGTGCTCTCAAAGTCTCGCCCCATTCCGAGTCCGGCGGACGAAGTCGGCCAGCCCCTCCCCCCAAGGCTATAGCCCACCTGTTTTTTGGGCATTTTTGCAGCGGACGAACTTGGGCACGGGACCTTCGGGGGTTTATTTTTGGGCGCGGCTGTGCCCGCGGCCTATTTTTGGCACACAGAGGGCGCTCGCAAAGTCTCGCCCCATTCCGAGTCTGGCGGACGAAGTCGGCCAGCCCCTCCCCCCAAGACTATATCCCACCCATTTTTTGGGCATTTTTGCGGCGGACGAACTTGGGGACGGGACCTTCAGGGGCTTATTTTTGGGTACGGCCGTGCCGGCGGACTATTTTTTACACACGAAGGGTGCTCGCAAAGTCTCACCCCATTCTGAGTCCGGCAGACGAAGTCGGCCAGCCCCTCCCCCCAAGGCTATAGCCCACCTGTTTTTTGGGCATTTTTTCAGCGGACGAACTTGGGCACGGGTCCTTCGGGGGATTATTATTGGGCGCGACTGTGCCCGCGGCCTATTTTTGGCACACGGAGGGCTCTCGCAAAGTCTCGCCCCATTCCGAGTCCGGCGGACGAAGTTGGCCAGCCCCTCCCCCCAAGGCTATAGCCCACCCGTTTTTTGGTCATTTTTGCGGCGGACGAACTTGGGGACGGGACCTTCGGGGGCTTATTTTTGGCCGCGGCTTTTCCCACAGCCTATTTTTGGCACACGGAGGGCGCTCGCAAAGTCTCGCTCCCTTCCGAGTCCGGCGGACGAAGTTGGCCAGCCCCTCCCCCCAAGGCTATTGCCCACCTGTTTTTTGGGCATTTTTGCAGAGGACGAACTTGGGCACGGGACCTTCGGGGGCTTATTTTTGGGCGCTGTGCCCTGCCTATTTTTGGCACACGGAGGGCGCCGCAAAGTCTCGCCCCATTCCGAGTCTGGGACGAAGTCGGCCAGCCCTCCCCAAGGCTATAGCCCACCCGCTTTTTGGGCATTTTTGCAGGACGAACTTGGGGATGGGACCTTTGGGAGCTTATTTTTGGGTTCGGCTGTGCCTGCGGCCTATTTTTGGCAGACGGAGGGTGCTCGTAAAGTCTCGCCCCATTCCGAGTCCGGCGGACGAAGTTGGCCAGCCCCTCCCCCCAAGGCTATAGCCCACCACTTTTTTGGGCATTTTTTTAACGAACTTGGGGATGGGACCGTCAGGGGCTTATTTTTGGGCGCGGCTGTGCCTGCTGCCTATTTTTGGCACACGGAGGGTGCTCTCAAAGTCTCGCCCCATTCCGAGTCCGGCGGACGAAGTCGGCCAGCCCCTCCCCCCAAGGCTATAGCCCACCTGTTTTTTGGGCATTTTTGCAGCGGACGAACTTGGGCACGGGTCCTTCGGGGGATTATTATTGGGCGCGACTGTGCCCGCGGCCTATTTTTGGCACACGGAGGGCTCTCGCAAAGTCTCGCCCCATTCCGAGTCTGGCGGACGAAGTTGGCCAGCCCCTCCCCCCAAGGCTATAGCCCACCCGTTTTTTGGTCATTTTTGCGGCGGACGAACTTGGGGACGGGACCTTCGGGGGCTTATTTTTGGCCGCGGCTGTTCCCGCAGCCTAATTTTGGCACACGGAGGGCGCTCGCAAAGTCTCGCTCCATTCCGAGTCCGGCGGACGAAGTGGGCCAGCCCCTCCCCCCAAGGCTATTGCCCACCTGTTTTTTGGGCATTTTTGCAGCGGACGAACTTGGGCACGGGACCTTCGGGGGCCTATTTTTGGGCGCGGCTGTGCCCACGGCCTATTTTTGGTACACGGAGGGCGCTCGCAAAGTCTCGCCCCATTCCGAGTCTGGCGGACGAAGTCGGCCAGCCCCTCCCCCCAAGGCTATAGCCCACCCGTTTTTTGGTCTTTTTTGCGGCGGACGAACTTGGGGACGGGACCTTCGGGGGCTTATTTTTGGCTACGGCTGTTCCTGCAGCCTATTTTTGTCAGACGAAGGGCGCTCGCAAAGTCTCGCTCCATTCCGAGTCCGGCGGACGAAGTTGGCCAGCCCCTCCCCCCAAGGCTATTGCCCACCTGTTTTTTGGGCATTTTTGCAGCGGACGAACTTGGGCACGGGACCTTCGGGGGCTTATTTTTGGGCGCGGCTGTGCCAACGCCCTATTTTTGGCACACGGAGGGTGCTCGCAAACTCACCCCATTCCGAGTCCGCAGATTTGTCGGCCAGCCCCTCCCCCCAAGGCTATTGCCCACCTGTTTTTTGGGCATTTTTTCAGCGGACGAACTTGGGCACGGGTCCTTCGGGGGATTATTTTTGGGCGCGACTGTGCCCGCGGCCTATTTTTGGCACACGGAGGGCTCTCGCAAAGTCTCGCCCCATTCCGAGTCCGCGGATTTGTTGGCCAGCCCCTCCCCCCAAGGCTATAGCCCACCCGTTTTTTGGTCATTTTTGCGGCGGACGAACTTGGGGACGGGACCTTCGGGGGCTTATTTTTGGCCGCGGCTTTTCCCACAGCCTATTTTTGGCACACGGAGGGCGCTCGCAAAGTCTCGCTCCCTTCCGAGTCCGGTGGACGAAGTTGGCCAGCCCCTCCCCCCAAGGCTATTGCCCACCTGTTTTTTGGGCATTTTTGCAGAGGACGAACTTGGGCACGGGACCTTCGGGGGCTTATTTTTGGGCGCGGCTGTGCCCGCGGCCTATTTTTGGCACACGGAGGGCGCTCGCAAAGTCTCGCCCCATTCCGAGTCTGGCGGATTTGTTGGCCAGCCCTCCCCAAGGCTATATCCCACCCATTTTTTGGGCATTTTTGCGGCGGACGAACTTGGGGATGGGACCTTTGGGAGCTTATTTTTGTTCGCTGTGGCGGCCTATTTTTGGCAGACGGAGGGTGCCTGTGAAGTCTCGCCCCATTCCGAGTCCGGCGGATTTGTTGGCCAGCCCCTCCCCCCAAGGCTATATCCCACCCATTTTTTGGGCATTTTTGCGGCGGACGAACTTGGGGACGGGACCGTGAGGGGCTTATTTTTGGGTGCGGCTGTGCCTGCTGCCTATTTTTGGCACACGGAGGGTGCTCTCAAAGTCTCGCCCCATTCCGAGTCCGGCGGACGAAGTCGGCCAGCCCCTCCCCCCAAGGCTATAGCCCACCTGTTTTTTGGGCATTTTTGCAGCGGACGAACTTGGGCACGGGTCCTTCGGGGGATTATTATTGGGCGCGACTGTGCCCGCGGCCTATTTTTGGCACACGGAGGGCTCTCGCAAAGTCTCGCCCCATTCCGAGTCCGGCGGACGAAGTGGGCCAGCCCCTCCCCCCAAGGCTATAGCCCACCCGTTTTTTGGTCATTTTTGCGGCGGACGAACTTGGGCACGGGACCTTTGGGGGCTTATTTTTGGGTGCGGCTGTGCCTGCGGCCTATTTTTGGCAGACGGAGGGCGCTCGCAAAGTCTCGCCCCATTCCGAGTCCGGCGGACGAAGTTGGCCAGCCCCTCCCCCCAAGGCTATATCCCACCCATTTTTTGGGCATTTTTGCGGCGGACGAACTTGGGGACGGGACCTTCAGGGGCTTATTTTTGGGCGCGGCTGTGCCTGCTGCCTATTTTTGGCACACGGAGGGTGCTCTCAAAGTCTCGCCCCATTCCGAGTCCGGCGGACGAAGTTGGCCAGCCCCTCCCCCCAAGGCAATAGCCCACCCGTTTTTTGATCATTTTTACGGCGGACGAACTTGGGGACGGGACCTTCGGGGGCTTATTTTTGGGTGTGGCCATGCCCGCGGACTATTTTTTACACACGAAGGGTGCTCGCAAAGTCTCACCCCATTCCGAGTCCGCCGGACGAAGTCGGCCAGCCCCTCCCCCCAAGGCTATAGCCCACCTGTTTTTTGGGCATTTTTGCAGAGGGCGAACTTGGGCACGGGACCTTCGGGGGCTTATTTTTGGGCACGGCTGTGCCCGCGGCCTATTTTTGGCACACGGAGGGCGCTCGCAAAGTCTCGCCCCATTCCGAGTCTGGCGGACGAAGTTGGCCAGCCCCTCCCCCCAAGGCTATATCCCACCCATTTTTTGGGCATTTTTGCGGCGGACGAACTTGGGGATGGGACCTTTGGGAGCTTATTTTTGGGTTCGGCTGTGCCTGCGGCCTATTTTTGGCAGACGGAGGGTGCTCGTAAAGTCTCGCCCCATTCCGAGTCCGGCGGACGAAGTTGGCCAGCCCCTCCCCCCAAGGCTATATCCCACCCATTTTTTGGGCATTTTTGCGGCGGACGAACTTGGGGACGGGACCGTGAGGGGCTTATTTTTGGGTGCGGCTGTGCCTGCTGCCTATTTTTGGCACACGGAGGGTGCTCTCAAAGTCTCGCCCCATTCCGAGTCCGGCGGACGAAGTCGGCCAGCCCCTCCCCCCAAGGCTATAGCCCACCTGTTTTTTGGGCATTTTTGCAGCGGACGAACTTGGGCACGGGTCCTTCGGGGGATTATTATTGGGCGCGACTGTGCCCGCGGCCTATTTTTGGCACACGGAGGGCTCTCGCAAAGTCTCGCCCCATTCCGAGTCCGGCGGACGAAGTTGGCCAGCCCCTCCCCCCAAGGCTATATCCCACCCGCTGGTCATTTTTGCGGGACGAACTTGGGGACGGGACCTTCAGGGGCTTATTTTTTGATGCGGCTGTGCCCGCGGCCTATTTTTGGCAGACGGAGGGCGCTCGCAAAGTCTCGCCCCATTCCGAGTCCGGCGGACGAAGTTGGCCAGCCCCTCCCCCCAAGGCTATATCCCACCCATTTTTTGGGCATTTTTGCGGCGGACGAACTTGGGGACGGGACCTTCAGGGGCTTATTTTTGGGCGCGGCTGTGCCTGCTGCCTATTGTTGGCACACGGAGGGCGCTTTCAAAGTCTCGCCCCATTCCGAGTCCGGCAGACGAAGTTGGCCAGCCCCTCCCCCCAAGGCAATAGCCCACCCGTTTTTTGATCATTTTTACGGCGGACGAACTTGGGGACGGGACCTTCGGGGGCTTATTTTTGGGTGTGGCCGTGCCCGCGGACTATTTTTTACACACGAAGGGTGCTCGCAAAGTCTCACCCCATTCCGAGTCCGCCGGACGAAGTCGGCCAGCCCCTCCCCCCAAGGCTATAGCCCACCTGTTTTTTGGGCATTTTTGCAGCGGACGAACTTGGGCACGGGACCTTCGGGGGTTTATTTTTGGGCGCGGCTGTGCCCGCGGCCTATTTTTGGCACACACAGGGCGCTCGCAAAGTCTCGCCCCATTCCGAGTCTGGCGGACGAAGTCGGCCAGCCCCTCCCCCCAAGGCTATATCCCACCCATTTTTTGGGCATTTTTGCGGCGGACGAACTTGGGGACGGGACGTTCAGGGGCTTATTTTTGGGTACGGCCGTGCCCGCGGACTATTTTTTACACACGAAGGGTGCTCGCAAAGGCTCACCCCATTCCGAGTCCGGCGGACGAAGTCGGCCAGCCCCTCCCCCCAAGGCTATAGCCCACCCGTTTTTTGGTCATTTTTGCGGCGGACGAACTTGGCACGGGTCCTTCGGGGATTATTATTGGCGCGACTGTGCCCGCCCTATTTTTGGCACACAGAGGGCTTTCGCAAAGTCTCGCCCCATTCCGAGTCCGCGGACGTTGGCCAGCCCCTCCCCCCAAGGCTATAGCCCACCCGTTTTTTGGTCATTTTTGCGGCGGACGAACTTGGGGACGGGACCTTCGGGGGCTTATTTTTGGCCGCGGCTGTTCCCGCAGCCTATTTTTGGCACACGGAGGGCGCTCGCAAAGTCTCGCTCCATTCCGAGTCCGGCGGACGAAGTTGGCCAGCCCCTCCGCCCAAGGCTATTGCCCACCTGTTTTTTGGGCATTTTTGCAGCTGACGAACTTGGGCACGGGACCTTCGGGGGCTTATTTTTGGACGCGGCTGTGACCGCGGCCTATTTTTGGCACACGGAGGGCGCTCGCAAAGTCTCGCCCCATTCCGAGTTCTGGCGGACGAAGTCGGCCAGCCCCTCCCCCCAAGGCTATAGCCCACCCGTTTTTTGGGCATTTTTGCGGCGGACGAACTTGGGGAAGGGACCTTCAGGGGCTTATTATTGGGCGCGGCCGTGCCCGCGGACTATTTTTTACACACGAAGGGTGCTCGCAAAGTCTCACCCCATTCCGAGTCCGGCGGACGATGTCGGCAAGCCCCTCCCCCCAAGGCTATAGCCCACCTGTTTTTTGGGCATTTTTGCAGCGGACGAACTTGGGCACGGAACCTTCGGGGGCTTATTTTTGGGAGCAGCTGTGCCCGCGGCCTATTTTTGGCACACGGAGGGCGCTCGCAAAGTCTCGCCCCATTCCGAGTCTGGCGGACGAAGTCGGCCAGCCCCTCCCCCCAAGGCTATAGCCCACCCGTTTTTTGGGCATTTTTGCGGCGGACGAACTTGGGGACGGGACCTTCGGGGAATTATTTTTGGGTGCGGCCGTGCCCGCGGACTATATTTTACACACGAAGGGTGCTCGCAAAGTCTCACCCCATTCCGAGTCCGGCGGACGAAGTCGGCCAGCCCCTCCCCCCAAGGCTATAGCGCACCTGTTTCTTTGGCATTTTTGCAGCGGACGAACTTGGGCACGGGTCCTTCGGGGGATTATTATTGGGCGCGACTGTGCCCGCGGCCTATTTTTGGCAGACGGAGGGCGCTCGCAAAGTCTCGCCCCATTCCGAGTCCGGCGGACGAAGTTGGCCAGCCCCTCCCCCCAAGGCTATAGCCCACCCGTTTTTTGGGCATTTTTTGCGGCGGACGAACTTGGGGACGGGACCTTCAGGGGCTTATTTTTGGCCGCGGCTGTGCCCAGGGCCTATTTTTCACACACGGAGGGCGTTCGCAAAGTCTCGTCCCATTCCGAGTCCGGCGGACGAAGTTGGCCAGCCCCTCCCCCCAAGGCTATAGCCTACCCGTTTTTGGGCATTTTTGCGGCGGATGAACATGGGGACGGGACCTTCGGGGGCTTATTTTTTAGCGCGGCAGCGCCCACGGCCTAGATTTGGCACACGGAGGCCACTCGTAAAGTCTCACCCCATTCCGAGTCCGGCGGACGAAGTTGGCCAGCCCCTCCCCCCAAGGCTATAGCCCACCCGTTTTTTGGGCATTTTTGCGGCGGACGAACTTGGGGACGGGACCTTCGGGGCTTATTATTGGGCGCGGCCGTGCCCGCGGCCTATTTTTGGCACACAGAGGGTGCTCGCAAAGTCTCGCCCCATTCCAACTCCTACGGACGAAGTAGGCCAGCCCCTCCCCCCAAGGCTATACCCCACCCGTTTTTTGGGCACTTTTGCGGCGGACGAACTTGGGGACGGGACCTTCGGGGACTTATTTTTTGGAGCAGCTGTGACCGTGGCCGATTTTTGGCACACGGAGGGCGCTCGCAAAGTCTCGCCCCATTCCGAGTCCGGCGGACGAAGTTGGCCAGCCCCTCCCCCCAAGGCTATAGCCTACCCGTTTTTGGGCATTTTTGCGGCGGACGAACATGGGGACGGGACGTTCGGGGGCTTATTTTTGAGCGCGGCAGTGCCCACGGCCTAGATTTGGCACACGGAGGCCACTCACAAAGTCTCACCCCATTCCGAGCCCGGCGGACGAAGTAGGCCAGCCCCTCCCCCCAAGGCTATAGCCCACCCGTTTTTTGGGCATTTTTGCGGCGGACGAACTTGGGGACGGGACCTTCGGGGTCTTGTTTTTGGGCGCGGCCATGTCCGCGGCCTATTTTTCGCAGACGGAGGGCGCTCGCAAAGTCTCACCCCATTCCGAGTCCGGCGGACGAAGTTGGCCAGCCCCTCCCCCCAAGGCTATATCCCACCCATTTTTTGGCCATTTTTGCGGCGGACGAACTTGGGGACGGGACCTTCAGGGGCTTATTTTTGGGCGCGGCTGTGCCTGCTGCCTATTTTTGGCACACAGAGGGTGCTCTCAAAGTCTTGCCCCATTCCGAGTCCGGCGGACGAAGTGGGCCAGCCCCTCCCCCCAAGGTTATAGCCCACCCGTTTTTTGGGCATTTTTGCGGCGGACGAACTTGGGGACGGGACCTTCGGGGGCTTATTATTGGGCGCGACTGTGCCCGCGGCCTTTTTTTGGCACACGGAGGGCGTTCGCAAAGTCTCGCCCCATTCCGAGTCCGACGGACGAAGTAAGCCAGCCCCTCCCCCCAAGGCTATAGCCCACCCATTTTTTGGGCATTTTTGCAGCGGACGAAGTTGGGGACGGGACCTTCGGGGGCTTATTTTTGGGCGCGGCTGTGCCCGCGGCCTATTTTTGGCACACGGAGGCCACTCGCAAAGTCTCGCCCCATTCCGAGTCCGGCGGATGAAGTTGGCCAGCCCCTCCCCCCAAGGCTATAGCCCACCCGTTTTTTGGGCATTTTTGCGGCGGACGAACTTGGGGACGGGAACTTCGGGGGCTTCTTTTTTGGCGCGACTGTGCCCGCGGCCTATTTTTGGCACACGGAGGGTGCTCGCAAAGTCTCGCCCCATTCCAACTCCTACGGACGAAGTAGGCCAGCCCCTCCCCCCAAGGCTATAGCCCACCCGTTTTTTGGGCACTTTTGCGGCGGACGAACTTGGGGACGGGACCTTCGGGGACTTATTTTTGGGCACGGCTGAGCCCACGTACTAATTTTTGGCATAAGGAGGGCACTCGCAAAGTCTCGCCCCATTCCGAGTCCGGCGGACGAAGTGGGCCATCCCCTCCCCCCAAGGCTATAGCCCACCCGTTTTTTGGGAATTTTGCGGCGGACGAACTTGGGGACGGGACCTTCGGGGGCTTATTTTTGGGCGCGGCTGTGCCCGCGGCCTATTTTTGGCACACGGAGGGCGCTCGCAAAGTCTCGCCCCATTCCGAGCCCGGCGGACGAAGTTGGCCAGCTCCCCCCCCAAGGCTATAGCCCACCCGTTTTTTGGGCACTTTTGCGGCGGACGAACTTGGGGACGGGACCTTCGGGGACTAATTTTTGGGCGCGGCTGAGCCCACGGCCTAATTTTTGGCATACGGAGGGCACTCGCAAAGTCTCGCCCCATTCCGAGTCCGGCGGACGAAGTTGGCCATCCCCTCCCCCCAAGGCTATAGCCCACCCATTTTTTGGGCATTTTTGCGGCGGACGAACTTGGGGACGGGACCTTCGGGGGCTTATTTTTGGGTGTGGCTATGCCCGTGGCCTTTGTTTGGCACACGGAGGGCGCTCGCAAAGTCTCGCCCCATTCCGAGTCCGGCGGACGAAGTTGGGCAGCCCCTCCCCCCAAGGCTATAGCCCACCCGCTTTTTGCATTTTGCGGGACGAACTTGGGGACGGGACTCGGGGTCTTATTTTTGGTGCGGCTATGTCCGTGGCCTATGTTTGGCACACGGAGGGCGCCACAAAGTCTCGCCCATTCCGAGTCCGCGGATTGGCCAGCCCTCCACCCAAGGCTATAGCCCACCCGTTTTTTGGGCATTTTTTCGGCGGACGAACTTGGGGACGGGAACTTCGGGGCTTATTTTGGCGCGGCTGTGCCCGCGGCCTATTTTTAGCACACGGAGGGCGCTCGCAAAGTCTCGTCCCATTCCGAGTCCGGCGGACGAAGTTGGCCAGCCCCTCCCCCCAAGGCTATAGCCCACCCATTTTTTGGGCATTTTTGCGGCGGACGAACTTGGGGACGGGACCTTCGGGGGCTTATTTTTGGGCGCGGCTGTGCCTGCGGCCTATTTTTGGCACACGGAGGCCGCTCGCAAAGTCTCGCCCCATTCCGAGTCCGGCGGACGAAGTTGGCCAGCCCCTCCCCCCAAGGCTATAGCCCACCCGTTTTTTGGGCATTTTTACGGCGGACAAAGTAGGGGACGGGACCTTCGGGGGCTTATTTTTGGGAGCGGCTGTGCCCACGGCCTATTTTTGGCACATGGAGGCCTCTCGTAAAGTCTCGCCCCATTCCGAGTCCGGCAGACGAAGTTGGCCAGCCCCTCCCCCCAAGGCTATAGTCCACCCGTTTTTTGGGCATTTTTGCGGCGGACGAACTTGGGGACGGGACCTTCGGGGGCTTATTTTTGGGTGTGGCTATGCCCGTGGCCTTTGTTTGGCACACGGAGGGCGCTCGCAAAGTCTCGCCCCATTCCGAGTCCGGCGGACGAAGTTGGGCAGCCCCTCCCCCCAAGGCTATAGCCCACCCGTTTTTTGTGCATTTTTGCGGCGGACGAACTTGGGGACGGGACCTGCGGGGTCTTATTTTTGGGTGCGGCTATGTCCGTGGCCTATGTTTGGCACACGGAGGGCGCTCACAAAGTCTCGCCCCATTCCGAGTCCGGCGGACGAAGTTGGCCAGCCCCTCCACCCAAGGCTATAGCCCACCCGTTTTTTGGGCATTTTTACGGCGGACGAACTTGGGGACGGGACCTTCAGGGGCTTATTTTTGGGCGCGGCCGTGCCCGCGGCCTATTTTTTACACACGAAGGGTGCTCGCAAAGTCTCACCCGATTCTGAGTCCGGCGGACGAAGTCGGCCTGCCCCTCCCCCCAAGGCTATAGCCCACCCGTTTTTTGGGCATTTTTGCAGCGGACAAACTTGGGGACGGGACCTTCGGGGGCTTATTTTTGGGCGCGGCTGTGCCCGCGGCCTATTTTTAGCACACGGAGGGCGCTCGCAAAATCTCGTCCCATTCCGAGTCCGGCGGACGAAGTTGGCCAGCCCCTCCCCCCAAGGCTATAGCCAACCCGTTTTTTGGGCATTTTTGCGGCGGACGAACTTGGGGACGGGACCTTCGGTGCCTTATTTTTGGGCGCGGCTGTGCCCGCGGCCTATTTTTGGCACACGGAGGGTGCTCGCAAAGTCTCACCCCATTCCGAGTCCGGCGGACGATGTTGGCCAGCCCCTCCCCCCAAGGGTATAGCCCACCCTTTTTTTGGGCATTTTTGGGGCGGACGAACTTGAGGACGGGACCTTCGGGGGCTTATTTTTGTGCGCAGCTGTGCCCGCGGCCTATTTTTTGAACACGGAGGGCACTCGTAAAGTCTCGCCCCATTCCGAGTCTGGCGGACGAAGTTGGCCAGCCCCTCCCCCCAAGGCTATAGCCCACCCGTTTTTTGGGCATTTTTGGGGCGGACGAACTTGAGGACGGGACCTTCGGGGGCTTATTTTTGGACGCGGCTGTGCCCGCGGCCTATTTTTGGCACACGGAGGGCGCTCGTAAAGTCTCGCCCCATTCCGAGTCCGGCGGACGAAGTCGGCCAGCCCCTCCCCCCAAGGCTATAGCCCACTCGTTTTTTGGGCATTTTTGCGGCGGACGAAATTGGGGATGGGACCCTCGGGGGCTTATTTTTGGGCGCGGCTGTGCCCACGGCCTATTTTTGGCACAAGGAGGGCGCTCGCAAAGTCTCACCCCATTCCGAGTCCGGCGGACGAAGTGGGCCAGCCCCTCCCCCCAAGGCTATAGCCCACCTGTTTCTTGGGCATTTTTGCGGCGGACGAACTTGGGGACGGGACCTTCGGGGGCTTATTTTTCGGCGTGGCCGTGCCCGTGGCCTAGTTTTGGCACACAGAGGGTGCTCGCAAAGTCTCGCCCCATCCCGAGTCCGGCGGACGAAGTTGGCCAACCCCTCCCCCCAAGGCTATAGCCCACCCGTTTTTTGGGCATTTTTGCGGCGGACGAACTTGGGGACGGGACCTTCGGGGGCTTATTTTTGGGCGCGGCTGTGCCCGCGGACTATTTTTGGCACACGAAGGCCGCTCGCAAAGTCTCACCCCATTCCTAGTCCGGCGGAAGGAAGTGGGCTAGCCCCTCCCCCCAAGGCTATAGCCCAATGTTTTTTGGGCATTTTTATGGGCGGACGAACTTGGGGACGGGACCTCGGGGCTTATTTTGGGATTGGTTGTGCCTGCTGCCTATTTTTGGGACACGGAGGCCGCCGCAAAGTCTCGCCGCATTCCGAGTCCGCGGACGAGTTGGCCAGCCCCTCCCCAAGGCTATGCCCACCCGCTTTGGGCATTTTGGGCCGAACTTGGGGACGGACCTTCGGGGCTTATTTTTGGTCGCGGCTGTGCCCGCGGACTATTTTTGGCACACGAAGAAAGTCTCACCCCATTCCTAGTCCGCGGAAGGAAGTGGGCTAGCCCCTCCCCCCAAGGCTATAGCCCACTATTTTTTGGGCATTTTTGCGGCGGACGAACTTGGGGACGGGACCTTCGGGGGCTTATTTTTGGGAGCGGTTGTGCCCGCGGCCTATTTTTGGGACACGGAGGCCGCTCGCAAAATCTCGCCGCATTCCGAGTCCGGCGGACGAAGTTGGCCAGCCTCTCCCCCCAAGGCTATAGCCCACCCGTTTTTTGGGCATTTTTGCGGCGGATGAACTTGGGGACGGGACCTTCGGGGGCTTATTTTTGGGCACGGCTGTGCCCGTGGACTATTTTTGGCACACAAAGGCCGTTCGCAAAGTCTCACCCCATTCCTAGTCCGGCGGAAGGAAGTGGGCCAGCCCCTCCCCCCAAGGCTATAGCCCACTGTTTTTTGGGCATTTTTGCGGCGGACGAACTTGGGGACGGGATCTTTGGGGGCTTATTTTTGGGCGCGGCTGTGCCCGTGGCCTATTTTTGGCACACGGTGGCCGCTCGCAAAGTCTCGCCCCATTCTGAGTCCGGCGGACGAAGTGGGCCAGCGCCTCCCCCCAAGGCTATAGCCCACCCGTTTTTTGGGCAATTTTGCGGCGGACGAACTTGGGGACGGGACCTTCGGGGGCTTATTTTTGGGCGCAACTGTGCCCGTGGTATATTTTTGGCACACCGAGGGCGTTCGCAAAGTGTCGCCCCATTCCGAGTCCGGCGGACGAAGTTGGCCATCCCCTCCCCCGAAGGCTATAGCCCACCCGTTTTTTGGCCATTTTTGCGGCAGACGAACTTGGGGACGGGACCTTCGGGGGCTTATTTTTGGGCGCGGCTGTGCCCATGGCCTATTTTTGGCACACGGAGGGCGCTCACAAAGTCTCGCCCCATTCCGAGTCCGGCGGACGAAGTGGGCCAGCCCCTCCCCCAAAGGCTATAGCCCACCCGTTTTTTGGGCATTTTTGCGGCGGACGAACTTGGGGACGGGACCTTCGGGGGCTTATTTTTGGGTACGGCTGTGCCAGCGGCCTATTTTTGGCATAAGGAGGACGGTCGCAAAGTCTCGCCCCAATCCGAGTCCGGCGGACGAAGTTGGCCAGCCCCTCCCCCCAAGGCTATAGACCACCCGTTTTTTTTGCATTTTTGCGGCGGACGAACTTGGGGACGGGACCTTCGGGGGCTTATTTTTGGGTGTGGCTATGCCCGTGGCCTTTGTTTGGCACACGGAGGGCGCTCGCAAAGTCTCGCCCCATTCCGAGTCCGGCGGACGAAGTTGGCCAGCCCCTCCCCCCAAGGCTATAGCCCACCCGTTTTTTGTGCATTTTTGCGGCGGACGAACTTGGGGACGGGACTTTCGGGGGCTTATTTTTGGGTGCGGCTATGTCCGTGGCCTATGTTTGGCACACGGAGGGCGCTCACAAAGTCTCGCCCCATTCCGAGTCCGGCGGACGAAGTTGGCCAGCCCCTCCCCCCAAGGCTATAGCCCACCCGTTTTTTGGGCATTTTTGCTGCGGACAAACTTGGGGACGGGACCTTCGGGGGTTTATTTTTGGGCGCCGCTGTGCCCGCAGCCTATTTTTAGCACACGGAGGGCGCTCGCAAAGTCTGGCCCCATTCCGAGTCCGGCGGACGAAGTTGGCCAGCCCCTCCCCCCAAATCTATAGCCCACCCGTTTTTTGGGCATTTTTGCGGCGGACGAACTTGGGGACGGGACTTTCGTGGGCTTATTTTTGTGCGCGGCTGTGCCCGCAGCCTATTTTTGGCACACGGAGGCTGCTCTTAAAGTCTCGCCCCATTCCGAGTTCGGCGGACGAAGTTGGCCAGCCCCTCCTCCCAAGGCTATAGCGCACCCGTTTTTTGGGCATTTTTGCGGCGGAAGAACTTGGGGACGGGACCTTCGGGAGCTTATTTTTGGGCGTGGCTGTGCCTGCAGCCTATTTTTGGCACACGGAGGGCACTCGCAAAGTCTCGCCCCATTCCGAGTCCGGCGGACGAAGTTGGCCAGCCCCTCCCCCAAAGGCTATAGCCCACCCGCTGGGCATTTTTGCGGCGGACGAACTTGGGGACGGGACCATCGGGGGCTTATTTTTGGGCGCGGCTGTGCCCGTGGCCTATTTTTTGCACACGGAGGGCGCTCGCAAAGTCTCGTCCCATTCCGAGTTCGGGGACGGTTGGCCAGCCCTCCCCCAAGGCTAAGCCCACCCGCTTTTGGCCATTTTGCGGCGGACGAACTTGGGGACGGGACCTTCGGGGGCTTATTTTGGGACACGGCTGTGGCGGCGGCCTATTTTTGGCACACGGAGGGTGCTCGCAAAGTCTCGCCCCATTCTGATTCCGGCGGACGAAGTTGGCCAGCCCCTCCCCCCAAGGCTATAGCCCACCCGTTTTTTGGGCATTTTTACGGCGGACGAACTTGGGGACGTGACATTCAGGGGCTTATTTTTGGGCGTGGCTGTGCCCGCGGCCTAATATTGGCACACGGAGGGCGCTCGCAAAGTCTCGCCCCATTCCGCGTCCGGCGGACGAAGTTGGCCAGCCCCTCCCCCCAAGGCTATAGCCCACCCGTTTTTTGGGCATTTTTGCGGCGGACGAACTTGGGGACGGGACCTTGGGGGGCTTATTTATGGGCGAGGCTGTGCCCGCGGCCTATTTTTGGCACACGGATGGCGTTCGCAAAGTCTCGCCCCATTCCGAGTCCGGCGGACGAAGTTGGCCAGCCCCTCCCCGCAAGGCTATAGCCCACCCGTTTTTTGGGCATTTTTGCGGCGAACGGACTTGGGGACGGGACCTTGGGGGGCTTATTTATGGGCGAGGCTGTGCCCACAGCCTATTTTTGGCACACGGAGGGCGCTTGCAAAGTCTCGCCCCATTCCGAGTCCGGCGGACGAAGTTGGCCAGCCCCTCCCCCCAAATCTATAGCCCACCCGTTTTTTGGGCATTTTTGCGGCGGACGAACTTGGGGACGGGACCTTCGGGGGCTTATTTTTGGGCATGGCTGTGCCTGCGGCCTAATATTGGCACACGTAGGGCGCTCGCAAAGTCTCGCCCCATTCAGAGTCCGGCGGACGAAGTTGGCCAGCCCTCCTCCCAAGGCTATAGCGCACTTTTTGGGCATTTTGCGGCGGAAGAACTTGGGGACTGACCTTCGGGGCTTATTTTTGGGCGTGGCTGTGCCTGCAGCCTATTTTTGGCACACGGAGGGCGCTGCAAAGTCACTCCACATTCCGAGTCCGGCGGACGAAGTGGGCCAGCCTCCCCCAAGGCTATAGCCCACCCGTTTTTTGGGCATTTTTGCGGCGGACGAACTTTGGGACGGGACCTTCGGGGGCTTATTTTTGGGCGCGGCTGAGTCCGCGGCCTATTTTTGGCACACGGAGGGTGCTCGCAAAGTCTCGCCCCATTCCGAGTCCGGCGGACGAAGTTGGCCAGCCCCTCCCCCCAAGGCTATAGCCCACCCGTTTTTTGGGCATTTTTGCGGCGGACGAACTTGGGGACGGGACCTTCGGGGGCTTATTTATGGGAGAGGCTGTGCCCATGGCCTATTTTTGGCACACGGAGGGCGCTCGCAAAGTCTCGCCCCATTCCGAGTCCGGCGGACGAAGTTGGCCAGCCCCTCCTCCCAAGGCTATAGCGCACCCGTTTTTTGGGCATTTTTGCGGCGGAAGAACTTGGGGACGGGACCTTTGGGGGCTTATTTTTGGGCGTGGCTGTGCCTGCAGCCTATTTTTGGCACACGGAGGGCGCTCGCAAAGTCTCGCCCCATTCCGAGTCCGGCGGACGAAGTTGCCCAGCCCCTCCCCCCAAGGCTATAGCCCACCCGTTTTTTGGGCATTTTTGCGGCGGACGAACTTGGGGACGGGACCTTCGGGGGCTTATTTTTGGGCGCGGCTGTGCCCACGGCCTATTTTTGGCACACGGAGGGCGCTCACAAAGTCTCGCCCCATTCCGAGTCCGGCGGACGAAGTTGGCCAGCCCCTCCCCCCAAGGCTATAGCCCACCCGTTTTTTGGGCAATTTGCGGCGGACGAACTTGGGGACGGGACCTTCGGGGGCTTATTTTTGGGTACGGCTGTGCCAGCGGCCAATTTTTGGCACAAGGAGGACGCTTGCAAAGTCTCGCCCCAATCCGAGTCCGGCGGACGAAGTTGGCCAGCCCCTCCCCCCAAGGCTATAGACCACCCGTTTTTTTTGCATTTTTGCGGCGGACGAACTTGGGGACGGGACCTTTGGGGCTTATTTTTGGGTGTGGCTATGCCCGTGGCCTTTGTTTGGCACACGGAGGGCGCTCGCAAAGTCTCGCCCCATTCCGAGTCCGGCGGACGAAGTTGGCCAGCCCCTCCCCCCAAGGCTATAGCCCACCCGTTTTTTGTGCATTTTTGCGGCGGACGAACTTGGGGACGGGACCTTCGGGGGCTTATTTTTGGGTGCGGCTATGTCCGTGGCCTATGTTTGGCACACGGAGGGCGCTCACAAAGTCTCGCCCCATTCCGAGTCCGGCGGTCGAAGTTGGCCAGCCCCTCCCCCCAAGGCTATAGCCCACCCGTTTTTTGGGCATTTTTGCTGCGGACAAACTTGGGGACGGGACCTTCGGGGGTTTATTTTTGGGCGCCGCTGTGCCCGCAGCCTATTTTTAGCACACGGAGGGCGCTCGCAAAGTCTGGCCCCATTCCGAGTCCGGCGGACGAAGTTGGCCAGCCCCTCCCCCCAAATCTATAGCCCACCCGTTTTTTGGGCATTTTTGCGGCGGACGAACTTTGGGACGGGACTTTCGTGGGATTATTTTTGTGCGCGGCTGTGCCCGCAGCTATTTTTGGCACACGGAGGCTGCTCTTAAAGTCTCGCCCCATTCCGAGTCCGGCGGACGAAGTTGGCCAGCCCCTCCTCCCAAGGCTATAGCGCACCCGTTTTTTGGGCATTTTTGCGGCGGAAGAACTTGGGGACGGGACCTTCGGGGGCTTATTTTTGGGCGTGGCTGTTCCTGCAGCCTATTTTTGCCACACGGAGGGCGCTCGCAAAGTCTCGCCCCATTCCGAGTCCGGCGGACGAAGTTGGCCAGCCCCTCCCCCAAAGGCTATAGCCCACCCGTTTTTTGGGCATTTTTGCGGCGGACGAACTTGGGGACGGGACCTTCGGGGGCTTATTTTGGGACACGGCTGTGGCGGCGGCCTATTTTTGGCACACGGAGGGTGCTCGCAAAGTCTCGCCCCATTCTGATTCCGGCGATTGGCCCAGCCCCTCCCCAAGGCTATAGCCCACCCGCTTTTGGGCATTTTTACGGCGGACGAACTTGGGGACGTGACATTCAGGGGCTTATTTTTTGGCTGTGCCCGGCCTAATATTGGCACACGGAGGGCGCTGCAAAGTCTCGCCCCATTCCGTCCGCGGACGGTTGGCCAGCCCCTCCCCAAGGCTATAGCCCACCCGCTTTTGGGCATTTTTTGCGGCGGACGAACTTGGGGACGGGACCTTGGGGGCTTATTTATGGGCGAGGCTGTGCCCGCGCTATTTTTGGCACACGGATGGCGTTCGCAGTCTCGCCCCATTCCGCGTCCGGCGGACGAAGTTGGCCAGCCCCTCCCCGCAAGGCTATAGCCCACCCGTTTTTTGGGCATTTTTGCGGCGAACGGACTTGGGGACGGGACCTTGGGGGGCTTATTTATGGGCGAGGCTGTGCCCACAGCCTATTTTTGGCACACGGAGGGCGCTTGCAAAGTCTCGCCCCATTCCGAGTCCGGCGGACGAAGTTGGCCAGCCCCTCCCCCCAAATCTATAGCCCACCCGTTTTTTGGGCATTTTTGCGGCGGACGAACTTGGGGACGGGACCTTCGGGGGCTTATTTTTGGGCGTGGCTGTGCCTGCGGCCTAATATTGGCACACGTAGGGCGCTCGCAAAGTCTCGCCCCATACCGAGTCCGGCGGACGAAGTTGGCCGGCCCCTCCCGCCAAGGCTATAGCCCACCCGTTTTTTGGGCATTTTTGCGGCGGACGAAATTGGGTACGGTACCTTCGCGGGCTTATTTATGGGCGAGGCTGTGCCCACGGACTATTTTTGGCACACGGAGGGCGCTCGCAAAGTCTCGCCCCATTCCGAGTCCGGCGGACGAAGTTGGCCAGCCCCTCCTCCCAAGGCTATAGCGCACCCGTTTTTTGGGCATTTTTGCGGCGGAAGAACTTGGGGACGGGACCTTCGGGGGCTTATTTTTGGGCGTGGCTGTGCCTGCAGCCTATTTTTGGCACACGGAGGGCGCTCGCAAAGTCTCACCCCATTCCGAGTCCGGCGGACGAAGTGGGCCAGCCCCTCCCCCCAAGGCTATAGCCCACCCGTTTTTTGGGCATTTTTGCGGCGGACGAACTTTGGGACGGGACCTTCGGGCGCTTATTTTTGGGCGCGGCTGAGTCCGCGGCCTATTTTTGGCACACGGAGGGTGCTCGCAAATCTCGCCCCATTCTGAGTCCGGCGGACGAAGTTGGCCAGCCCCTCCCCCCAAGGCTATAGCCCACCCGTTTTTTGGGCATTTTTGCGGCGGACGAACTTGGGGACGGGAGATTCAGGGGCTTATTTTTGGGCGTGGCTGTGCCCGCGGCCTAATATTGGCACACGGAGGGTGCTTGCAAAGTCTCGCCCCATTCCGCGTCCGGCGGACGAAGTAGGCCAGCCCCTCCCCCCAAGGCTATAGCCCACCCATTTTTTGGGCATTTTTGCGGCGGACGGACTTGGGGACGGGACCTTCGGGGGCTTATTTTTGGGCGTGGCTCTGCCTGCGGCATATTTTTGGCACACGGAGGGCGCTCCCAAAGTCTCGCCCCATTCCGAGTCCGGCGGACGAAGTGGGCCAGCCCCTCCCCCAAAGGCTATAGCCCACCCGTTTTTTGGGCATTTTTGCGGCGGATGAACTTGGGGACGGGACCTTCGGGGGCTTATTTTTGGGTGTGGCTGTGCCAGCAGCCTATTTTTGGCACATGCAGGATGCTCGCAAAGTCTCACCCCAATCCGAGTCCGGCGGACGAAGTTGGCCAGCTCCTCCCCCCAAGGCTATAGACCACCCGTTTTTTGTGCATTTTTGCGGCAGACGAACTTGGGGATGGGACCTTCGGGGGCTTATTTTTGGGTGTGGCTATGCCCGTGGCCTTTGTTTGGCACACGGAGGGCGCTCGTAAAGTCTCGCCCCATTCCGAGTCCGGCGGACGAAGTTGGCCAGCCCCTCCCCCCAAGGCTATAGCCCACCCCTTTTTTGGGCATTTTTGTGGAGGACGAACATGAGGACGGGACCTTCGGGGGCTTATTTTTGGGCGTGGCTGTGCCCGCAGCCTATTTTTGGCACACGGAGGCTGCTCGCAATATCTCGCCCCATTCCGAGTCCGGCGGACGAAGTTGGCCAGCCCCTCCCCCCAAGGCTATAGCCCACCCGTTTTTTGGGCATTTTTGCGGCGGAAGAACTTGGGGACGGGACCTTCGGGGGCTTATTTTTGGGCATGGCTGTGCCCGCAGCCTATTTTTGGCACACGGAGGCTGCTCGCCATATCTCGCCCCATTCCGAGTCCGGCGGACGAAGTTGGCCAGCCCCTCCCCCCAAGGCTATAGCCCACCCGTTTTTTGGGCATTTTTGCGCCGGAAGAACTTGGGGACGGGACCTTCGGGGGCTTATTTTTGGGCATGGCTGTGCCTGCAGCCTATTTTTGGCACACGGAGGGCGCTCGCAAAGTCTCGCCCCATTCCGAGTCCGGCGGACGAAGTTGGCCAGCCCCTCCCCCCAAGGCTATAGCCCACCCGTTTTTTGGGCATTTTTGCGGCGGACGAACTTGGGGACGGGACCTTCGAGGGCTTGTTTTTGGGCGTGGCTGTGCCAGCGGCCTATTTTTGGCACACGGAGGGCACTCGCAAAGTCTCGTCCCATTCCGAGTTCGCGGACAAGTTGGCCAGCCCTCTCCGCCAAGGCTAAGCCCACCCGCTTTTTGGCCATTTTTGGCGGAAGAACTTGGGGACGGGACCTTCGGGGGCTTATTTTTGGTCGCGGCTGTGGCGGCGGCCTATTTTTGGCACACGGAGGGTGCTCGCAAAGTCTCGCCCCATTCTGAGTCCGGCGGACGAAGTTGGCCAGCCCCGCCCCCCAAGGCTATAGCCCACCCGTTTTTTGGGCATTTTTGCGGCGGACGAACTTGGGGACGGGATATTCAGGGGCTTATTTTTGGGCGTGGCTGTGCCTGCGGCCTAATATTGGCACACGGAGGGCGCCGCAAAGTCTCGCCCCATTCCGCGTCCGGCGGACGAAGTTGGCCAGCCCCTCCCCCCAAGGCTATAGCCCACCCGTTTTTTGGGCATTTTTGCGGCGGACGGACTTGGGGAGGGGACCTGGGGGGGCTTATTTATGGGCGAGGCTGTGCCTGCGGCCTATTTTTGGCACACGGAGGGCGCTGCAGTCTCGCCCCATTCCGAGTCCGGCGGACGAAGTGGGCCAGCCCCTCCCCGCAAGGCTATAGCCCACCCGTTTTTTGGGCATTTTTGCGGCGGACGGACTTGGGGACGGGACCTTGGGGGGCTTATTTATGGGCGAGGCTGTGACCGCTGCCTATATTTGGCACACGGAGGGCTCTCGCAAAGTCTCGCCCCATTCCGAGTCCGGCGGACGAAGTTGGCCAGCCCTCCCCCAAGGCTATAGCCCACCCGTTTTTTGGGCATTTTTGCGGCAGAAGAACTTGGGGACGGGACCTTCGGGGGCTTATTTTTGGGCGTGGCTCTGCCTGCAGCATATTTTTGGCACCCGGAGGGCGCTCCCAAAGTCTCGCCCCATACCGAGTCCCGCGGACGCACTCGGCCACCCCCTCCCCCAAACGCTATAGCCCACCCGATTATATGGCATTTTTGCGGCGGACGAACTTGGGGACGGGACCTTCGGGGGCCTATTTTTGGGTGTGGCTGTGCCAGCAGCCTATATTTGGCACACGGAGGATGCTCGCAAAGTCTCGCCCCAATCCGAGTCCGGGCGGTTGGCCAGCCCCTCCCCCACGGCTAGACCACCCGTTTTTTGTGCATTTGTGCGGCGGACGAACTTGGGGATGGGACCTTCGGGGGCTTATTTTTGGGTGTGGCTATGCCCGTGGCCTTTGTTTGGCACACGGAGGGCGCTCGCAAAGTCTCGCCCCATTCCGAGTCCGCGGGACGAGTTGGCCAGCCCCTCCCCAAGGCTATAGCCCACCCCTTTTTTGGGCATTTTTGTGGCGGACGAACAGGGGGACGGGACCTTCGGGGGCTTATTTTTGGGCGTGGCTGTGCCCGCAGCCTATTTTTGGCACACGGAGGCTGCTCGCAAAGTCTCGCCCCATTCCGAGTCCGGCGGACGAAGTTTGCCAGCCCCTCCCCCCAAGGCTATAGCCCACCCGTTTTTTGGGCATTTTTGCGGCGGAAGAACTTGGGGACGGGACCTTCGAGGGCTTATTTTTGGGCGTGGGTGTGCCTACAGCCTATTTTTGGCACACGGAGGGCGCTCGCAAAGTCTCGCCCCATTCCGAGTCCGGCGGACGAAGTTGGCCAGCCCCTCCCCCCAAGGCTATAGCCCACCCGTTTTTTGGGCATTTTTGCGGCGGACGAACTTGGGGACGGGACCTTCGAGGGCTTGTTTTTGGGCGTGGCTGTGCCAGCGGCCTATTTTTGGCACACGGAGGGCGCTCGCAAAGTCTCGTCCCATTCCGAGTTCGGCGGACGAAGTTGGCCAGCCCCTCCCGCCAAGGCTAAGCCCACCCGTTTTTTGGCCATTTTTGCGGCGGATGAACTTGGGGACGGGACCTTCGGGGGCTTATTTTGGGATGCGGCTGTGGCAGCGGCCTATTTTTGGCACACGGAGGGTGCTCGCAAAGTCTCGCCCCATTCTGAGTCCGGCGGACGAAGTTGGCCAGCCCCTCCCCCCAAGGCTATAGCCCACCCGATTTTTGGGCATTTTTGCGGCGGACGAACTTGGGGACGGGATATTCAGGGGCTTATTTTTGGGCATGGCTGTGCCCGCGGCCTAATATTGGCACACGGAGGGCGCTCGCAAAGTCTCGCCCCATTCCGCGTCCGGCGGACGAAGTTGGCCAGCCCCTGCCCCCAAGGCTAGAGCCCACCCGTTTTTTGGGCATTTATGCGGCGGACGAACTTGGGGACGGGACCTTCGGGGCTTATTTATGGGCGAGGCTGTGCCCGCGGCCTATTTTTGGCACACGGAGGGCGCTCGCAAATTCTCGCCCCATTCCGAGTCCGGCGGACGAAGTTGGCCAGCCCCTCCCCCCAAGGCTATAGCCCACCCGTTTTTTGGGCATTTTTGCGGCGGACGAACATGGGGACGGGACCTTCGGGGGCTTATTTTTGGGCGCGGCTGTGCCCACAGCCTATTTTTGGCACACGGAGGCTGCTCGCAAAGTCTCGCCCCATTCCGTGTCCGGCGGACGAAGTTGGCAGGCCCCTCCCCCCAAGGCTATAGCCCACCCGTTTTTTGGGCATTTTTGCGGCGGAAGAACTTGGGGACGGGACCTTCGGGGGCTTATTTTTGGGCGTGGCTGTGCCTGTGGCCTATTTTTGGCACACGGAGGGCGCTCGCAAAGTCTCGCCCCATTCCGAGTCCGGCGGACGAAGTTGGCCAGCCCCTCCCCCCAAGGCTATAGCCCACCCGTTTTTTGGGCATTTTTGCGGCGGACGAACATGGGGACGGGACCTTCGGGGGCTTATTTTTGGGCGCGGCTGTGCCCACAGCCTATTTTTGGTACACGGAGGCTGCTCGCAAAGTCTCGCCCCATTCCGTGTCCGCGGATTTGTTGGCCAGCCCTCCCCCAAGGCTATAGCCCACCCGCTTTTGGCCATTTTTGCGGTGGAAGAACTTGGGGACGGGACCTTCGGGGCTTATTTTTGCGTGGCTGTGCCTGTGGCCTATTTTTGGCACACGGAGGGTGCTCGCAAAGTCTCGCCCATTCCGAGTCCGGCGGACTTGGCCAGCCCTCCCCCAAGTCTATAGCCCACCTGCTTTTGGGCATTTTTGCGGCGGACGAACCTTGGGACGGGACCTTCGGGGGCTTATTTTTGGGTGTGGCTGTGCCCGCGGCTTAATATTGGCACACGTAGGGTGCTCGCAAAGTCTCGCCCCATACCGAGTCCGGCGGACGAAGTGGGCCAGCCCCTCCCCCCAAGGCTATAGCCCACCCGTTTTTTGGCCATTTTTGCGGCGGACGAAATTGGGTACGGGACCTTCGCGGGCTTATTTATGGGCGAGGCTGTGCCCGCGGCCTATTTTTGGCACACGGAGGGTGCTTGTAAAGTCTCGCCCCATTCCGAGTCCGGCGGACGAAGTGGGCCAGCCCCTCCCCCCAAGGCTATAGCCCACCCGTTTTTTGGGCATTTTTGCGGCGGGCGAACTTGGGGACGGGACCTTCGGGGGCTTATTTTTCGGTGCGCCTGTGCCCGTGGCCTATTTTTGGCATACGGAGGGCGCTCGCAAAGTCTCGTCCCATTCCGAGTCCGGCGGACGAAGTTGGCCAGCCCCTCCCCCCAAGGCTATAGCTCACCCGTTTTTTGGGCATTTTTGCGGCGGACGAACTTGGGGATGGGACCTTCGGGGGCTTATTTTTGGGCGCGGCTTTGGTCACGGTCTATTTTTGGTACACGGAGGGTGCTCGCAAAGTCTCGCCCCATTCCGAGTCCGGCGGACGAAGTTGGCCAACCCCTCCCCTAAGGCTATAGCCCATCCGTTTTTTGGGCATTTTTGCGGCGGACGAACTTGGGGACGGGACCTTCGGGGGGTTATTTTTGGGAGCGGCTGTGCCCGCAGCCTATTTTGGGGACACGGAGGGCGCTCGCAAAGTCTTGCCCCATTCCGTGTCCGGCGGACGAAGTTGGCCAACCCCTCCCCTAACGCTATAGCCCACCCGTTTTTTGGGCATTTTTGCGGCGGACGAACTTGGGGACGGGACATTCGGGGGCTTATTTTTGGGTACGCCTGTGCCCGCAGCCTATTTTTGGCATACGGAGGGCGCTCGCAAAGTCCCACCCCATTCCGAGTCCGGCGGACGAAGTTGGCCAGCCCCTCCCCCCAAGGCTATAGCCCACCCGTTTTTTGGGCATTTTTGCGGCGGAGGAACTTGGGGACGGGACCTTCGGGGACTTATTTTTGTGTGCGCCTGTGCCCGCGGCCTATTTTTGGCATACGGAGGGCGCTCGCAAAGTCTCGCCCCATTCCGAGTCCGGCGGACGAAGTTGGCCAGCCCCTCCCCCCAAGGTTATAACCCACCCGTTTTTTGGGCATTTTTGCGGCGGATGAACTTGGGGACGGGACCTTCGGGAGCTTATTTTTGGGCGCGGTTGTGCCCGCGGCCTATTTTTGGCACACGGAGAGCGCTCGCAAAGTCTCACCCCATTCCGAGTCCGGCGAATGAAGTTGGCAAGCCCCTCCCCCCAAGGCTATAGCCCACCCGTTTTTTGCGTATTTTTGCGGTGGACGAACTTGGGGACGGGACTTTCGGGGGCTTATTTTTGGGCGCGGCTGTGTCCGCGGCCTATTTTTGGCACACGGAGGCCGCTCGCAAAGTCTCGCCCCATTCCGAGTCCGGCGGACGAAGTTGGCCAACCCCTCCCCTAAGGCTATAGCCCACCTGTTTTTTGGGCATTTTTGCGGCGGACGAACTTGGGGACGGGACCTTCGGGGGGTTATTTTTGGGAGCGGCTGTGCCCGCGGCCTATTTTGGGGACACGGAGGGCGCTCGCAAGGTCTCGACCCATTCCGAGTTCGGCGGACGAGGTTGGCCAGCCCCTCCCCCCAAGGCTATAGCCCACCCGTTTTTTGGGCATGTTTGCGGCGGACGAAATTGGGAACGGGTCCTTCGGGGGCTTATTTTTGGGTGCGCCTGTGCCCGCGGCCTATTTTTGGCATACAGAGGGCGCTCGCAAAGTCTCGCCCCATTCCGAGTCCGGCGGACGAAGTTGGCAAGCCCCTCCCCCCAAGGCTATAGCCCACCCGTTTTTTGGGTATTTTTGCGGCGGACGAACTTGGGGACGGGACCTTCGGGGGCTTATTTTTGGGCGCGGCTGTGTCCGCGGCCTATTTTTTGCACACGGAGGCCTCTCGCAAAGTCTGGCCCTATTCCGAGTCCGGCGGACGAAGTTGGCCAACCCCTCCCCTAAGGCTATAGCCCACCCGTTTTTTGGGCATTTTTGCGGCGGACGAACTTGGGGACGGGATCTTCGGGGGGTTATTTTTGGGAGCGGCTGTGGCCGCGGCCTATTTTGGGTACACGGAGGGCGCTCGCAAGGTCTCGACCCATTCCGAGTTCGGCGGACGAGGTTGGCCAGCCCCTCCCCCCAAGGCTATAGCCCACCCGTTTTTTGGGCATGTTTGCGGCGGACGAACTTGGGGACGGGACCTTCGGGGGCTTATTTTTGGGTACGCCTGTGCCCGCGGCCTATTTTTGGCATACAGAGGGCACTCGCAAAGTCTCGCCCCATTCCGAGTCCGGCGGACGAAGTCGGCCAGCCCCTCCCCCCAAGGCTATAGCTCACCCGTTTTTTGGGCATTTTTGCGGCGGATGAACTTGGGGACGGGACCTTCGGGGGCTTATTTTTGGGCGCGGCTATGTCCGTGGCCTACTTTTGGTGCACGGAGGGTGCTCGCAAAGTCTCGCCCCATTCCGAGTCCGACGGACGAAGTCGGCCAGCCCGTCCCCCCAAGGCTATAGCCCACCCATTTTTTGGGCATTTTTGCGGGGACGAACTTGGGGACGGGACCTTCGGGAGCTTATTTTTGGGCGCAGCTGAGCCCGCGGCCTATTATTGGTACAAGGAGGGTGCTCGTAAAGTCTCGTCCCATTCCGAGTCCGGCGGACGAAGGTGGCCAGCCCCTCCCCCCAAGGCTATAGCCCACCCGTTTTTGGGCATTTTTGCGGCGGACGAACTTGGCAACGGGACCTTTGGGGGCTTATTTTTGGGCGCGGCTGTGCCCGCGCCCTTTTTTTGGCACACGAAGACCGCTCGCAAAGTCTCGCCCCATTCCGAGTCCGGCGGACGAAGTTGGCCAGCCCCTCCCCCCAAGGCTATAGCCCACCCGTTTTTTGGGCATTTTTGCGGCGGACGAACTTTGGGACGGGACCTTCGGGGGCTTATTTTTGTACGCGGCTGTGCCCGCGGCCTATTTTTGGCACACGGAGGGTACTCGCAAAGTCTCGCCCCATTCCGAGTCCGGCGGACGAAGTTGGCCAGCCCCTCCCCCCAAAGCTATAGCCCACCCACTTTTTGGGCATTTTTACGGCGGACGAACTTGGGGACGGGACGTGCAGGGGCTTATTTTTGGGTGTGGCTGTGCCCGCGGCCTATTTTTGGCACATGGAGGGCGCTAGCAAAGTCTCGCCCCATTCCGAGTCCGGCTGACGAAGTTGGCCAGCCCTCCCCCCAAGGCTATAGCCCACCCGTTTTTTGGGCATTTTTGCGTTCGACGAACTTGGGGATGGGACCTTCGGGAGCTTATTTTTGGGAGTGGCTGTGCCTGCGGCCTATTTTTGGCACACGGAGGGTGCTCGCAAAGTCTCGCCCCATTCCGAGTCCGGCTGACGAAGTTGGCCAGCCCTCCCCCCAAGGCTATAGCCCACCCATTTATAGGGCATTTTTGCGGCGGACGAACTTTGGGACGGGACCTTCGGGGGCTTATTTTTGGGCGCGGCTGTGCCCGCGGCCTATTTTTGTCACACGGAGGGTGCTCGCAAAGTCTCGCCCCATTCCGAGTCCGGCGGATTTGTTGGCCAGCCCTCCCCCAAGGCTATAGCCCACCCATTTTTTGGGCATTTTTGCGGTGGACGTACTTGGGGACGGGACCTTCGGGGGTTTATTTTTGGGCGCGGCTGTGTCCGCGGCCTATTTTTGGCACACGGAGGCCGCTCGCAAAGTGTGGCCCCATTCCGAGTCCGGCGGACGAAGTTGGCCAACCCCTCCCCTAAGGCTATAGCCCACCCGTTTTTTGGGCATTTTTTCGGCGGATAAACTTGGGGACGGGACCTTCGGGGGGTTATTTTTGGGCGCAGCTGTGCCTGCAGCCTATTTTGGGTACACGGAGGGCGCTCGCAAAGTCTCAAAGTCTCGCCCCATTTTGGGCGTCGCTATGTCCGTGGCCTACTTTTGCTGCACGGAGGGCGGTCGCAAAGTCTCGCCCCATTCCGAGTCCGGCGGACGAAGTCGGCCAGCGCCTCCCCCCAAGGCTATAACCCACCCGTTTTTTGGGCATTTTTGCGGCGGACGAACTTGGGGACGGGACCTTTGGGGGCTTATTTTTGGGGGAGGCTGTGCCCGCAGCCTATTTTTGGCACACGGAGGGCGCTCGCAAAGTCTCACCCCATTCCGAGTCCGGCGGACGAAGTTGGCCAGCCCCTCCCCCCAAGGCTATAGCCCACCCGTTTTTTGGGCATTTTTACGGCGGACGAAATTGGGGACGGGAACTTCGGGGGCTTATTTTTCTGTTCGGCTGTGCCTGCGGCCTATTTTTTGCACACGGAGGGTGCTCGCAAAGTCTCGCCCCATTCCGAGTCCGGCGGACGAAGTTGGCCAGCCCCTCCCCCCAAGACTATAGCCCACCCGTTTTTTGGGAATTTTTGCGGCGGACCAACTTGGGGACGGGACCAACGGGGGCTTATTTTTAGGTGCGGCTGTGCCCGTGGCCTATTTTTGGCACACGGAGGGCACTCGCAAAGTCTCGCCCCATTCCGAGTCCGGCGGACGAAGTGGGCCAGCCCGTCCCCCCAAGGCTATAGCCCACCCATTTTTTGGGCATTTTTGCAGGGACGAACTTGGGGACGGGACCTTCGGGAGCTTATTTTTTGGCGCAGCTGAGCCCGCGGCCTATTTTTGGAACAAGGAGGGTGCTCGCAAAGTCTCGTCCCCCCGAGTCCGCGGATTTGTTGGCCAGCCCTCCCCAAGGCTATAGCCCACCCGTTTTTTGGGCATTTTTGCGGCGGATGAACTTTGGGACGGGACTTTCGGGGGCTTATTTTTGGACGCGGCTGTGCCCGCGGCCTATTTTGGGCACACGGAGGGTGCTCGCAAAGTCTCGCCCCATTCCGAGTCCGGCGGACGAAGTTGGCCAGCCCCTCCCCCCAAAGCTATAGCCCACCCACTTTTTGGGCATTATTACGGCGGACGAACTTGGGGACGGGATGTGCAGGGGCTTATTTTTGGGTGTGGCTGTGCCCACGGCCTATTTTTGGCACATGGAGGGCGCTAGCAAAGTCTCGCCCCATTCCGAGTCCGGCTGACGAAGTTGGCCAGCCCTCCCCCCAAGGCTATAGCCCACCCGTTTTTTGGGCATTTTTGCGTTCGACGAACTTGGGGACGGGACCTTCGGGAGCTTATTTTTGGGAGTGGCTGTGCCTGCGGCCTATTTTTGGCACACGGAGGGTGCTCGCAAAGTCTTGCCCCATTCCGAGTCCGGCTGACGAAGTTGGCCAGCCCTCCCCCCAAGGCTATAGCCCACCCATTTTTAGGGCATTTTTGACGAACTTTGGGAAGGGAACTTCGGGGCTTATTTTTGGCTGTGCCCGCGGCCTATTTTTGTCACACGGAGGGTGCTCGCAAAGTCTCGCCCCATTCCGAGTCCGGCGGACGAAGTTGGCCAGCCCTCCCCCCAAGGCTATAGCCCACCCATTTTTTGGGCATTTTTGCGGTGGACGAACTTGGGGACGGGACCTTCGGGAGCTTATTTTTGGGCACGGCTGTTCCCGCGGCCTATTTTTGGCACATGGAGGGCGCTCGCCAAGTCTCACCCCATTCCGAGTCCGGCGGAAGAAGTTGGCCAGCCCCTCCCCCCAAGGATATAACCCACCCGTTTTTTGGGCATTTTTGCGGCGGACGAACTTGGGGACGGGAGCTTATTTTTGGGCACGGCTGTGCCCGCGGCCTATTTTTGGCACATGGAGGGCACTCGCCAAGTCTCACCCCATTCCGAGTCCGGCGGAAGAAGTTGGCCAGCCCCTCCCCCCAAGGATATAACCCACCCGTTTTTTGGGCATTTTTGCGGCGGACGAAATTGGGGATGGGACATTCGGGGGCTTATTTTTGAGCGCGGCTGTGCCCGCAGCCTATTTTTGGCACACGGAGGGCGCTCGCAAAGCGTCGCCCCATTCCGAGTCCGGCGGACGAAGTTGGCCAGCCCCTCCCCCCAAGGCTATAGCCCACCCATTTTTAGGGCATTTTTGCGGCGGACGAACTTGGGGACGGGACCTTCGGGGGCTTATATTTGGGCGCGGCTGTGCCCGCGGCCTATTTTTGCCACACGGAGGGCGCTCGCAAAGTCTCGCCCCATTCCGAGTCCGGCTGACGAAGTTGGCTAGCCCTCCCCCCAAGGCTATAGCCCACCCGTTTTTTGGGCATTTTTGCGTTCGACGAACTTGGGGACGGGACCTTCGGGGGCTTATTTTTGGGAGTGGCTGTGCCCGCGGCCTATTTTTGGCACACGGAGGGTGCTCGCAAAGTCTCGCCCCATTCCGAGTCCAGCTGACGAAGTTGGCCAGCCCTCCCCCCAAGGCTATAGCCCACCCATTTTTAGGGCATTTTTGCGGCGGATGAACTTTGGGACGGGACCTTCGGGGGCTTATTTTTGTGCCCGCGGCCTATTTTTGGCACACGGAGGGTGCTCGTAAAGTCTCGCCCCATTCCGAGTCCGGCGGACGAAGTTGGCCAGCCCCTCCCCCCAAAGCTATAGCCCACCCACTTTTTGGGCATTTTTACGGCGGACGAACTTGGGGACGGGACGTGCAGGGGCTTATTTTTGGGTGTGGCTGTGCCCGCGGCCTATTTTTGGCACATGGAGGGCGCTAGCAAAGTCTCGCCCCATTCCGAGTCCGGCTGACGAAGTTGGCCAGCCCTCCCCCCAAGGCTATAGCCCACCCGTTTTTTGGGCATTTTTGCGTTCGACGAACTTGGGGATGGGACCTTCGGGAGCTTATTTTTGGGAGTGGCTGTGCCTGCGGCCTATTTTTGGCACACGGAGGGTGCTCGCAAAGTCTCGCCCCATTCCGAGTCCGGCTGACGAAGTTGGCCAGCCCTCCCCCCAAGGCTATAGCCCACCCATTTTTAGGGCATTTTTGCGGCGGACGAACTTTGGGACGGGACCTTCGGGGGCTTATTTTTGGGCGCAGCTGTGCCCGCGGCCTATTTTTGTCACACGGAGGGTGCTCGCAAAGTCTCGCCCCATTCCGAGTCCGGCGGACGAAGTTGGCCAGCCCTCCCCCCAAGGCTATAGCCCACCCATTTTTTGGGCATTTTTGCGGTGGACGTACTTGGGGACGGGACCTTCGGGGGTTTATTTTTGGGCGCGGCTGTGTCCGCGGCCTATTTTTGGCACACGGAGGCCGCTCGCAAAGTGTGGCCCCATTCCGAGTCCGGCGGACGAAGTTGGCCAACCCCTCCCCTAAGGCTATAGCCCACCCGTTTTTTGGGCATTTTTTCGGCGGATAAACTTGGGGACGGGACATTCGGGGGGTTATTTTTGGGCGCAGCTGTGCCTGCAGCCTATTTTGGGTACACGGAGGGCGCTCGCAAAGTCTCAACCCATTCCGAGTTCGGCGGACGAGGTTGGCCAGCCCCTCCCCCCAAGGCTATAGCCCACCCGTTTTTTGGGCATGTTTGCGGCGGACGAACTTGGGGACGGGACCTTCGGGGGCTTATTTTTGGGCGTCGCTATGTCCGTGGCCTACTTTTGCTGCACGGAGGGCGGTCGCAAAGTCTCGCCCCATTCCGAGTCCGGCGGACGAAGTCGGCCAGCGCCTCCCCCCAAGGCTATAACCCACCCGTTTTTTGGGCATTTTTGCGGCGGACGAACTTGGGGACGGGACCTTTGGGGGCTTATTTTTGGGGGAGGCTGTGCCCGCAGCCTATTTTTGGCACACGGAGGGCGCTCGCAAAGTCTCACCCCATTCCGAGTCCGCGGATTTGTTGGCCAGCCCCTCCCCCCAAGGCTATAGCCCACCCGTTTTTTGGGCATTTTTACGGCGGACGAAATTGGGGACGGGAACTTCGGGGGCTTATTTTTCTGTTCGGCTGTGCCTGCGGCCTATTTTTTGCACACGGAGGGTGCTCGCAAAGTCTCGCCCCATTCCGAGTCCGGCGGACGAAGTTGGCCAGCCCCTCCCCCCAAGACTATAGCCCACCCGTTTTTTGGGAATTTTTGCGGCGGACCAACTTGGGGACGGGACCAACGGGGGCTTATTTTTAGGTGCGGCTGTGCCCGTGGCCTATTTTTGGCACACGGAGGGCACTCGCAAAGTCTCGCCCCATTCCGAGTCCGGCGGACGAAGTGGGCCAGCCCGTCCCCCCAAGGCTATAGCCCACCCATTTTTTGGGCATTTTTGCAGGGACGAACTTGGGGACGGGACCTTCGGGAGCTTATTTTTTGGCGCAGCTGAGCCCGCGGCCTATTTTTGGCACAAGGAGGGTGCTCGCAAAGTCTCGTCCCATTCCGAGTCCGGCGGACGAAGTTGGCCAGCCCCTCCCCCCAAGGCTATAGCCCACCCGTTTTTTGGGCATTTTTGCGGCGGATGAACTTTGGGACGGGACTTTCGGGGGCTTATTTTTGGACGCGGCTGTGCCCGCGGCCTATTTTTGGCACACGGAGGGTGCTCGCAAAGTCTCGCCCCATTCCGAGTCCGGCGGACGAAGTTGGCCAGCCCCTCCCCCCAAAGCTATAGCCCACCCACTTTTTGGGCATTATTACGGCGGACGAACTTGGGGACGGGATGTGCAGGGGCTTATTTTTGGGTGTGGCTGTGCCCACGGCCTATTTTTGGCACATGGAGGGCGCTAGCAAAGTCTCGCCCCATTCCGAGTCCGCTGACGGTTGGCCAGCCCTCCCCCAAGGCTATAGCCCACCCGCTTGGGCATTTTTGCGACGAACTTGGGGACGGGACCTTCGGGAGCTTATTTTGGGAGTGGCTGTGCCTGCGGCCTATTTTTGGCACACGGAGGGTGCTCGCAAAGTCTTGCCCCATTCCGAGTCCGCTGATTTGTTGGCCAGCCCTCCCCCAAGGCTATAGCCCACCCATTTTTAGGGCATTTTACGGAAACTTTGGGAAGGGAACTTCGGGGGCTTATTTTTGGGCGCGGCTGTGCCCGCGGCCTATTTTTGTCACACGGAGGGTGCTCACAAAGTCTCGCCCCATTCCGAGTCCGGCGGACGAAGTTCGCCAGCCCTCCCCCCAAGGCTATAGCCCACCCATTTTTTGGGCATTTTTGCGGTGGACGAACTTGGGGACGGGACCTTCGGGAGCTTATTTTTGGGCACGGCTGTTCCCGCGGCCTATTTTTGGCACATGGAGGGCGCTCGCCAAGTCTCACCCCATTCCGAGTCCGGCGGAAGAAGTTGGCCAGCCCCTCCCCCCAAGGATATAACCCACCCGTTTTTTGGGCATTTTTGCGGCGGACGAACTTGGGGACGGGACCTTCGGGAGCTTATTTTTCGGCACGGCTGTGCCCGCGGCCTATTTTTGGCACATGGAGGGCACTCGCCAAGTCTCACCCCATTCCGAGTCCGGCGGAAGAAGTTGGCCAGCCCCTCCCCCCAAGGATATAACCCACCCGTTTTTTGGGCATTTTTGCGGCGGACGAACTTGGGGACGGGACCTTCGGGGGCTTATATTTGGGCGCGGCTGTGCCCGCGGCCTATTTTTGACACACGGAGGGCGCTCGCCAAGTCTCGCCCCATTCCGAGTCCGGCGGAAGAAGTTGGCCAGCCCCTCCCCCCAAGGATATAACCCACCCGTTTTTTGGGCATTTTGCAAGGGACGAACTTGGGGACGGGACCTTCGGGGGCTTATATTTGGGCGCGGCTGTGCCCGCGGCCTATTTTTGACACACGGAGGGCGCTCGCAAAGTCTCGCCCCATTCCGAGTCCGGCTGACGAAGTTGGCTAGCCCTCCCCCCAAGGCTATAGCCCACCCGTTTTTTGGGCATTTTTGCGTTCGACGAACTTGGGGACGGGACCTTCGGGGGCTTATTTTTGGGAGTGGCTGTGCCCGCCTATTTTTGGCACACGGAGGGTGCTCGCAAAGTCTCGCCCCATTCCGAGTCCAGCTGACGGTTGGCCAGCCCTCCCCAAGGCTATAGCCCACCCATTTTTAGGGCATTTTGCGGCGGATGAACTTTGGGACGGGACCTTCGGGGCTTATTTTGGGTCGGCTGTGCCCGCGGCCTATTTTTGGCACACGGAGGGTGCTCGCAAAGTCTCGCCCCATTCCGAGTCCGGCGGACGAAGTTGGCCAGCCCCTCCCCCCAAGGCTATAGCCCACCCGTTTTTTGGGCATTTTTGCGTTCGACGAACTTGGGGACGGGACCTTCGGGAGCTTATTTTTGGGAGTGGCTGTGCCTGCGGCCTATTTTTGGCACACGGAGGGTGCTCGCAAAGTCTTGCCCCATTCCGAGTCCGGCTGACGAAGTTGGCCAGCCCTCCCCCCAAGGCTATAGCCCACCCATTTTTAGGGCATTTTTGCGGCGGACGAACTTTGGGAAGGGAACTTCGGGGGCTTATTTTTGGGCGTGGCTGTGCCCGCGGCCTATTTTTGTCACACGGAGGGTGCTCGCAAAGTCTCGCCCCATTCCGAGTCCGGCGGACGAAGTTGGCCAGCCCTCCCCCCAAGGCTATAGCCCACCCATTTTTTGGGCATTCTTGCGGCGGACGAACTTGGCTACGGTACCTTCGCGAGCTCATTTAGGGCCCGGCTGTTCACGCGGCCTATTTTTGGCACATGGAGGGCGCTCGCCAAGTCTCACCCCATTCCGAGTCCGGCGGAAGAAGTTGGCCAGCCCCTCCCCCCAAGGATATAACCCACCCGTTTTTTGGGCATTTTTGCGGCGGACGAACTTGGGGACGGGACCTTCGGGAGCTTATTTTTGGGCACGGCTGTGCCCGCGGCCTATTTTTGGCACATGGAGGGCACTCGCCAAGTCTCACCCCATTCCGAGTCCGGCGGAAGAAGTTGGCCAGCCCCTCCCCCCAAGGATATAACCCACCCGTTTTTTGGGCATTTTTGCGGCGGACGAAATTGGGGATGGGACATTCGGGGGCTTATTTTTGAGCGCGGCTGTGCCCGCAGCCTATTTTTGGCACACGGAGGGCGCTCGCAAAGCGTCGCCCCATTCCGAGTCCGGCGGACGAAGTTGGCCAGCCCCTCCCCCCAAGGCTATAGCCCACCCATTTTTAGGGCATTTTTGCGGCGGACGAACTTGGGGACGGGACCTTCGGGGGCTTATATTTGGGCGCGGCTGTGCCCGCGGCCTATTTTTGACACACGGAGGGCGCTCGCAAAGTCTCGCCCCATTCCGAGTCCGGCTGACGAAGTTGGCTAGCCCTCCCCCCAAGGCTATAGCCCACCCGTTTTTTGGGCATTTTTGCGTTCGACGAACTTGGGGACGGGACCTTCGGGGGCTTATTTTTGGGAGTGGCTGTGCCCGCGGCCTATTTTTGCCACACGGAGGGTGCTCGCAAAGTCTCGCCCCATTCCGAGTCCAGCTGACGAAGTTGGCCAGCCCTCCCCCCAAGGCTATAGCCCACCCATTTTTAGGGCATTTTTGCGGCGGATGAACTTTGGGACGGGACCTTCGGGGGCTTATTTTTGGGCGCGGCTGTGCCTGCGGCCTATTTTTGGCACACGGAGGGTGCTCGCAAAGTCTCGCCCCATTCCGAGTCCGGCGGACGAAGTTGGCCAGCCCCTCCCCCCAAGGCTATAGCCCACCCGTTTTTTGGGCATTTTTGCGGCGGACGAACTTGGGGACGGGACCTTCGGGGGCTTATTTTTGGGTGCGGCTATGTCCGTGGCCTATGTTTGGCACACGGAGGGCGCTCACAAAGTCTCGCCCCATTCCGAGTCCGGCGGTTGGCCAGCCCTCCCCCAAGGCTATAGCCCACCCGTTTTTTGGGCATTTTTGCTGCGGACCAACTTGGGGACGGGACCTTCGGGGGTTTATTTTTGGGCGCCGCTGTGCCCGCAGCCTATTTTTAGCACACGGAGGGCGCTCGCAAAGTCTGGCCCAATTCCGAGTCCGGCGGACGAAGTTGGCCAGCCCCTCCCCCAAAATCAATATCCCACCCGGTATTTGGGCATGATTGCGGCGGACGAACATGGGGACGGGACTTTCGTGTGCTTATTTTGTGCGCGGCTGTGCCCGCAGCCTATTTTTGGCACACGGAGGCTGCTCTTAAAGTCTCGCCCCATTCCGAGTTCGGCGGACGAAGTTGGCCAGCCCCTCCTCCCAAGGCTATAGCGCACCCGTTTTTTGGGCATTTTTGCGGCGGAAGAACTTGGGGACGGGACCTTCGGGAGCTTATTTTTGGGCGTGGCTGTGCCTGCAGCCTATTTTTGGCACACGGAGGGCACTCGCAAAGTCTCGCCCCATTCCGAGTCCGGCGGACGAAGTTGGCCAGCCCCTCCCCCAAAGGCTATAGCCCACCCGTTTTTTGGGCATTTTTGCGGCGGACGAACTTGGGGACGGGACCTTCGGGGGCTTATTTTTGGGCGCGGCTGTGCCCGTGGCCTATTTTTTGCACACGGAGGGCGCTCGCAAAGTCTCGTCCCATTCCGAGTTCGGCGGACGAAGTTGGCCAGCCCCTCCCCCCAAGGCTAAGCCCACCCGTTTTTTGGCCATTTTTGCGGCGGATGAACTTGGGGACGGGACCTTCGGGGGCTTATTTTGGGACACGGCTGTGGCGGCGGCCTATTTTTGGCACACGGAGGGTGCTCGCAAAGTCTCGCCCCATTCTGATTCCGGCGGACGAAGTTGGCCAGCCCCTCCCCCCAAGGCTATAGCCCACCCGTTTTTTGGGCATTTTTGCGGCGGACGAACTTGGGGACGTGACATTCAGGGGCTTATTTTTGGGCGTGGCTGTGCCCGCGGCCTAATATTGGCACACGGAGGGCGCTCGCAAAGTCTCGCCCCATTCGGAGTCCGGCGGACGAAGTTGGCCAGCCCCTCCCCCCAAGGCTATAGCCCACCCGTTTTTTGGGCATTTTTGCGGCGGACGGACTTGGGGACGGGACCTTGGGGGGCTTATTTATGGGCGAGGCTGTGCCCGCGGCCTATTTTTGGTACACGGATGGCGCTCGCAAAGTCTCGCCCCATTCCGAGTCCGGCGGACGAAGTTGGACAGCCCCTCCCCGCAAGGCTATAGCCCACCCGTTTTTTGGGCATTTTTGCGGCGAACGGACTTGGGGACGGGACCTTGGGGGGCTTATTTATGGGCGAGGCTGTGCCCACGGCCTATTTTTGGCACACGGAGGGCGCTTGCAAAGTCTCGCCCCATTCCGAGTCCGGCGGACGAAGTTGGCCAGCCCCTCCCCCCAAATCTATAGCCCACCCATTTTTTGGGCATTTTTGCGGCGGACGAACTTGGGGACGGGACCTTCGGGGGCTTATTTTTGGGCATGGCTGTGCCTGCGGCCTAATATTGGCACACGTAGGGCGCTCGCAAAGTCTCGCCCCATTCCGAGTCCGGCGGACGAAGTTGGCCAGCCCCTCCTCCCAAGGCTATAGCGCACCCGTTTTTTGGGCATTTTTGCGGCGGAAGAACTTGGGGACTGGACCTTCGGGGGCTTATTTTTGGGCGTGGCTGTGCCTGCAGCCTATTTTTGGCACACGGAGGGCGCTCGCAAAGTCTCGCCCCATTCCGAGTCCGGCGGACGAAGTGGGCCAGCCCCTCCCCCCAAGGCTATAGCCCACCCGTTTTTTGGGCATTTTTGCGGCGGACGAACTTTGGGACGGGACCTTCGGGGGCTTATTTTTGGGCGCGGCTGAGTCCGCGGCCTATTTTTGGCACACGGAGGGTGCTCGCAAAGTCTCGCCCCATTCTGAGTCCGCGGATTGGCCAGCCCCTCCCCAAGGCTATAGCCCACCCGTTTTTTGGGCATTTTTGCGGCGGACGAACTTGGGGACGGGACCTTCGGGGGCTTATTTATGGGAGAGGCTGTGCCCATGGCCTATTTTTGGCACACGGAGGGCGCTCGCAAAGTCTCGCCCCATTCCGAGTCCGGCGGACGAAGTTGGCCAGCCCCTCCTCCCAAGGCTATAGCGCACCCGTTTTTTGGGCATTTTTGCGGCGGAAGAACTTGGGGACGGGACCTTTGGGGGCTTATTTTTGGGCGTGGCTGTGCCTGCAGCCTATTTTTGGCACACGGAGGGCGCTCGCAAAGTCTCGCCCCATTCCGAGTCCGGCGGACGAAGTGGGCCAGCCCCTCCCCCCAAGGCTATAGCCCACCCGTTTTTTGGGCATTTTTGCGGCGGACGAACTTTGGGACGGGACCTTCGGGGGCTTATTTTTGGGCGCAGCTGAGTCCGCGGCCTATTATTGGCACACGGAGGGTGCTCGCAAAGTCTCGCCCCATTCTGAGTCCGGCGGACGAAGTTGCCCAGCCCCTCCCCCCAAGGCTATAGCCCACCCGTTTTTTGGGCATTTTTGCGGCGGACGAACTTGGGGACGGGACCTTCGGGGGCTTATTTTTGGGCGCGGCTGTGCCCACGGCCTATTTTTGGCACACGGAGGGCGCTCACAAAGTCTCGCCCCATTCCGAGTCCGGCGGACGAAGTTGGCCAGCCCCTCCCCCAAAGGCTATAGCCCACCCGTTTTTTGGGCAATTTGCGGCGGACGAACTTGGGGACGGGACCTTCGGGGCTTATTTTGGGTACGGCTGTGCCAGCGGCCAATTTTGGCACAAGGAGGACGCTTGCAAAGTCTCGCCCAATCCGAGTCCGGCGGACGAAGTTGGCCAGCCCTCCCCCAAGGCTATAGACCACCCGCTTTTTGCATTTTTGCGGACGAACTTGGGGACGGGACCTTTGGGGCTTATTTTTGGTGTGGCTATGCCCGTGGCCTTTGTTTGGCACACGGAGGGCGCTGCAAAGTCTCGCCCCATTCCGAGTCCGCGGATTGGCCAGCCCCTCCCCCAAGGCTATAGCCCACCCGTTTTTGTGCATTTTTGCGGCGGACGAACTTGGGGACGGACCTTCGGGGCTTATTTTTGGGTGCTATGTCCGTGGCCTATGTTTGGCACACGGAGGGCGCTCACAAAGTCTCGCCCCATTCCGAGTCCGGCGGTCGGTTGGCCAGCCCTCCCCCCAAGGCTATAGCTCACCCGTTTTTTGGGCATTTTTGCTGCGGACAAACTTGGGGACGGGACCTTCGGGGGTTTATTTTTGGGCGCCGCTGTGCCCGCAGCCTATTTTTAGCACACGGAGGGCGCTCGCAAAGTCTGGCCCCATTCCGAGTCCGGCGGACGAAGTTGGCCAGCCCCTCCCCCCAAATCTATAGCCCACCCGTTTTTTGGGCATTTTTGCGGCGGACGAACTTTGGGACGGGACTTTCGTGGGATTATTTTTGTGCGCGGCTGTGCCCGCAGCTATTTTTGGCACACGGAGGCTGCTCTTAAAGTCTCGCCCCATTCCGAGTCTGGCGGATTGGCCAGCCCCTCCTCCCAAGGCTATAGCGCACCCGTTTTTTGGGCATTTTTGCGGCGGAAGAACTTGGGGACGGGACCTTCGGGGGCTTATTTTTGGGCGTGGCTGTGCCTGCAGCCTATTTTTGCCACACGGAGGGAGCTCGCAAAGTCTCGCCCCATTCAGATTCCGGCGGATTTGGCCAGCCCTCCCAAAGGCTATAGCCCACCCGTTTTTTGGGCATTTTTGCGGCGGAAGAACTTGGGGACGGGACCTTCGGGGGCTTATTTTGGGACACGGCTGTGGCGGCGGCCTATTTTTGGCACACGGAGGGTGCTCGCAAAGTCTCGCCCCATTCTGATTCCGGCGATTGGGCCAGCCCCTCCCCCAAGGCTATAGCCCACCCGCTTTTGGGCATTTTACGGCGACGAACTTGGGGACGTGACATTCAGGGGCTTATTTTTGGGCGGGGCTGTGCCTGCGGCCTAATATTGGCACACGGAGGGCGCCGCAAAGTCTCGCCCCATTCCGCCGGCCAGCCCCTCCCCCCAAGGCTATAGCCCACCCGTTTTTTGGGCATTTTTGCGGCGGACGAACTTGGGGACGGGACCTTGGGGGGCTTATTTATGGGCGAGGCTGTGCCCGCGGCCTATTTTTGGCACACGGATGGCGTTCGCAAAGTCTCGCCCCATTCCGAGTCCGGCGGACGAAGTTGGCCAGCCCCTCCCCGCAAGGCTATAGCCCACCCGTTTTTTGGGCATTTTTGCGGCGAACGGACTTGGGGACGGGACCTTGGGGGGCTTATTTATGGGCGAGGCTGTGCCCACAGCCTATTTTTGGCACACGGAGGGCGCTTGCAAAGTCTCGCCCCATTCCGAGTCCGGCGGACGAAGTTGGCCAGCCCCTCCCCCCAAATCTATAGCCCACCCGTTTTTTGGGCATTTTTGCGGCGGACGAACTTGGGGACGGGACCTTCGGGGGCTTATTTTTGGGCGTGGCTGTGCCTGCGGCCTAATATTGGCACACGTAGGGCGCTCGCAAAGTCTCGCCCCATACCGAGTCCGGCGAAGTTGGCCGGCCCCTACCGCCAAGGCTATAGCCCACCCGTTTTTTGGGCATTTTTGCGGCGGACGAAATTGGGTACGGTACCTTCGCGGGCTTATTTATGGGCGAGGCTGTGCCCACGGACTATTTTTGGCACACGGAGGGCGCTCGCAAAGTCTCACCCCATTCCGAGTCCGGCGGACGAAGTGGGCCAGCCCCTCCACCCAAGGCTATAGCGCACCCGTTTTTTGGGCATTTTGCGGCGGAAGAACTTGGGGACGGGACCTTCGGGGCTTATTTTTGGGCGTGGCTGTGCCTGCAGCCTATTTTTGGCACACGGAGGGCGCTGCAGTCTCACCCCATTCCGAGTCCGGCGGACGAAGTGGGCCAGCCCCTCCCCCCAAGGCTATAGCCCACCCGTTTTTTGGGCATTTTTGCGGCGGACGAACTTGGGGACGGGACCTTCGGGCGCTTATTTTTGGGCGAGGCTGAGACCGCGGCCTAATATTGGCACACGGAGGGTGCTCGCAAATCTCGCCCCATTCTGAGTCCGGCGGACGAAGTTGGCCAGCCCCTCCCCCCAAGGCTATAGCCCACCCGTTTTTTGGGCATTTTTGCGGCGGACGAACTTGGGGACGGGAGATTCAGGGGCTTATTTTTGGGCGTGGCTGTGCCCGCGGCCTAATATTGGCACACGGAGGGTGCTTGCAAAGTCTCGCCCCATTCCGCGTCCGGCGGACGAAGTTGGCCAGCCCCTCCCCCCAAGGCTATAGCCCACCCATTTTTTGGGCATTTTTGCGGCGGACGGACTTGGGGACGGGACCTTCGGGGGCTTATTTTTGGGCGTGGCTCTGCCTGCGGCATATTTTTGGCACACGGAGGGCGCTCCCAAAGTCTCGCCCCATTCCGAGTCCGGCGGACGAAGTGGGCCAGCCCCTCCCCCAAAGGCTATAGCCCACCCGTTTTTTGGGCATTTTTGCGGCGGATGAACTTGGGGACGGGACCTTCGGGGGCTTATTTTTGTGTGTGGCTGTGCCAGCAGCCTATTTTTGGCACACGCAGGATGCTCGCAAAGTCTCACCCCAATCCGAGTCCGGCGGACGAAGTTGGCCAGCTCCTCCCCCCAAGGCTATAGACCACCCGTTTTTTGTGCATTTTTGCGGCAGACGAACTTGGGGATGGGACCTTCGGGGGCTTATTTTTGGGTGTGGCTATGCCCGTGGCCTTTGTTTGGCACACGGAGGGCGCTCGTAAAGTCTCGCCCCATTCCGAGTCCGGCGGACGAAGTTGGCCAGCCCCTCCCCCCAAGGCTATAGCCCACCCCTTTTTTGGGCATTTTTGTGGAGGACGAACATGGGGACGGGACCTTCGGGGGCTTATTTTTGGGCGTGGCTGTGCCCGCAGCCTATTTTTGGCACACGGAGGCTGCTCGCAATATCTCGCCCCATTCCGAGTCCGGCGGACGAAGTTGGCCAGCCCCTCCCCCCAAGGCTATAGCCCACCCGTTTTTTGGGCATTTTTGCGGCGGAAGAACTTGGGGACGGGACCTTCGGGGGCTTATTTTTGGGCATGGCTGTGCCCGCAGCCTATTTTTGGCACACGGAGGCTGCTCGCCATATCTCGCCCCATTCCGAGTCCGGCGGACGAAGTTGGCCAGCCCCTCCCCCCAAGGCTATAGCCCACCCGTTTTTTGGGCATTTTTGCGCCGGAAGAACTTGGGGACGGGACCTTCGGGGGCTTATTTTTGGGCATGGCTGTGCCTGCAGCCTATTTTTGGCACACGGAGGGCGCTCGCAAAGTCTCGCCCCATTCCGAGTCCGGCGGACGAAGTTGGCCAACCCCTCCCCCCAAGGCTATAGCCCACCCGTTTTTTGGGCATTTTTGCGGCGGACGAACTTGGGGACGGGACCTTCGAGGGCTTGTTTTTGGGCGTGGCTGTGCCAGCGGCCTATTTTTGGCACACGGAGGGCACTCGCAAAGTCTCGTCCCATTCCGAGTTCGGCGGACAAAGTTGGCCAGCCCCTCCCGCCAAGGCTAAGCCCACCCGTTTTTTGGCCATTTTTGCGGCGGATGAACTTGGGGACGGGACCTTCGGGGGCTTATTTTGGGACGCGGCTGTGGCGGCGGCCTATTTTTGGCACACGGAGGGTGCTCGCAAAGTCTCGCCCCATTCTGAGTCCGGCGGACGAAGTTGGCCAGCCCCTCCCCCCAAGGCTATAGCCCACCCGTTTTTTGGGCATTTTTGCGGCGGACGAACTTGGGGACGGGATATTCAGGGGCTTATTTTTGGGCGTGGCTGTGCCCGCGGCCTAATATTGGCACACGGAGGGCGCTCGCAAAGTCTCGCCCCATTCCGCGTCCGGCGGACGAAGTTGGCCAGCCCCTCCCCCCAAGGCTATAGCCCACCCGTTTTTTGGGCATTTTTGCGGCGGACGGACTTGGGGAGGGGACCTGGGGGGGCTTATTTATGGGCGAGGCTGTGCCTGCGGCCTATTTTTGGCACACGGAGGGCGCTCGCAAAGTCTCGCCCCATTCCGAGTCCGGCGGACGAAGTGGGCCAGCCCCTCCCCGCAAGGCTATAGCCCACCCGTTTTTTGGGCATTTTTGCGGCGGACGGACTTGGGGACGGGACCTTGGGGGGCTTATTTATGGGCGAGGCTGTGCCCGCGGCCTATTTTTGGCACACGGAGGGCGCTCGCAAAGTCTCGCCCCATTCCGAGTCCGGCGGACGAAGTTGGCCAGCCCCTCCCCCCAAGGCTATAGCCCACCCGTTTTTTGGGCATTTTTGCGGCAGAAGAACTTGGGGACGGGACCTTCGGGGGCTTATTTTTGGGCGTGGCTCTGCCTGCAGCATATTTTTGGCACACGGAGGGCGGTCACAAAGTCTCGCCCCATTCCGAGTCCGGCGGACGAAGTGGGCCAGCCCCTCCCCCAAAAGCTATAGCCCACCCGTTTTTTGGGCATTTTTGCGGCGGACGAACTTGGGGACGGGACCTTCGGGGGCCTATTTTTGGGTGTGGCTGTGCCAGCAGCCTATATTTGGCACACGGAGGATGCTCGCAAAGTCTCGCCCCAATCCGAGTCCGGCGGACGAAGTTGGCCAGCCCCTCCCCCCAAGGCTAGACCACCCGTTTTTTGTGCATTTTTGCGGCGGACGAACTTGGGGATGGGACCTTCGGGGGCTTATTTTTGGGTGTGGCTATGCCCGTGGCCTTTGTTTGGCACACGGAGGGCGCTCGCAAAGTCTCGCCCCATTCCGAGTCCGGCGGACGAAGTTGGCCAGCCCCTCCCCCCAAGGCTATAGCCCACCCCTTTTTTGGGCATTTTTGTGGCGGACGAACAGGGGGACGGGACCTTCGGGGGCTTATTTTTGGGCGTGGCTGTGCCCGCAGCCTATTTTTGGCACACGGAGGCTGCTCGCAAAGTCTCGCCCCATTCCGAGTCCGGCGGACGAAGTTTGCCAGCCCCTCCCCCCAAGGCTATAGCCCACCCGTTTTTTGGGCATTTTTGCGGCGGAAGAACTTGGGGACGGGACCTTCGAGGGCTTATTTTTGGGCGTGGGTGTGCCTACAGCCTATTTTTGGCACACGGAGGCGCCGCAGTCTCGCCCCATTCCGAGTCCGACGAAGTTGGCCAGCCCCTCCCCCCAAGGCTATAGCCCCCCCGTTTTTTGGGGATGTTTGCGGCGGACGAACTTGGGGACGGGACCTTCGGGGGCTTCTTTTTGGGCGTGGCTGTGCCAGCGGCCTATTTTTGGCACATGGAGGGCGCTCGCAAAGTCACGACCCATTCCGAGTTCGGGACGAAGTTGGCCAGCCCCTCCCGGCTAAGCCCACCCGTTTTTGGCCATTTTGCGGCGGACGAACTTGGGGACGGGACCTTCGGGTGCTTATTTTGGGATGCGGCTGTGGCAGCGGCCTATTTTTGGCACACGGAGGGTGCTCGCAAAGTCTCGCCCCATTCTGAGTCCGGCGGACGAAGTTGGCCAGCCCCTCCCCCCAAGGCTATAGCCCACCCGATTTTTGGGCATTTTTGCGGCGGACGAACTTGGGGACGGGATATTCAGGGGCTTATTTTTGGGCATGGCTGTGCCCGCGGCCTAATATTGGCACACGGAGGGCGCTCGCAAAGTCTCGCCCCATTCCGCGTCCGGCGGACGAAGTTGGCCAGCCCCTGCCCCCAAGGCTAGAGCCCACCCGTTTTTTGGGCATTTATGCGGCGGACGAACTTGGGGACGGGACCTTCGGGGCTTATTTATGGGCGAGGCTGTGCCCGCGGCCTATTTTTGGCACACGGAGGGCGCTCGCAAATTCTCGCCCCATTCCGAGTCCGGCGGACGAAGTTGGCCAGCCCCTCCCCCCAAGGCTATAGCCCACCCGTTTTTTGGGCATTTTTGCGGCGGACGAACATGGGGACGGGACCTTCGGGGGCTTATTTTTGGGCGCGGCTGTGCCCACAGCCTATTTTTGGCACACGGAGGCTGCTCGCAAAGTCTCGCCCCATTCCGTGTCCGGCGGACGAAGTTGGCAGGCCCCTCCCCCCAAGGCTATAGCCCACCCGTTTTTTGGGCATTTTTGCGGCGGAAGAACTTGGGGACGGGACCTTCGGGGGCTTATTTTTGGGCGTGGCTGTGCCTGTGGCCTATTTTTGGCACACGGAGGGCGCTCGCAAAGTCTCGCCCCATTCCGAGTCCGGCGGACGAAGTTGGCCAGCCCCTCCCCCCAAGGCTATAGCCCACCCGTTTTTTGGGCATTTTTGCGGCGGACGAACATGGGGACGGGACCTTCGGGGGCTTATTTTTGGGCGCGGCTGTGCCCACAGCCTATTTTTGGTACACGGAGGCTGCTCGCAAAGTCTCGGCCCATTCCGTGTCCGGCGGACGAAGTTGGCCAGCCCCTCCCCCCAAGGCTATAGCCCACCCGTTTTTTGGCCATTTTTGCGGTGGAAGAACTTGGGGACGGGACCTTCGGGGGCTTATTTTTGGGCGTGGCTGTGCCTGTGGCCTATTTTTGGCACACGGAGGGTGCTCGCAAAGTCTCGCCCCATTCCGAGTCCGGCGGACGAAGTTGGCCAGCCCCTCCCCCCAAGTCTATAGCCCACCCGTTTTTTGGGCATTTTTGCGGCGGACGAACCTTGGGACGGGACCTTCGGGGGCTTATTTTTGGGTGTGGCTGTGCCCGCGGCTTAATATTGGCACACGTAGGGTGCTCGCAAAGTCTCGCCCCATACCGAGTCCGGCGGACGAAGTGGGCCAGCCCCTCCCCCCAAGGCTATAGCCCACCCGTTTTTTGGCCATTTTTGCGGCGGACGAAATTGGGTCACGGGACCTTCGGGGGCTTATTTTTGGGCGTGGCTGTGCCCGCGGCTTATTTTTGGCACACGGAGGGTGCTTGTAAAGTCTCGCCCCATTCCGAGTCCGGCGGACGAAGTGGGCCAGCCCCTCCCCCCAAGGCTATAGCCCACCCGTTTTTTGGGCATTTTTGCGGCGGGCGAACTTGGGGACGGACCTTCGGGGCTTATTTTCGGTGCGCCTGTGCCCGTGGCCTATTTTTGGCATACGGAGGGCGCTCGCAAAGTCTCGTCCCATTCCGAGTCCGGCGGACGGTTGGCCAGCCCCTCCCCAAGGCTATAGCTCACCCGTTTTTGGGCATTTTGCGGACGAACTTGGGGATGGGACCTTCGGGGCTTATTTTGGGCGCGGCTTTGGTCACGGTCTATTTTTGGTACACGGAGGGTGCTGCAAGTCTCGCCCCATTCCGAGTCCGCGGACGAAGTTGGCCAACCCTCCCCTAAGGCTATAGCCCATCCGCTTTTAGGGCATTTTTTGCGGCGGACGAACTTGGGGACGGGACCTTCGGGGTTATTTTGGGAGCGGCTGTGCCCGCAGCCTATTTTGGGGACACGGAGGGCGCTGCAAAGTCTTGCCCCATTCCGTGTCCGACAACCCTCCCCTAACGCTATAGCCCACCCGTTTTTTGGGCATTTTTGCGGCGGACGAACTTGGGGACGGGACCTACAAAGGCTTATTTTTGGGTACGACTGTACCCGCAGCCTATTTTTGGCATACGGAGGGCGCTCGCAAAGTCTCACCCCATTCCGAGTCCGGCGGACGAAGTTGGCCAGCCCCTCCCCCGAAGGCTATAGCCCACCCGTTTTTTGGGCATTTTTGCGGCGGACGAACGTGGGGACGGGACCTTCGGGGACTTATTTTTGTGTGCGCCTGTGCCCGCGGCCTATTTTTGGCATACGGAGGGCGCTCGCAAAGTCTCGCCCCATTCCGAGTCCGGCGCAAGAAGTTGGCAAGCCCCTCCCCCCAAGGTTATAACCCACCCGTTTTTGGGCATTTTTGCGGCGGATGAACTTGGGACGGACCTTCGGGTGCTTATTTTTGGGTGCGCCTGTGCCCGCGGCCTATTTTTGGCACACGGAGTGCGCTCGCAAAGTCTCCCCCCATTCCGAGTCCGGCGAATGAAGTTGGCAAGCCCCTCCCCCCAAGGCTATAGCCCACCCGCTATTTTTGCGGTGGACGAACTTGGGACGGGACTTTCGGGGGCTTATTTTTGGCGCGGCTGTGTCCGCCTATTTTTGGCACACGGAGGCCGCTGTCTCGCCCCATTCCGAGTCCGGCGGACGAAGTTGGCCAACCCCTCCCCCCAAGGCAATAGCCCACCCGTTTTTTGGGCATTTTTGCGGCGGACGAACTTGGGGACGGGACCTTTGGGGGGTTATTTTTGGGCGCGGCTGTGCCCGCGGCCTATTTTGGGGACACGGACAGCGCTCGCAAAGTCTCGACCCATTCCGAGTCCGGCGGACGAGGTTGGCCAGCCCCTCCCCCCAAGGCTATAGCCCACCCGTTTTTTGGGCATTTTTGCGGCGGACGAACTTGGGGACGGGTCCTTCGGGGGCTTATTTTTGGGTGCGCCTGTGCCCGCGGCCTATTTTTGGCATACGGAGGGCGCTCGCAAAGTCTCGCCCCATTCCGAGTCCGGCGAACGAAGTGGGCCAGCCCCTCCCCCCAAGGCTATAGCCCACCCGTTTTTTGGGCATTTTTGCGGACGAACTTGGGGACGGGACCTTCGGGGGCTTATTTTTGGGCGCGGCTGTGTCCGCGGCCTATTTTTTGCACACGGAGGCCTCTCGCAAAGTCTGGCCCTATTCCGAGTCCGGCGGACGAAGTGGGCCAACCCCTCCCCTAAGGCTATAGCCCACCCGTTTTTTGGGCATTTTTGCGGCGGACGAACTTGGGGACGGGATCTTCGGGGGGTTATTTTTGGGAGCGGCTGTGGCCGCGGCCTATTTTGGGTACACGGAGGGCGCTCGCAAGGTCTCGACCCATTCCGAGTTCGGCGGACGAGGTTGGCCAGCCCCTCCCCCCAAGGCTATAGCCCACCCGTTTTTTGGGCATGTTTGCGGCGGACGAACTTGGGGACGGGACCTTCGGGGGCTTATTTTTGGGTACGCCTGTGCCCGCGGCCTATTTTTGGCATACAGAGGGCACTCGCAAAGTCTCGCCCCATTCCGAGTCCGGCGGACGAAGTCGGCCAGCCCCTCCCCCCAAGGCTATAGCTCACCCGTTTTTTGGGCATTTTTGCGGCGGATGAACTTGGGGACGGGACCTTGGGGCTTATTTTGGCTATGTCCGTGGCCTACTTTTGGTGCACGGAGGGTGCTCGCAAAGTCTCGCCCCATTCCGAGTCCGGCGGACGAAGTCGGCCAGCCCGTCCCCCCAAGGCTATAGCCCACCCATTTTTTGGGCATTTTTGCGGGGACGAACTTGGGGACGGGACCTTCGGGAGCTTATTTTTGGGCGCAGCTGAGCCCGCGGCCTATTATTGGTACAAGGAGGGTGCTCGTAAAGTCTCGTCCCATTCCGAGTTCGGCGGACGAGGTTGGCCAGCCCCTCCCCCCAAGGCTATAGCCCACCCGTTTTTTGGGCATGTTTGCGGCGGACGAACTTGGGGACGGGACCTTCGGGGGCTTATTTTTGGGTACGCCTGTGCCCGCGGCCTATTTTTGGCATACAGAGGGCACTCGCAAAGTCTCGCCCCATTCCGAGTCCGGCGGACGAAGTCGGCCAGCCCCTCCCCCCAAGGCTATAGCTCACCCGTTTTTTGGGCATTTTTGCGGCGGATGAACTTGGGGACGGGACCTTCGGGAGCTTATTTTTGGGCACGGCTGTTCCCGCGGCCTATTTTTGGCACATGGAGGGCGCTCGCCAAGTCTCACCCCATTCCGAGTCCGGCGGAAGAAGTTGGCCAGCCCCTCCCCCCAAGGATATAACCCACCCGTTTTTTGGGCATTTTTGCGGCGGACGAACTTGGGGACGGGACCTTCGGGAGCTTATTTTTGGGCACGGCTGTGCCCGCGGCCTATTTTTGGCACATGGAGGGCACTCGCCAAGTCTCACCCCATTCCGAGTCCGGCGGAAGAAGTTGGCCAGCCCTCCCCCAAGGATATAACCCACCCGCTTTTTGGGCATTTTACGTGGACGAACTTGGGGACGGGACCTTCGAGCTTATTTTGGGCACGGCTGTGCCCGCGGCCTATTTTTGGCACATGGAGGGCACTCGCCAAGTCTCACCCCATTCCGAGTCCGGCGGAAGAAGTTGGCCAGCCCCTCCCCAAGGATATAACCCACCCGCTGGGCATTTTGCGTGACGAACTTGGGGACGGGACCTTCGGGGCTTATATTTGGGCGCGGCTGTGCCATTTTTGACACACGGAGGGCGCTCGCAGTCTCGCCCCATTCCGAGTCCGCTGACGAAGTTGGCTAGCCCTCCCCCAAGGCTATAGCCCACCCGTTTTTGGGCATTTTTGCGAACTTGGGGACGGGACCTTCGGGGCTTATTTTGGGAGTGGCTGTGCCCGCGGCTATTTTTGGCACACGGAGGGTGCTCGCAAAGTCTCGCCCCATTCCGAGTCCAGCTGACGGTTGGCCAGCCCTCCCCCAAGGCTATAGCCCACCCATTTTTAGGGCATTTTGCGGCGGATGAACTTTGGGACGGGACCTTCGGGGCTTATTTTTGGGCGCGGCTGTGCCGCCTATTTTTGGCACACGGAGGGTGCTCGCAAAGTCTCGCCCCATTCCGAGTCCGGCGGACGAAGTTGGCCAGCCTCCCCAAGGCTATAGCCCACCCGTTTTTGGGCATTTTGCGTCACGAACTTGGGGACGGGACCTTCGGGAGCTTATTTTGGGAGTGGCTGTGCCTGCGGCCTATTTTTGGCACACGGAGGGTGCTCGCAAAGTCTTGACCCATTCCGAGTCCGGCTGACGAAGTTGGCCAGCCCTCCCCCCAAGGCTATAGCCCACCCATTTTTAGGGCATTTTTGCGGCGGACGAACTTTGGGAAGGGAACTTCGGGGGCTTATTTTTGGGCGTGGCTGTGCCCGCGGCCTATTTTTGTCACACGGAGGGTGCTCGCAAAGTCTCGCCCCATTCCGAGTCCGGCGGACGAAGTTGGCCAGCCCTCCCCCCAAGGCTATAGCCCACCCATTTTTTGGGCATTTTTGCGGTGGACGAACTTGGGGACGGGACCTTCGGGAGCTTATTTTTGGGCACGGCTGTTCACGCGGCCTATTTTTGGCACATGGAGGGCGCTCGCCAAGTCTCACCCCATTCCGAGTCCGGCGGAAGAAGTTGGCCAGCCCCTCCCCCCAAGGATATAACCCACCCGTTTTTTGGGCATTTTCGGACGAACTTGGGGACGGGACCTTCGGAGCTTATTTTTGGGCACGGCTGTGCCCGCGCCTATTTTTGGCACATGGAGGCACTCGCCAAGTCTCACCCCATTCCGAGTCCGCGGAAGAAGTTGGCCAGCCCTCCCCCAAGGATATAACCCACCCGCTTTTTGGGCATTTTGCGCGGACGAAATTGGGGATGGGACATTCGGGGCTTATTTTGAGCGCGGCTGTGCCCGCCGCCTATTTTTGGCACACGGAGGGCGCTCGCAAAGCCTCTCCCCATTCCGAGTCCGGCGGACGAAGTTGGCCAGCCCCTCCCCCCAAGGCTATAGCCCACCCATTTTTAGGGCATTTTTGCGGCGGACGAACTTGGGGACGGGACCTTCGGGGGCTTATATTTGGGCGCGGCTGTGCCCGCGGCCTATTTTTGACACACGGAGGGCGCTCGCAAGTCTCGCCCATTCCGCGTCCGGCTGACGAAGTTGGCTAGCCCTCCCCCCAAGGCTATAGCCCACCCGTTTTTTGGGCATTTTTGCGTTCGACGAACTTGGGGACGGGACCTTCGGGGGCTTATTTTTGGGAGTGGCTGTGCCCGCGGCCTATTTTTGCCACACGGAGGGTGCTCGCAAAGTCTCGCCCCATTCCGAGTCCAGCTGACGAAGTTGGCCAGCCCTCCCCCCAAGGCTATAGCCCACCCATTTTTAGGGCATTTTTGCGGCGGATGAACTTTGGGACGGGACCTTCGGGGGCTTATTTTTGGGCGCGGCTGTGCCCGCGGCCTATTTTTGGCACACGGAGGGTGCTCGCAAAGTCTCGCCCCATTCCGAGTCCGGCGGACGAAGTTGGCCAGCCCCTCCCCCCAAGGCTATAGCCCACCCGTTTTTTGGGCATTTTTGCGGCGGACGAACTTCGGGACGGGACCTTCGGGAGCTTATTTTGGGGCGTGGCTGTGCCGCGGCCTATTTTTGGCACACGGAGGGTGCTCGCAAAGTCTCGCCCCATTCCGAATCCGGCGGACGAAGTTGTCAGCCCCTCCCCCCAAGGCTATAGCCCACCCGTTTTTTGGGCATTTTTGCATTCGACGAACTTGGGGACGGGACCTTCGGGGGCTTATTTTTGGTCGCGGCTGTGCCCGCAGCCTATTTTTGTCACATGGAGGGTGCTCGCAAAGTCTCGGCCGATTCCGAGTCCGGCGGACGAAGTTGGCCAGCCCTCCCCCCAAGGCTATAGCCCACCCGTTGTTTGGGCATTTTTGCGGTGGACGAACTTGGGGATGGGACATTCGGGTGCTTATTTTTGGGCACGGCTGTGCCCGCGGCCTATTTTTGGCACATGGAGGGCGCTCGCCAAGTCTCGCCCCATTCCGAGTCCGGCGGGATTTAAGTGGGCGCGCCCTCCCCCCAAGGCTATAGCCCACCCGTTGTTTGGGCATTTTTGCGGCGGATGAAATTGGGGACGGGACCTTCGGGGGCTTATTTTTCGGTGCGGCTGTGCCCGCGGCCTATTTTTGGCACAGGGAGGGTGCTCACAAAGTCTCGCCCCATTCCGAGCCCGCGGACGAAGTTGGCCAGCCCCTCCCCCAAGGCTATAGCCCACCCGCTGGGCATTTTGCGGACGAACTTGGGGACGGGACCTTTGGGGGCTTATATTTGGGCGCGGCTGTGCCCGCAGCCTATTTTTGGCCCACGGAGGGCGCTCTTAAAGTCTCACCCCATTCCGAGTCCGGCGGACGAAGTTGTACAGACCCTCCCCCCAAGGCTATAGCCCACCCATTTTTGGGCATTTTTGCTCGACGAACTTGGGGATGGGACCTTCGGGGCTTATTTTTAGCGCGCTGTGCCATGCATATTTTTGGCACACGGAGGGCGCTGCAAAGTCTCGCCCCATTCCGAGTCCGGTGGACGAGTTGGCCAGCCCTCCCCAAGGCTATAGCCCACCCGCTTTTTGGGCATTTTGCGGCGGACGAACTTGGGGATGGGACCTTCGGGGCTTATATTTGGGCGCTGTGCCCGAGGGATATTTTGGCACATGGAGGTGCTGCAAAGTCTCGCCCCATTCCGAGTCCGGCTGACGAAGTTGGCCAGCCCTCCCCCCAAGGCTATAGCCCACCCATTTTTAGAGCATTTTGGCGGCGGACGAACTTGGGGATGGGACCTTCGGGGGCTTATTTTTGGGTGCGGCTGTGCCCACGGCCTATTTTTCGCACACGGAGGGTGCTCGCAAAGTCTCGCCCCATTCCGAGCCCGGCGGACGAAGTTGGCCAGCCCCTCCCCCCAACGCTATAGCCCACCGTTTTTTGGGCATTTTTGCGTTCGACGAACTTGGGGACGGGACCTTCGGGGGCTTATTTTTGGGAGTGGCTGTGCCCGCGCCCTATTTTTGGTACACGGAGGGCGCTCGCAAAGTCTCGCCCCATTCCGAGTCCGGCGTACGAATTTGGCCAGCCCCTCCCCCCAAGGATATAGCCCACCCGTTTTTTGGGCATTTTTGTGGCGGACGAACTTGTGGACGGGACCTTCGGGGGCTTATTTTTGGGCGCGGCTGTGCCCGCAGCCTAATTTTGGCACACGGAGGGCGCTCGCAAAGTCTCGCCCCATTTCGAGTCCAGCTGACGAAGTTGGCCAGCCCTCCCCCCAAGGCTATAGCCCACCCATTTTTAGGGCATTTTTGCGGCGGATGAACTTTGGGACGGGACCTTCGGGGCTTATTTTGGGCGCGGCTGTGCCCGGCCTATTTTTACACACGGAGGGTGCTGCAAAGTCTCGCCCCCATTCCGAGTCCGCGGACGAAGTTGGCCAGCCCTCCCCCAAGGCTATAGCCCACCCGTTTTTGGGCATTTTTGCGGCGGACGAACTTCGGGACGGACCTTCGGAGCTTATTTTGGGCGTGGCTGTGCAGCCTAATTTTGGCACACGGAGGGCGCTCGCAAAGTCTCGCCCCATTCCGAATCCGGCGGACGAAGTTGTCAGCCCCTCCCCCCAAGGCTATAGCCCACCCGTTTTTTGGGCATTTTTGCATTCGACGAACTTGGGGACGGGACCTTCGGGGGCTTATTTTTGGGCGCGGCTGTGCCCGCGGCCTATTTTTGTCACATGGAGGGTGCTCGCAAAGTCTCGGCCCATTCCGAGTCCGGCGGACGAAGTTGGCCAGCCCTCCCCCCAAGGCTATAGCCCACCCGTTGTTTGGGCATTTTTGCGGTGGACGAACTTGGGGATGGGACATTCGGGTGCTTATTTTTGGGCATGGCTGTGCCCGCGGCCTATTTTTGGCACATGGAGGGCGCTCGCCAAGTCTCGCCCCATTCCGAGTCCGGCGGACGAAGTGGGCCGGCCCCTCCCCCCAAGGCTATAGCCCACCCGTTTTTTGGGCATTTTTGCGGCGGATGAAATTGGGGACGGGACCTTCGGGGGCTTATTTTTCGGTGCGGCTGTGCCCGCGGCCTATTTTTGGCACAGGGAGGGTGCTCACAAAGTCTCGCCCCATTCCGAGCCCGGCGGACGAAGTGGGCCAGCCCCTCCCCCCAAGGCTATAGCCCACCCGTTTTTTGGGCATTTTTGCGGCGGACGAACTTGGGGACGGGACCTTCGGGGGCTTATATTTGGGCGCGGCTGTGCCCGCAGCCTATTTTTGGCACACGGAGGGCGCTCTTAAAGTCTCACCCCATTCCGAGTCCGGCGGACGAAGTTGGACAGCCCCTCCCCCCAAGGCTATAGCCCACCCATTTTTTGGGCATTTTTGCGTTCGACGAACTTGGGGATGGGACCTTCGGGGGCTTATTTTTTAGCGCGGCTGTGCCCGCGGCATATTTTTGGCACACGGAGGGCGCTCGCAAAGTCTCGCCCCATTCCGAGTCCGGTGGACGAAGTTGGCCAGCCCCTCCCCCCAAGGCTATAGCCCACCCGTTTTTTGGGCATTTTTGCGGCGGACGAACTTGGGGATGGGACCTTCGGGGGCTTATATTTGGGCGCGGCTGTGCCCGAGGGATATTTTTGGCACATGGAGGTGCAAGCAAAGTCAAGCCCCATTCCGAGTCCGGCTGATTTGTTGGCCAGCCCTCCCCCCAAGGCTATAGCCCACCCATTTTTAGAGCATTTTGGCGGCGGACGAACTTGGGGACGGGACCTTCGGGGGCTTATTTTTGGGTGCGGCTGTGCCCACGGCCTATTTTTCGCACACGGAGGGTGCTCGCAAAGTCTCGCCCCATTCCGAGCCCGGCGGACGAAGTTGGCCAGCCCCTCCCCCCAACGCTATAGCCCACCGTTTTTTGGGCATTTTTGCGTTCGACGAACTTGGGGACGGGACCTTCGGGGGCTTATTTTTGGGAGTGGCTGTGCCCGCGGCCTATTTTTGGTACACGGAGGGTGCTCGCAAAGTCTCGCCCCATTCCGAGTCCGGCGTACGAATTTGGCCAGCCCCTCCCCCCAAGGATATAGCCCACCCGTTTTTTGGGCATTTTTGTGGCGGACGAACTTGGGGACGGGACCTTCGGGGGCTTATTTTTGGGCGCGCTGTGCCCGCAGCCTAATACAGCACACGGAGGGCGCTGCAAAGTCTCGCCCCATTCCGAATCCGGCGGACGAAGTTGTCAGCCCCTCCCCCCAAGGCTATAGCCCACCCGTTTTTTGGGCATTTTTGCATTCGACGAACTTGGGGACGGGACCTTCGGGGGCTTATTTTTGGGCGCGGCTGTGCCCACGGCCTATTTTTGTCACACGGAGGGTGCTCGCAAAGTCTCGGCCCATTCCGAGTCCGGCGCACGAAGTCGGCCAGCCCCTCCCCCCAAGGCTATAGCCCAGCCGTTTTTTGGGCATTTTTGCGGCGGACGAAATTGGGGACGGGACCTTCGGGGGCTTATTTTTCGGTGCGGCTGTGCCCGCGGCCTATTTTTGGCACAGGGAGGGTGCTCACAAAGTCTCGCCCCATTCCGAGCCCGGCGGACGAAGTTGGCCAGCCCCTCCCCCCAAGGCTATAGCCCACCCGTTTTTTGGGCATTTTTGCGGCGGACGAACTTGGGGACGGGACCTTCGTGGGCTTATATTTGGGCGCGGCTGTGCCCGCAGCCTATTTTTGGTACACGGAGGGTTCTCGCAAAGTCTCGCCCCATTCCGAGTCCGGCGGACGAAGTGGGCCGGCCCCTCCCCCCAAGGCTATAGCCCACCCGTTTTTTGGGCATTTTTGCGGCGGATGAAATTGGGGACGGGACCTTCGGGGGCTTATTTTTCGGTGCGGCTGTGCCCGCGGCCTATTTTTGGCACAGGGAGGGTGCTCACAAAGTCTCGCCCCATTCCGAGCCCGGCGGACGAAGTTGGCCAGCCCCTCCCCCCAAGGCTATAGCCCACCCGTTTTTTGGGCATTTTTGCGGCGGACGAACTTGGGGACGGGACCTTCGGGGGCTTATATTTGGGCGCGGCTGTGCCCGCAGCCTATTTTTGGCACACGGAGGGCGCTCTTAAAGTCTGACCCCGTTCCGAGTCCGGCGGACGAAGTTGGACAGCCCCTCCCCCCAAGGCTATAGCCCACCCATTTTTTGGGCATTTTTGCGTTCGACGAACTTGGGGATGGGACCTTCGGGGGCTTATTTTTAGCGCTGTGCCTGCATATTTTTGGCACACGGAGGGCGCTCGCAAAGTCTCGCCCCATTCCGAGTCCGGTGGACGAAGTTGGCCAGCCCCTCCCCCCAAGGCTATAGCCCACCCGTTTTTTGGGCATTTTTGCGGCGGACGAACTTGGGGATGGGACCTTCGGGGGCTTATATTTGGGCGCGGCTGTGCCCGAGGGATATTTTTGGCACATGGAGGTGCTCGCAAAGTCTCGCCCCATTCCGAGTCCGGCTGACGAAGTTGGCCAGCCCTCCCCCCAAGGCTATAGCCCACCCATTTTTAGAGCATTTTGGCGGCGGACGAACTTGGGGACGGGACCTTCGGGGGCTTATTTTTGGGTGCGGCTGTGCCCACGGCCTATTTTTCGCACACGGAGGGTGTTCGCAAAGTCTCGCCCCATTCCGAGCCCGGCGGACGAAGTTGGCCAGCCCCTCCCCCCAACGCTATAGCCCACCGTTTTTTGGGCATTTTTGCGTTCGACGAACTTGGGGACGGGACCTTCGGGGGCTTATTTTTGGGAGTGGCTGTGCCCGCGGCCTATTTTTGGTACACGGAGGGCGCTCGCAAAGTCTCGCCCCATTCCGAGTCCGGCGTACGAATTTGGCCAGCCCCTCCCCCCAAGGATATAGCCCACCCGTTTTTTGGGCATTTTTGTGGCGGACGAACTTGGGGACGGGACCTTCGGGGGCTTATTTTTGGGCGCGGCTGTGCCCGCAGCCTAATTTTGGCACACGGAGGGCGCTCGCAAAGTCTCGCCCCATTCCGAATCCGGCGGACGAAGTTGTCAGCCCCTCCCCCCAAGGCTATAGCCCACCCGTTTTTTGGGCATTTTTGCATTCGACGAACTTGGGGACGGGACCTTCGGGGGCTTATTTTTGGGCGCGGCTGTGCCCACGGCCTATTTTTGTCACACGGAGGGTGCTCGCAAAGTCTCGGCCCATTCCGAGTCCGGCGCACGAAGTCGGCCAGCCCCTCCCCCCAAGGCTATAGCCCAGCCGTTGTTTGGGCATTTTTGCGGTGGACGAACTTGGGGATGGGACATTCGGGTGCTTATTTTTGGGAACGGCTGTGCCCGCGGCCTATTTTTGGCACATGGAGAGTGCTCGCCAAGTCTCGCCCCATTCTGAGTCCGGCGGACGAAGTGGGCCGGCCCCTCCCCCCAAGGCTATAGCCCACCCGTTTTTTGGGCATTTTTGCGGCGGACGAAATTGGGGACGGGACCTTCGGGGGCTTATTTTTCGGTGCGGCTGTGCCCGCGGCCTATTTTTGGCACAGGGAGGGTGCTCACAAAGTCTCACCCCATTCCGAGCCCGGCGGACGAAGTTGGCCAGCTCCTCCCCCCAAGGCTATAGCCCACCCGTTTTTTGGGCATTTTTGCGGCGGACGAACTTGGGGACGGGACCTTCGGGGGCTTATATTTGGGCGCGGCTGTGCCCGCAGCCTATTTTTGGTACACGGAGGGTTCTCGCAAAGTCTCGCCCCATTCCGAGTCCGGCGGACGAAGTGGGCCGGCCCCTCCCCCCAAGGCTATAGCCCACCCGTTTTTTGGGCATTTTTGCGGCGGACGAAATTGGGGACGGGACCTTCGGGGCTTATTTTTCGGTGCGGCTGTGCCCGCGCCTATTTTTGCACAGGAGGGTGCTCACAAAGTATCGCCCCATTCCGAGCCCGGCGGACGAAGTTGGCCAGCCCCTCCCCCCAAGGCTATAGCCCACCCGTTTTTTGGGCATTTTTGCGGCGGACGAACTTGGGGATGGGACCTTCGGGGGCTTATATTTGGGCGCGGCTGTGCCCGAGGGATATTTTTGGCACATGGAGGTGCTCGCAAAGTCTCGCCCCATTCCGAGTCCGGCTGACGAAGTTGGCCAGCCCTCCCCCCAAGGCTATAGCCCACCCATTTTTAGAGCATTTTGGCGGCGGACGAACTTGGGGACGGGACCTTCGGGGGCTTATTTTTGGGTGCGGCTGTGCCCACGGCCTATTTTTCGCACACGGAGGGTGTTCGCAAAGTCTCGCCCCATTCCGAGCCCGGCGGACGAAGTTGGCCAGCCCCTCCCCCCAACGCTATAGCCCACCGTTTTTTGGGCATTTTTGCGTTCGACGAACTTGGGGACGGGACCTTCGGGGGCTTATTTTTGGGAGTGGCTGTGCCCGCGGCCTATTTTTGGTACACGGAGGGCGCTCGCAAAGTCTCGCCCCATTCCGAGTCCGGCTGACGAAGTTGGCCAGCCCTCCCCCCAAGGCTATAGCCCACCCATTTTTAGAGCATTTTGGCGGCGGACGAACTTGGGGACGGGACCTTCGGGGGCTTATTTTTGGGCGCGGCTGTGACCGCGGCCTATTTTTGGCACACGGAGGGTGTTCTGTTGCGACGGACCCTATATTTTGTACATTTTGAGGGGACCTTCGGGGGCTTATCTTAATTTAGTATATTTTTAGTCTTGCGCGCCCCCCAAGGCTTCCGGATTAAGGACCTCCCGGACAAGTTGGCCAACCCCTCCCCCAAGGCTATAGCCCACCCGTTTTTGGGCATTTTGCGGGGCGGACGAACTTGGGGATTGTTTTGGGCGCGGCCATATTTTACACGGAGGTTTCGCAAAGTCTCGCCCCATTCCGAGTCCGGCGAGAGTTGGCCAGCCCTCCCCAAGGCTATAGCCCACCCGTTTTTTGGGCATTTTATGGACGAACTTGGGGACGGGACCTTCGGGGCTTATTTTTGGGCGCGGCTGCCACGGCCTATGGCACACGGAGGTGCAAAGTCTCGCCCCATTCCGAGTCCGGCGGATTGGCCAGCCCCTCCCCCAAGGCTATAGCCCACCCATTTTTGGGCATTTTGCGGGACGAACTTGGGGACGGGACCTTCGGGGCTTATTTTTGGGGGCTGTGCCTGCGGCCTATTTTTGGCACACGGAGGGCGCTCGCAAAGTCTCGCCCCATTCCGAGTCCGGCGACAAGTTGGCCAGCCCCTCCCCCAAGGCTATAGCCCACCCGTTTTTGGGCATTTTGCGGGACGAACTTGGGGACGGACTTCGGGGCTTTATTTTGGGCGCGGCTGTGTCCTATTTTTGGCACACGGAGGGCGCTCGCAAAGTCTCGCCCCATTCCGAGTCCGGCGGACGAAGTTGGCCAGCCCCTCCCCCCAAGGCTATAGCCCACCCGTTTTTTGGGCATTTTTGCGGCGGACGATCGTGGGGACGGGACCTTCGGGGGCTTATTTTTGGGCGCTACTGTGCCCGCGACCTATTTTTGGCACACGGAGGCCGATCGCAAAGTCTCGCCCCATTCCGAGTCTGGCGGACGAAGTTGGCCAGCCCCTCCCCCCAACGCTATAGCCCACCCGTTTTTTGGGCATTTTTGCGGCGGACAAACTTAGGGACGGGATCTTCGGGGGCTTATTTTTGGGTGCGGCTGTGACCGCGGCCTATTTTTGGCACACGGAGGGTGCTCGCAATGTCTCGGCCCATTCTGAGTCTGGCCGAAGAAGTTGGCCAGCCCCTCCCACCAAGGCTATAGCCCATCCGTTTTTTGGGCATTTTTGCGGCGGACAAACTTGGGGACGGGACCTTCGGGGGCTTATTTTTGGGTGCGGCTGTGTCCGCGGCCTATTTTTGGCACACGGAGGGCGCTAGCAAAGTCTCGCCCCATTCCGAGTCCGGCGGACGAAGTGGGCCAGCCCCTCCCCCCAAGGCTATAGCCCACCCGTTTTTTGGGCATTTTTGCAGCGGACGAACTTGGGGACGGGACCTTCGGGGGCTTATTTTTGGTGTGGCTGTGCCGCGGCCTATTTTACACGGAGGGTGCTAGCATAGTCTCGCCCCATTCCGAGTCCGGCGGACAAGTGGGCCAGCCCCTCCCCCAAGGCTATAGCCCACCCGTTTTGGGCATTTTTGCGGGGACGAACTTGGGGACGGGACCTTCGGGGCTTATTTTTGGGCGCGGCTGTGCCTGCGGCCTATTGGCACACGGAGGGCGCTCGCAAAGTCTCGTCCCATTCCGAGTCCGGCGGACGAAGTTGGCCAGCCCCTCCCCCCAAGGCTATAGCCCACCCGGTTTTTGGGCATTTTTGCGGCGGACGATCGTGGGGACGGGACCTTCGGGGACTTATTTTTGGGCGCTGCTGTGCCCGCGACCTATTTTTGGTACACGGAGGCCGATCGCAAAGTCTCGCCCCATTCCGAGTCTGGCGGACGAAGTTGGCCAGCCCCTCCCCCCAAGGCTATAGCCCACCCGTTTTTTGGGCATTTTTGCGGCGGACAAACTTAGGGACGGGATCTTCGGGGGCTTATTTTTGGGTGCGGCTGTGCCCGCGGCCTATTTTTGGCACACGGAGGGTGCTCGCAACATCTCGGCCCATTCCGAGTCTGGCGGAAGAAGTCGGCCAGCCCCTCCCACCAAGGCTATAGCCCATCCGTTTTTTGGGCATTTTTGCGGCGGACAAACTTGGGGACGGGACCTTCGGGGGCTTATTTTTGGGCGCGGCTGTGTCCACGGCCTATTTTTGGCACACAGAGGGCGCTAGCAAAGTCTCGCCCCATTCCGAGTCCGGCGGACGAAGTGGGCCAGCCCCTCCCTCCAAGGCTATAGCCCACCCATTTTTTGGGCATTTTTGCGGCGGACGAACTTGGGGACGGGACCTTCGGGGGCTTATTTTTTGGTGTGGCTGTGCCCGCGGCCTATTTTTGGCACACGGAGGGCGCTAGCAAAGTCTCGACCCATTCCGAGTCTGGCGGACGAAGTGGGCCAGCCCCTCCCTCCAAGGCTATAGCCCACCCGTTTTTTGGGCATTTTTGCGGCGGACGAACTTGGGGACGGGACCTTCGGGGGCTTATTTTTTGGTGTGGCTGTGCCCGCGGCCTATTTTTGGCACACGGAGGGCGCTAGCAAAGTCTCGCCCCATTCCGACTCTGGCGGACGAAGTGGGCCAGCCCCTCCCCCCAAGGCTATAGCCCACCCGTTTTTTGGGCATTTTTGCGGGGGACGAACTTGGGGACGGGACCTTCGGGGGCTTATTTTTGGGCGCGGCTGTGCCCGCGGCCTATTTTTGGCACACGGAGGGCGCTCGTAAAGTCTCACCCCTTTCCGAGTCCTGAGGTGGTAGTTTGGGAGCCCCTCCCCCCAAGGCTATAGCCCACCCGTTTTTTGGGCATTTTTTCGGCGGACGAACTTGGGGACGGGACCTTCGGTGGCTTATTTTTGGGCGTGGCTGTGCCCGGGACCTAATTTTGGCACACGGAGGGCACTCGCAAAGTCTCACCCCATTCTGAGTCAGGCGGACGAAGTGGGCCAGGCCCTCCCCCCAAGGCTATAGCCCACCCGTTTTTTGGGCATTTTTGCGGCGGACGAACTTGGGGACGGGACCTTCGGGGGCTTATTTTTGGGCGCGGCTGTGCCCGCGGCCTATTTTTGGCACACGGAGGGCGCTCGTAAAGTCTCACCCCATTCCGAGTCCGGCGGACGAAGTTGGGCAGCCCCTCCCCCCAAGGCTATAGCCCACCCGTTTTTTGGGCATTTTTGCGGCGGACAAACTTAGGGAGGGGATCTTCGGGGGCTTATTTTTGGGCGCGGCTGTGTCCGCGGCCTATTTTTGGCACACAGAGGGCGCTAGCAAAGTCTCGCCCCATTCCGAGTCCGGCGGACGAAGTGGGCCAGCCCCTCCCTCCAAGGCTATAGCCCACCCATTTTTTGGGCATTTTTGCGGCGGACGAACTTGGGGACGGGACCTTCGGGGGCTTATTTTTTGGTGTGGCTGTGCCCGCGGCCTATTTTTGGCACACGGAGGGCGCTAGCAAAGTCTCGACCCATTCCGAGTCTGGCGGACGAAGTGGGCCAGCCCCTCCCCCCAAGGCTATAGCCCACCCGTTTTTTGGGCATTTTTGCGGGGGACGAACTTGGGGACGGGACCTTCGGGGGCTTATTTTTGGGCGCGGCTGTGCCCGCGGCCTATTTTTGGCACACGGAGGGCGCTCGTAAAGTCTCACCCCATTCCGAGTCCGGCGGACGAAGTTGGGCAGCCCCTCCCCCCAAGGCTATAGCCCACCCGTTTTTTGGGCATTTTTACGGCGGACGAACTTGGGTAATGGGACATTCGGGGCTTATTTTTGGGCGCTGCTGTGCCCGCGGGCTATTTTTGGGACACGGAGGCCGATCGCAAAGTCTCTCCCCATTCCGAGTCCGGCGAACGAAGTTGGCCAGCCCTCCCCTATAGCCCCACCCGCTTTTGGGCATTTTTGCGGCGCACGAACTTGGGGACGGGACCTTCGGGTTCTTATTTTTGGGCGCGGCTTTCCCCGCGGCCAATTTTTGGCACCCGGAGGGCGCTCATAAAGTCTCGTCCCATTCCGAGTCCGTCGGACGAAGTTGGCCAGCCCCTCCCCCCAAGGCTATAGCCCACCCATTTTTTGGGCATTTTTGCGGCGGACAAACTTAGGGACGGGATCTTCGGGGGCTTATTTTTGGGTGCGGCTGTGCCCGCGGCCTATTTTTGACACACGGAGGGTGCTCGCAACATCTCGGCCCATTCCGAGTCTGGCGGAAGAAGTCGGCCAGCCCCTCCCACCAAGGCTATAGCCCATCCGTTTTTTGGGCATTTTTGCGGCGGACAAACTTGGGGACGGGACCTTCGGGGGCTTATTTTTGGGCGCGGCTGTGTCCGTGGCCTATTTTTGGCACACAGAGGGCGCTAGCAAAGTCTCGCCCCATTCCGAGTCCGGCGGACGAAGTGGGCCAGCCCCTCCCTCCAAGGCTATAGCCCACCCATTTTTTGGGCATTTTTGCGGCGGACGAACTTGGGGACGGGACCTTCGGGGGCTTATTTTTGGGTGTGGCTGTGCCCACGGCCTATTTTTGGCACATGGAGGGCGCTAGCAAAGTCTCGCCCCATTCCGAGTCTGGCGGACGAAGTGGGCCAGCCCCTCCCCCCAAGGCTATAGGCCACCCGTTTTTTGGGCATTTTTGCGGCGGACGAACTTGGGGACGGGACCTTCGGGGGCTTATTTTTGGGCGCGGCTGTGCCCGCGGCCTATTTTTGGCACACGGAGGGCGCTCGTAAAGTCTCACCCCATTCCGAGTCCGGCGGACGAAGTTGGCCAGCCCCTCCCCCCAAGGCTATAGCCCACCCGTTTTTTGGGCATTTTTGCGGCGGACGAACTTGGGTACGGGACATTCGGGGGCTTATTTTTGGGCGCTGCTGTGCCCGCAGCCTATTTTTGGTACACGGAGGCCGATCGCAAAGTCTCACCCCATTCCGAGTCCGGCGGACGAAGTTGGCCAGCCCCTCCCCCCAAGGCTATAGCCCACCCGTTTTTTGGGCATTTTTGCGGCGGACGAACTTGGGGACGGGACCTTCGGGGGCTTATTTTTGGGCGCGGCTGTGCCCGCGGCCTATTTTTGGCACACGGAGGGCGCTCGTAAAGTCTCACCCCATTCCGAGTCCGGCGGACGAAGTTGGGCAGCCCCTCCCCCCAAGGCTATAGCCCACCCGTTTTTTGGGCATTTTTGCGGCGGACAAACTTAGGGACGGGATCTTCGGGGGCTTTTTTTTTGGTGTGGCTGTGCCCACGGCCTATTTTTGGCACACGGAGGGTGCTCGCAACATCTCGGCCCATTCCGAGTCTGGCGGAAGAAGTCGGCCAGCCCCTCCCACCAAGGCTATAGCCCATCCGTTTTTTGGGCATTTTTGCGGCGGAAAAACTTGGGGACGGGACCTTCGGGGGCTTATTTTTGGGCGCGGCTGTGTCCGCGGCCTATTTTTGGCACACAGAGGGCGCTAGCAAAGTCTCGTCCCATTCCGAGTCCGGCGGACGAAGTGGGCCAGCCCCTCCCTCCAAGTGTATAGCCCACCCATTTTTTGGGCATTTTTGCGGCGGACGAACTTGGGGACGGGACCTTCGGGGGCTTATTTTTGGGTGTGGCTGTGCCCGCGGCCTATTTTTGGTACACGGAGGGCGCTAGCAAAGTCTCGCCCCATTCCGACTCCGGCGGACGAAGTTGGCCAGCCCCTCCCCCCAAGGCTATAGCCCACCCGTTTTTTGGGCATTTTTGCGGGGGACGAACTTGGGGACGGGACCTTCTGGGGCTGATATTTGGCGCTGTGCCTGCGGCCTATTTTTGGCACACGGAGGGCGCTCGTAAAGTCTCACCCCATTCCGAGTCCGGCGGACGAAGTTGGGCAGCCCCTCCCCCCAAGGCTATAGCCCACCCGTTTTTTGGGCATTTTTACGGCGGACGAACTTGGGTACGGGACATTCGGGGGCTTATTTTTGGGCGCTGCTGTGCCCGCGGCCTATTTTTGGTACACGGAGGCCGATCGCAAAGTCTCGCCCCATTCCGAGTCCGGCGGACGAAGTTGGCCAGCCGCAGCCCCCAAGGCTATAGCCCTCCCGATTTTGTGGCCTTTTTCCGCTGGACTAACTTGGCGCCACGGCCTTCTGGCGGGTATTTTTGGGGGTGGCTGAGTCCGCGGCCCGTTTTTGGCACACGGAGCTGGCTCGCAAAGTCTCACGCAATTCCGAGTCCGGCGGACGAAGTTGGCCAGCCCCACTCCCCAAGGCTATAGCCCACCCATTTTTGAGGCCTTTTTCCGCTGGACGAACTTGGCGCCCCGGCCTTCGGGAGTGTATTTTTGGGCGCGGCTGTGCCCGCGGCCTATTTTTGGCACACGGAGGTGCCTCGTAAAGTCTCGCGCCATTCCGAGTCCGGCGGACGAAGTTGGCCAGCCCTACCCCCCAATGCTATAGCCCAACCGTTTTTGTGGCCTTTTTCCGCTGGACGAACTTGGCGCCCCGGGCTTCGGGCTGGTATTTTTGGGCGCGGCTGTGCCCGGGGCCTATTTTTGGCACACGGAGGTGCCTCGCAAAGTCTCGCGCCATTCCGAGTCCGGCGGACGAAGTTGGCCAGCCCCACCCCCCAAGGCTATAGCCCACCCGTTTTTGTGGCATTTTTCCGCCGGACAAACTTGGCGCCCCGGCCTTCGGGTGGGTATTTTTGGTCGCGGCTATGGCCGTGGCCTATTTTTGGCACACGGAAGTGCCTCGCAAAGTCTCGCCCCATTCCGAGTCCGGCGGACGAAGTTGGCCAGCCCCAGCCCCCAAGGCTATAGCCCTCCCGATTTTGTGGCCTTTTTCCGCTGGACTAACTTGGCGCCACGGCCTTCTGGCGGGTATTTTTGGGGGTGGCTGAGTCCGCGGCCCGTTTTTGGCACACGGAGCTGGCTCGCAAAGTCTCACGCAATTCCGAGTCCGGCGGACGAAGTTGGCCAGCCCCACTCCCCAAGGCTATAGCCCACCCATTTTTGAGGCCTTTTTCCGCTGGACGAACTTGGCGCCTGCCTTCGGGAGTGTATTTTGGGCGCGGCTGTGCCCGGCCTATTTTGGCACACGGAGGTGCCTCGTAAAGTCTCGCGCCATTCCGAGTCCGCGGACGAAGTTGGCCAGCCCTACCCCCAATGCTATAGCCCAACCGTTTTTGTGGCCTTTTTCCGCTGGACGAACTTGGCGCCCCGGTCTTCGGGCTGGTATTTTTGGGCGCGGCTGTGCCCGCTGCCTATTTTTGGCACACGGAGGAGCCTCGCAATGTCTCGCGCCATTCCGAGTCCGGCGGACGAAGTTGGCCAGCCCCACCCCCCAAGGCTATAGCCCACCCGTTTGTGTGGCATTTTTCCGCCGGACAAACTTGGCGCCCCGGCCTTCGGGTGGGTATTTTTGGTCGCGGCTGTGGCCGTGGCCTATTTTTGGCACACGGAAGTGCCTCGCAAAGTCTCGCCCCATTCCGAGTCCGGCGGACGAAGTTGGCCAGCCCCAGCCCCCAAGGCTATAGCCCTCCCGATTTTGTGGCCTTTTTCCGCTGGACTAACTTGGCGCCACGGCCTTCTGGCGGGTATTTTTGGGGGTGGCTGAGTCCGCGGCCCGTTTTTGGCACACGGAGCTGGCTCGCAAAGTCTCACGCAATTCCGAGTCCGGCGGACGAAGTTGGCCAGCCCCACTCCCCAAGGCTATAGCCCACCCATTTTTGAGGCCTTTTTCCGCTGGACGAACTTGGCGCCCCGGCCTTCGGGAGTGTATTTTTGGGCGCGGCTGTGCCCGCGGCCTATTTTTGGCACACGGAGGCACCTCGCAAAGTCTCGCGCCATTTCCAGTCCGGCGGATGAAGTTGGCCAGCCCCACCCCCCAAGGCTATAGCCCACCCGTTTTTGTGGCCTTTTTCCGCTGGACGAACTTGGCGCCCCGGCCTTCGGGCGGGTATTTTTGGGCGCGGCTGTGCCCGCGGCCTATTTTTGGCACACGGAGGTGCCTCGTAAAGTCTCGCGCCATTCCGAGTCCGGCGGACGAAGTTGGCCAGCCCTACCCCCCAATGCTATAGCCCAACCGTTTTTGTGGCCTTTTTCCGCTGGACGAACTTGGCGCCCCGGGCTTCGGGCTGGTATTTTTGGGCGCGGCTGTGTCCGGGGCCTATTTTTGGCACACGGAGGCGCCTCGCAAAGTCTCGCGCCATTCCGAGTCCGGCGGACGAAGTTGGCCAGCCCCACCCCCCAAGGCTATAGCCCAACCGTTTTTGTGGCCTTTTTCCGCTGGACGAATTGGCGCCCCGACCTTCGGGCGGGTATTTTTTGGGCACGGCTGATGGCTGTGCACGCGGCCTATTTTTGGCACATGGAGGTGCCTCACAAAGTCTCGCGCCATTCCGAGTCCGGGGGACGAAGTTGACTATCCCCACTCCCCAAGGCTATAGCCCACCCATTTTTGTGGCCTTTTACCGCTGGACGAACTTGGCGCCCCGGCCTTCGGGCGGGTATTTTTGGGTACGGCTACGCCCGGGGCTTATTTTTGGTACACGGAGGTGTCTCGTAAAGTATCGCCCCATTCCGAGTCCGGCAGACGAAGTTGGCCACCCCCACCCCCCAAGGCTATTGCCCACCCGTTTTTGCGGACTTTTGCCGCGGGACGAACTTGTCGCCCCGGCCTTCAGGCGGGTATTTTTGGGTGCGGCTGTGCCTGCGGCCTATTTTTGGCACTTGGAGGCGCCTCGCAAAGTCTCGCGCCATTCCAAGTCCGGTGGACGAAGTTGGCCAGCCCCACCCCCCAAGGCTATCGCCCACCCATTTTTGTGGCCTTTTTCCGCTGGTCGAACTTGGCGCCCCGGCCTTCGGGCGGGTATTTTTGGGCGCGGCTGTGCCCACGGCCTATTTTTGGCACACGGAGGCACCTCGCAAAGTCTCGCGCCATTCCGCGTCGGGCGGACGAAGTTGGCCAGCCCCACCCCCCAAAGCTATAGCCCACCCGTTTTTGTGGCCTTTTACCGCTGTTCGAACTTGGCGCCCCGGCCTTCGGACGGTTATTTTTGGGCGCGGCTGTGCCCACGGCCTATTTTTGGCACACGGAAGTGCCTTTCAAAGTCCCGCGCCATTCCGAGTCCGGCGGACGAAGTTGAACAGCCCCACCCCCCAAGGCTATAGCCCACCCGTTTTTGTGGCCTTTTTCCGCTGGACAAACTTGGTGCCCACACCCTATTTTTGGCACACGGAGACACCTCGCAAAGTCTCGTGCCATTCCGAGTCCGGCGTACGAAGTTGGCCAGCCCCACCCCCCAAGGCTATAGCCCACCCGTTTTTGTGGCCTTTTTCCGCTGGACGAACTTGGTGCCCCGGCCTTTGGGCTGGTATTTTTGGGCGCGGCTGTGCCTGCAGCCTATTTTGGCACACAGAGGTGCCTCGCAAAGTCTCGCGCCATTCCGAGTCCGGCGGACGAAGTTGGCTAACCCCAACCCCCGAGGCTATAGCCCACCCGTTTTTGTGGCCTTTTTCCGCTGGACGAACTTGGCGCCCCGGCCTTCGGGCGGGTATTTTTGTGCGCGGCTGTGCCCACGGCCTATTTTTGGCACACGGAGGTGCCTCGCAAAGTCTCGCACCATTCCGAGTCCGGCGGACAAAGTTGACCAGCACCACCCCCCGAGGCTATAGCCCACCCGTTTTTGTGGCCTTTTACCGCTGGATGAACTTGGCGCCCCGGCCTTCGGGCTGGTATTTTTTGGCGCGGCTGTGCCCGTGGCCTATTTTTGACACACGGAGGTGCCTCGCAAAGTCTCGCGCCATTCTGAGTCCGGCGGACCAAGTTGGCCAGCCCCACCCCCCAAGGCTATAGCCCACCCGTTTTTCTGGCCTTTTTCCGCTGGACGAACTTGGCGCCCCGGCCTTCGGGCGGTTATTTTTGGGCGCGGCTGTGCCCGCGGTCTATTTTGGCACACGGAGGCCCCTCGCAAAGTCTCGCGTCATTCTGAGTTCGGCGGACGAAGTTGACCAGCACCACCCCCCGAGGCTATAGCCCACCCGTTTTTGTGGCCTTTTACCGCTGGATGAACTTGGCGCCCCGGCCTTCGGGCGGGTATTTTTTGGCGCGGCTGTGCCCGCGGCCTATTTTTGACACACGAAGGTGTCTCGCAAAGTCTCGCGCCATTCCGAGTCCGGCGGACCAAGTTGGCCAGCCCCACCCCCGAGGCTATAGCCCACCCGTTTTTCTGGCCTTTTTCCGCTGGACGAAATTGGCGTCCCGGCCTTTGGGCGGTTATTTTTGGGCGCGGCTGTGCCCGCGGCCTATTTTTGGCACACGGAGGCCCGTCGCAAAGTCTTGCGCCATTCCGAGTCCGGCGGACGAAGTTGGCCAGCCCCACCCCCCAAGGCTATAGCCCACCCGTTTTTGTGGCCTTTTTCCGCTGGACGATCTTGGCGCCCCGGCCTTCGGGCGGTTATTTTTGGGCGCGGCTGTGCCCGCGGCCTATTTTTGGCACACGGAGGCCCCTCGCAAAGTCTCGCGCCATTCCGAGTCCGGCGGACGAAGTTGGCCAGCCCCACCCCCCAAGGCTATAGCCCACCCGTTTTTGTGGCCTTTTTCCGCTGGACGAACTTGGTGCCCCGGCCTTCGGGCGGTTATTTTTTGGCGTGGCTGTGCCCGCGGCCTATTTTTGGCACGCGGAGGCTGCTCGCAAAGTCTCGCCCCATTCCGAGTCCGGCGGACGAAGTTGGCCAGCCCCTCCCCCCAAGGCTATAGCCCACCCGTTTTTTGGCCATTTTTCCGCTGGACGAACTTGGCTCCCCGGCCTTCGGGCGGTTATTTTTGAGCGTGGCTGTGCCCGCAGCCTATTTTTGGCACGCGGAGGCCGCTCACAAAGTCTCACCCCATTCCGAGTCCGGCGGACGAAGTTGGCCAGCCCCTCCCCCAAGGGCTATAGCTCACCCGTTTTTTGGCCATTTTTCCGCTGGATGAACATGGCTCCCCGGCCTTCGGGCGGTTATTTTTGGGCGCGGCTGTGCCCATGGCCTATTTTTGGCACGCGGAGGCCGTTTGCAAAGTATCGCCCCATTCCGAGTCCGGCGGACGAAGTTGGCCAGCCCCACCCCCCAAGGCTATAGCCCACCCGTTTTTTGGCCATTTTTCCGCTGGACGAACATGGCGCCCCGGCCTTCGGGCGGTTATTTTTTGGCGCGGCTGTGCCCGCAGCCTATTTTTGGCACGCGGAGACAGTTCGCAAAGTCTCGCCGCATTCTGAATCCGGCGGACGAAGTTGGCCATCCCCTCCCCCCAAGGCTATAGCCCACCCGTTTTTTGGCCATTTTTCCGCTGGGGGGTTTCGGCGCGCTGACCTTAGGGGGGTTATTTTTGGGCGCGGCTGTGCCCGCTGCCTATTTTTGGCATGCGGAGGCTGCACATAAAGTCTCACCCCATTCCGACTCCGGCGGGCGAAGTTGGCCAGCCCCTCCCCCAAAGGCTATAGCCCACCCGTTTTTTGGTCATTTTTCCGCTGGGGGGTTTGGTCGCGCCTACCTTTGGGGGGTTATTTTTGGGTGCGGCTGTGCCCGCGGCCTATTTTTGGCTCGTGGAGGCCGCTCGCAAAGTCTCGCCCCATTCCGAGTCCGGCGGACGAAGTTGTCCCGCCCCTCCCCCCAAGGCTATAGCCCACCCGTTTTTTGGCATTTTTCCGCTGGACGAACTTGGCGCCCCGGCCTTCGGGCTGTTATTTTTGGGTGCGGCGGTGCTCACGGCCTATTTTTGGCACGCGGAGGCCGTTCGCAAAGTCTCGCCCCATTCCGAGTCCGGCGGACGAAGTGGGCCAGCCCCTCCCCCCAAGGCTATAGCCCACCCGTTTTTTGGCCATTTTCCGCTGGGGGGTTTCGGCGCGCTGACCTTCGGGGAGTTATTTTTGGGCGCGGCTGTTCCCGCGGCCTATTTTTGGCACGCGGAGGCCGCACATAAAGTCTCGTCCCATTCCGAGTCCGGCGGACGAAGATGGCCAGCCCCTCCCCCCAAGGTTATAGCCCACCCGTTTTTTGGTCATTTTTCCGCTGGGGGGTTTGGGCGCGCCGACCTTTGGGGGGTTATTTTTGGCCGTGGCTGTGCCCGCTGCCTATTTTTGGCACGCGGAGGCTGCTCGCAAAGTCACGCCCCATTCCGTGCCCGGCGGACGATGTTGGCCAGCCCCTCCCCCCAAGGCTATAGCCCACTCGTTTTTTGGCCATTTTTCCGCTGGATGAACTTGGCGCCCCGACCTTCGGGCGGTTATTTTTGGGCGCGGCTGTGCCCATGGCCTCTTTTTGGCATGCGGAGGCTGCTCGCTAAGTCTCGCCCCATTCCGTGTCCGGCGGACGAAGTTGGCCAGCCCCTCCCCCCAAGGCTATAGCCCACTCGTTTTTTGGCCATTTTTCCGCTGGACGAACTTGGCGCCCCGGCCATCGGGCGGTTATTTTTGGGAGCAGCTGTGCCCGCGGCCTATTTTTCGCACGCGGAGGCCGCTCGCAAAGTCTCGCCCCATTCCGAGTCCGGCGGACGAAGTTGGCCAGCCCCTCCCCCCAAGGCTATAGCCCACCCGCTTTTTGGAAATTTTTCCGCTGGGGGGTTTGGGCGCGCCGACCTTCGGGGGGTTATTTTTGGACTCGGCTGTGTCCGCGGCCTATTTTTGGCACGCGGAGGCCGCTCGCAAAGTCTCGCCCCATTCCGAGCCCGGCGGACGAAGTTGGCCAGCCCCTCCCCCCAAGGCTATAGCCCACCCGCTTTTTGGCAATTTTTCCGCTGGGGGGTTTGGGCGCGCTGACCTGCGGGGGGTTATTTTTTGACGCGGCTGTGCCTGCGGCCTATTTTTGGCACACGGAGGCCGCTCGCAAAGTCTCGCCCCATTCCAAGTCAGGCGGACGAAGCTGGCCAGCCCCTCCCCCGAAGGCTAAAGCCCACCCGTTTTTTGGCCATTTTTCCGCTGGGGCGTTAGGGCGCGCCGACCTTCGGGGGGTTATTTTTGGGAGTGGCTGTGCCCGCGGCCTATTTTTTCCACGCGGAGGCCGCTCGCAAAGTCTCGCCCCATTCCGAGTCCGGCGGACGAAGTGGGCCAGCCCCTCCCCCGAAGGCTATAGCCCACCCGTTTTTTGGCCATTTTTCCACTGGGGGGTTAGGGCGCGCCGACCTTCGGGGGTTTATTTTTGGGCGCGGCTGTGCCCACGGCTTATTTTTGGCACATGGAGGCTGCTCGTATAGTCTCGCCCCATTCCGAGTCCGGCGGACGAAGTGGGCCAGCCCCTCCCCCCAAGGCTATAGCCCCCCCGTTTTTTGGACATTTTTCCGCTGGGGGGTTTGGGCGCGCCGACCTTCGGGGGGTTATTTTTGGGCGCGGCTTTGCCCGCGGGCTATTTTTGGCACGCGGAGGCCACTCGCAAAGTCTCTCCCCATTCCGAGTCCGGCGGACGAAGTTGGCCAGCCCCTCCCCCCAAGGCTATAGCCCACCCATTTTTTGGCCATTTTTCCGCTGGGGGGTTTGGGCGCGCCGACCTTTGGGGGGTTATTTTGGGACGCGGCTGTGCCCGCGGCCTATTTTTGCCACGCGGAGGCCGCTCGCAAAGTCTCGTCCCATTCCGAGTCCGGCGGACGAAGTTGGCCAGCCCCTCCCCCCAAGGCTATAGCCCACCCGTTTTTTGGCCATTTTTCCGCTGGACGAACTTGCCGCCCCGGCCTTCGGGCGGTTTTTTTTGGGCGCGGCTGTGCCCGCGGCCTATTTTTGGCACACGGAGGCCGCTCGTATAGTCTCGCCCCATTCCGTGTCCGGCGGACGAAGTTGGCCAGCCCCTCCCCCCAACGCTATAGCCCACCCGTTTTTTGGACATTTTTCCGCTGGGGGGTTTGGGCGCGCCGACCTTCGGGGGGTCATTTTGGGCGCGGCTTTGCCCGCGGCCTATTTTTGGCACGCGGAGACCGCTCACAATGTCTCGCCCCATTCCGAGTCCGGCAGACGAAGTTGGCCAGCCCCTCCCCCCAAGGCTATAGCCCACCCGTTTTTTGGATATTTTTCCGCTGGGGGGTTTGGGCGCGGCGACCATCGGGGGGTTATTTTTGGTCGTGGCTGTGCCCGCGGCCTATTTTTGGTACACCAAGGCTGCTCACAAAGTCTCGCCCCATTCCGAGTCCGGCGGACGAAGATGGCCAGCCCCTCCCCCCAAGGTTATAGCCCACCCGTTTTTTGGTCATTTTTCCGCTGGGGGGTTTGGGCGCGCCATCCTTTGGGGGGTTATTTTTGGCCGTGGCTGTGCCCGCTGCCTATTTTTGGCACGCGGACGCTGCTCGCAAAGTCACGCCCCATTCCGTGTCCGGCGGACGAAGTTGGCCAGCCCCTCCCCCCAAGGCTATAGCCCACTCGTTTTTTGGCCATTTTTCCGCTGGATGAACTTGGCGCCCCGACCTTCGGGCAGTTATTTTTGGGCGCGGCTGTGCCCATGGCCTCTTTTTGGCACGCGGAGGCTGCTCGCAAAGTCTCGCCCCATTCCGTGTCCGGCGGACGAAGTTGGCCAGCCCCTCCCCCCAAGGCTATAGCCCACTCGTTTTTTGGCCATTTTTCCACTGGACGAACTTGGCGCGCTGGCCATCGGGCGGTTATTTTTGGGAGCATCCGTGGCCGCGGCCTATTTTTCGCACGCGGAAGCCGCTCGCAAAGTCTCGCCCCATTCCGAGTCCGGCGGACGAAGTTGGCCAGCCCCTCCCCCCAAGGCTATAGCCCACCCGCTTTTTGGCAATTTTTCCGCTGGGGGGTTTGGGCGCGCCGACCTTCGGGGGGTTATTTTTGGACGCGGCTGTGTCCGCGGCCTATTTTTGGCACGCAGAGGCCGCTCGCAAAGTCTCGCCCCATTCCGAGTCCGGCGGACGAAGTTGGCCAGCCCCTCCCCCCAAGGCTATAGCCCACCCGCTTTTTGGCAATTTTTCCGCTGGGGGGTTTGGGCGCGCTGACCTGCGGGGGGTTATTTTTTGACGCGGCTGTGCCCGCGGCCTATTTTTGGCACACGGAGGCCGCTCGTGAAGTCTCGCCCCATTCCAAGTCAGGCGGACGAAGTGGGCCAGCCCCTCCCCCGAAGGCTAAAGCCCACCCGTTTTTTGGCCATTTTTCCGCTGGGGCGTTAGGGCGCGCCGACGTTCGGGGGGTTATTTTTGGGAGTGGCTCTGCCCGCGGCCTATTTTCCCCACGCGGAGGCCGCTCGCAAAGTCTCGCCCCATTCCGAGTCCGGCGGACAAAGTGGGCCAGCCCCTCCCCCGAAGGCTATAGCCCACCCGTTTTTTGGCCATTTTTCCACTGGGGGGTTAGGGCGCGCCGACCTTCGGGGGTTTATTTTTGGGAGTGGCTGTGCCCGCGGCCTATTTTTGGCACGCGGAGGCCGCTCGAAAAGTCTCGCCCCATTCCGAGTCCGGCGGATGAAGTTAGCCAGCCCCTCCCGCCAAGGCTATCGCCCACCCATTTTTTCGCCATTTTTCCGCTGGGGTGTTTGTGCGCCCCGACCTTCGGGGGGTTATTTTTGGACGCGGCTGTGCCTGCGGCCTATTTTTCCCACGCGGAGGCCACTCGCAAAGTCTCGTCCCATTCCGAGTCCGGCGGACGAAGTTGGCCAGCCCCTCCCCCCAAGGCTATAGCCCACCCGTTTTTTGGCCATTTTTCCGCTGGACGAACTTGCCGCCCTGGCCTTCGGGCGGTTATTTTTGGGCGCGGCTGTGCCCGCGGCTTATTTTTGGCACACGGAGGCTGCTCGTATAGTCTCGCCCCATTCCGAGTCCGGCGGACGAAGTGGGCCAGCCCCTCCCCCCAACGCTATAGCCCACCCGTTTTTTGGACATTTTTCCGCTGGGGGGTTTGGGCGCGCCGACCTTCGGGGGGTTATTTGTGGACGCCGCTGTGCCCGCGGTCTATTTTTGGCACGCGGAGGCCGCTCGAAAAGTCTCGCCCCATTCCGAGTCCGGCGGATGAAGTTAGCCAGCCCCTCCCGCCAAGGCTATCGCCCACCCATTTTTTCGCCATTTTTCCGCTGGGGTGTTTGTGCGCCCCGACCTTCGGGGGGTTATTTTTGGACGCGGCTGTGCCTGCGGCCTATTTTTCCCACGCGGAGGCCACTCGCAAAGTCTCGTCCCATTCCGAGTCCGGCGGACGAAGTTGGCCAGCCCCTCCCCCCAAGGCTATAGCCCACCCGTTTTTTGGCCATTTTTCCGCTGGACGAACTTGCCGCCCCGGCCTTCGGGCGGTTATTTTTGGGCGCGGCTGTGCCCACGGCTTATTTTTGGCACACGGAGGCTGCTCGTATAGTCTCGCCCCATTCCGAGTCCGGCGGACGAAGTGGGCCAGCCCCTCCCCCCAACGCTATAGCCCACCCGTTTTTTGGACATTTTTCCGCTGGGGGGTTTGGGCGCGCCGACCTTCGGGGGGTTATTTTTGGGCGCGGCTTTGCCCGCGGCCTATTTTTGGCACGCGGAGGCCACTCGCAAAGTCTCGCCCCATTCCGAGTCCGGCGGACGAAGTTGGCCAGCCCCTCCCCCCAAGGCTATAGCCCACCCGTTTTTTGGCAATTTTTCCGCTGGGGGGTTTGGGCGCGCCGACCTTCGGGGGGTTATTTGTGGACGCCGCTGTGCCCGCGGTCTATTTTTGGCACGCGGAGGCCGCTCGAAAAGTCTCGCCCCATTCCGAGTCCGGCGGATGAAGTTAGCCAGCCCCTCCCGCCAAGGCTATCGCCCACCCATTTTTTGGCCATTTTTCCGCTGGGGGGTTTGTGCGCCCCGACCTTCGGGGGGTTATTTTTGGACGCGGCTGTGCCCGCGGCCTATTTTTCCCACGCGGAGGCCGCTCGCAAAGTCTCGTCCCATTCCGAGTCCGGCGGACGAAGTTGGCCAGCCCCTCCCCCCAAGGCTATAGCCCACCCGTTTTTGGCCATTTTTCCGCTGGACGAACTTGCCGCCCCGGCCTTCGGGCGGTTTTTTTTGGGCGCGGCTGTGCCCGCGGCCTATTTTTGGCACACGGAGGCCGCTCGTATAGTCTCGCCCCATTCCGAGTCCGGCGGACGAAGTTGGCCAGCCCCTCCCCCCAACGCTATAGCCCACCCGTTTTTTGGACATTTTTCCGCTGGGGGGTTTGGGCGCGCCGACCTTCGGGGGGTCATTTTGGGCGCGGCTTTGTCCGCGTCCTATTTTTGGCATGCGGAGGCCGCTCACAAAGTCTCGCCCCATTCCGAGTCCAGCAGACGAAGTTGGCCAGCCCCTCCCCCCAAGGCTATAGCCCACCCGTTTTTTGGATATTTTTCCGCTGGGGGGTTTGGGCGCACCGACCATCGGGGGGTTATTTTTGGTCGTGGCTGTGCCCGCGGCCTATTTTTGGCACGCCAAGGCTGCTCACAAAGTCTCGCCCCATTCCGAGTCCGGCGGACGAAGTGGGCCAGCCCCTCCCCCGAAGGCTATAGCCCACCCGTTTTTTGGCCATTTTTCCGCTGGGGGGTTAGGGCGCGCCGACATTCGGGGGGTTATTTTTGGGAGTGGCTGTGCCCGCGGCCTATTTTTGGCACGCGGAGGCCGTTCGCAAAGTCTCGCCCCATTCCGAGTCCGGCGGACGAAGTGGGCCAGCCCCTCCCCCGAAGGCTATAGCCCACCCGTTTCTTGGCCATTTTTCCGCTGGGGGGTTTGGGCGCGCCGACCTTCGGGGTCCTATTTTTGGATGTGGCTGTGCCTGCGGCCTAATTTTGGCATGCGGAGAACGCTCGCAAAGTCTCACCCCATTCCGAGTCCGGCGGACGAAGTTGGCCAGCCCCTCCCCCCAAGGCTATAGCCCACCCGTTTTTCTGCCATTTTTCCGCTGGGGGGTTTGGGTGCGACGACCTTCGGGGGGTTATTTTTGGACGCGGCTGTGCCCATGGCCTACTTTTCACACGCGTAGGCCGCTCGCAAAGTCTCGTCCCAATCCGAGTCCGGCGGACGAAGTTGGCCAGCCCTCCCCCCAAGGCTATAGCCCACCCATTTTTTGGTCATTTTTCCGCTGGACGAAGTTGGCGGCCCGGCCTTCGGGCGGTTAGTTTTGGACGCGGCTGTGCCCGAGGCCTACTTTTGGCATGCGGAGGCCGCTCGTAAAGTCCCACCCCATTCCGAGTCCGGCGGACGAAGTTGGCCAGCCCCTCCCCCCAAGGCTATAGCCCACCCGTTTTTTGGTCATTTTTCCGCTGGGAGGTTTGGGCGCCCCAGCCTTTGGGCGGGTTTTTTTGGGCGCGGCTGTGCCCGCTGCCTATTTTTGGGACACGGAGGGGCCTCGTAAAGTCTCGCGCCATTCCGAGTCCGGCGGACGAAGTTGGCCAGCCCCTCCCCCCAAGGCTATAGCCCACCCGTTTTTTGGACATTTTTCCGCTGGGGGGTTTGGGCGCGCCGACCTTCGGGGGGTGATTTTTGGACACGGCTGTGCTCGCGCCCTATTTTTGGTACGCGGAGGCTGCTCACAAAGTCTCGCCGCATTCCGAGTCCGGCGGACGAAGTTGGCCAGCCCCTCCCCCCAAGGCTATAGCCCACCCGTTTTTTGGTAATTTTTCCGCTGGGGGGCTTGTGCGCGCTGACCTTCAGGGGGTTATTTTTGGGCGCGGCTGTGCCCGCGGCCTACTTTTGGCACGTGGAGGCCGCTCGCAAAGTCTCGCCCCATTTTGAGTCCGGCGGACGAAGTTGGCCAGCCCCTCCCCCCAAGGCTATAGCCCACCCGTTTTTTGGCCATTTTTCCGCTGGACGAACTTGGCGCCCCGGCCTTCGGGCGGTTATTTTTGGGCGCGGCTGTGGCCGCAGCCTATTTTTGGCACGCGGAGGACGCTCGCAAAGTCTCGCCCCATTCCGAGTCCGGCGGACGAAGTTGGCCAGCCCCTCTCCCCAAGGCTATAGCCCACCCATTTTTTGGCACTTTTTCCGCTGGGGGGTTTGGGCTCGCCGACCTTCGGGGGATTATTTTTTGGCTTGGCTGTGACCGCGGCCTATTTTTGGCACGCGGAGGCTGCTCCCAAAGTCTCGCCCCATTCCGAGTCCGGCGGACGAAGTTGTCCAGCCCCTCCCCCCAAGGCTATAGCCCACCCGTTTTTTGGCCATTTTTCTACTGGGGGGTTTGGGCGCGCCGACCTTCGGGGGGTTATTTTTGGGCGCGGCTATGCCCGTGGCTTATTTTGGGCACGCGGAGGCTGCTCGCAAAGTCTCATCCCATTCCGAGTCCGGCGGACGAAGTTGGCCAGCCCCTCCCCCCAAGGCTATAGCCCACCCGTTTTTTGGCCATTTTTCCGCAGGATGAACTTGGCGCCCCGGCCTTCGGGCGGTTATTTTTGGGTGCGGCTATGCCCGTGGCCTATTTTTGGCACGCAGAGGCCGCTCGCAAAGTCTCGGCCCATTCCGAGTCCGGCGGACGAAGTGGGCCAGCCCCTCCCCCCAAGGCTATAGCCCACCCATTTTTCGGTCATTTTTCCGATGGACGAAGTTGGCGCCCCGGCCTTCGGGCGGTTATTTTTGGGCGCGGCTGTGCCCGCGGCCTATTTATGGCACTCGGAGGGTGCTCGTAAAATCTCGAATCATTCCGAGTCCGGCGGACGAAGTTGGCCAGCCCCTCCCACCAAGGCTATAGCCCACCCGTTTTTTGGCCATTTTTCCGCTGGGGGGTTTGGGCGCGCCGACCTTGGGGGGGTTATTTTGGGGTCCGGCTGTGCCCGCGGCCTATTTTTGGCACGCGGAGGCAGCTCACAAAGTCTCACCCCATTCCGAATCCGGCGGACGAAGTTGGCCAGCCCCTCCCCCCAAGGCTATAGCCCACCCTTTTTTTGGCCATTTTTCCGCTGGACGAACTTGGCGCCCCGGCCTTCGGGCGGTTATTTTTGGGCGTGACTGTGCCCGCGACCTATTTTTGGCACGCGGAGGCCGCTCGCAAAGTCTCGCCCCATTCCGAGTCCGGCGGACGAAGTTGGCCAGCCCCTCCCCCCAAGGCTATAGCCCACCCCTTTTTTGGTCTTTTTTCCGCAGGGGGGTTTGCGCGCGCCGACGTTCGGGCAGTTATTTTTGGGCGCGGCTGTGCCCACGGCCTATTTTTGGCACGTGGAGGCCGCTCGCAAAGTCTCACCCCATTCCGAGTCCGGCGGACGAAGTGGGCCAACCCCTCCCCCCAAGGCTATAGCCCACCCGTTTTTTGGCCATTTTTCCGCTTGGGGGTTTCGGCGCGCTGACCTTCGGGGGGTTATTTTTGGGCGAGGCTGTGCCCATGGCCTTTTTCTGACACGCGGAGGCCACTCGTAATGTCTCGTCCCATTCCGAGTCCGGCGGACGAAGTTGGCTAGCCCCTCCCCCCAAGGCTATAGCTCACCTGTTTTTTGGCCATTTTTCCGCTGGATGAACTTGGCGCCCCGGCCTTCGGGCGGTTATTTTTGGGCGAGGCTGTGCCCGCGGCCTATTTTTGGCACACGGAGGCCACTCGCAAAGTCTCGCCCCATTCCGAGTCCGGCGGACGAAGTTGGCAAACCCCTCCCCCCAATGCTATAGCCCACCCGTTTTTTGGCCATTTTTCCGCTGGGGGTTTTTTGGGCGCGCCGACCTTCGGCGGGTTATTTTTGGGTGCGGCTGTGCCCGCGGCCTATTTTTGGCACGCGGAGGCCGCTCGCAAAGTCTCGCCCCTTTCCGAGTCCGGCGGACGAAGTTGGCCTGCCCCTCCCTCCAAGGCTATAGCCCACCCGTTTTTTGGCCATTTTTCCGCTGGACGAACTTGACGGCCCGGCCTTCGGGAAGTTATTTTTGGGCGCGGCTGTACCCGTGGCCTATTTTTGGCACGTGGAGGCTGCTCGCAAAGTCTCACCCCATTCCGAGTCCGGCGGACGAAGTTGGCCAGCCCCTCCCCCCAAGGCTATAGCCCACCCGTTTTTTGGCCATTTTTCCGCTGGGGGGTTTGGGCGCGCCGACCTTCGGGGGGTTATTTTTTGATGCGTCTATGCCCGCGGCCTTTTTCTGGCACGCGGAGGCCGCTCGTAAAGTCTCGTCCCATTCCGAGTCCGGCGGACGAAGTTGGCCCGCCCCTCCCCCCAAGGCTATAGCGCACCCGTTTTTTGGCCATTTTTCCGCTGGAGGAACTTGGCGCCCCAGCCTTCGGGTGGTTATTTTTGGGTGCGGCTGTATCCCGTGGCCTATTTATGGCATGCAGAGGCCGCTCGCAAAGTCTCACCCCATTCTGATTCCGGCGGACGAAGATGGCCAGCCCCTCCCCCGAAGGCTATAGCCCACCCGTTTTTTGGCCATTTTTCCGCTGGACGAACTTGGCGCCCCGGCCTTCGGGAAGTTATTTTTGGTGCATGGAGGCCGCTCGCAAAGTCTCGTCCCATTCCGAGTCCGGCGGACGAAGTAGGCCAGATCCTCCCCCCAAGGCTATAGCCCACCCTTTTTTTGGACATTTTTCGGCTGGACGAACTTGGCGCCCCGGCCTTCGGGCGGTTATTTTTGGGCGCGGCTGTGCCCGCATCCTATTTTTGGTGCGCGGAGGCCGCTCACAAAGTCTCGCGCCATTCCGAGTCCGGCGGACGAAGTTGGCCAGCCCCACCCCCCAAGGGTATAGCTCACCCATTTTTGTGGCCTTTTTCCGCTGGACGAACTTGGCGCCCCGGCCTTCGGACGGGTATTTTTGGGCGCGGCTGTGCCCGCGGCCTATTGTTGGCACACGGAGGCGCCTCGCAAAGTCTCGCGCCATTCCGAGTCCGGCGGACGAAGTTGGCTAGCCCTACCCCCAAGGCTATAACCCACCCGTGTTTGTGGCCTTTTTCCGCTGGACGAACTTAGCGCCCTGGCCTTCGGTCGGGTATTTTTGGGAGCAGCTGTGCCCGCGGCCTATATTTGGCACACGGAGGCGCCTCACAAAGTCTCGCGCCATTCCGAGTCCGGCGGATGAAGTGGGCCAGCCCCACCCCCCAACGCTATAGCCCACCCGTTTTTGTGGCCTTTTTACGCTGGACGAACTTGGCGCCCCGGCCTTCGGGCGGGTATTTTTGGGCGCGGCTGTGCCCGCGGCCTATTTTTGGCACACGGAGGCGCCTCGCAAAGTCTCACGCCATTCCGAGTCCGGTGGACGAAGTTGGCCAGCCCAACCCCCCAAGCCTATAGCCCACCCGTTTTTGTGGCCTTTTTCCGCTGGACGAACTTGGCGCCCCGGCCTTCGGGCGAGTATTTTTGGGTGTGGCTGACCCGCGGCCTATTTTTGGCACACGGAGGTACGTCGTAAAGTCTCACACCATTCCGAGTCCGGCGGACGAAGTTGGCCAGCCCCACCGCCCAAGGCTGTAGCCCACCCGTTTTTGTGGCCTTTTTCCGCTGGACGAACTTCGCGCCCCGGCATTCGGGCGGGTATTTTCTGGTGCGGCTGTGCGCGCGGCCTATTTTTGGTACACGGAGGCTCCTCGTAAAGTCTCACGCCATTCCGAATCCGGCGGACGAAGTTGGCCAGCCCCACCCCCCAAGGCTATAGCCCACCCGTTTTTGTGGCCTTTTTCCGCTGGACGAACTTGGCGCCCCGGCTTTCGGGTGGGTATTTTTGGGCGCGGCTTTGCATGCGGCTATTTTTGGCACACGGAGGCGCCTCGCAAAGTCTCACGCCATTCCGAGTCCGGCGGACGAAGTTGGCCAGCCCCACCCCCCACGTCTATAGCTCACCCGTTTTAGTGGCCTTTTTCCGTTGGACGAACTTGGCGCCCCGGCCTTTGGGTGGGTAATTTTGCGTGCAGCTGTGCCTGCGGCCTATTTTTGGGACATGGAGTTGCCTCGCAAAGTCTCACGCCATTCCGAGTCCGGCGGACGAAGTTGGCAAGCCCCACCCCCCAAGGCTATAGCCCACCCGTTTTTGTGGCCTTTTTCCGCTGGACGAACTTGGAGCCCTGGCCTTTGTGCGGGTATTTTTGGGCGCGGCTGTGGCCGCGGCCTATTTTTAGTACACGGAGGTGCCTCACAAAGTCTCGCGCCATTCCGAGTCCGGCAGACGAAGTTGGCCAGCCCCAGCCCCCAAGGCTATAGCCCACCCATTTTTGCGGCCTTTTTCCGCTGGACGAACTTTTCGCCCCAGCCTTCGGGCGGGTATTTTTGGGGGCGTATTTTTGACACACGGAGGCACTTCGAAAATTCTCACGCCATTCCGAGTCTGGCGGACGAAGTGGTCCAGCCCCACCCCCCAAGGCTATAGCCCACCCGTTTTTGTGGCCTTTTTCCGCTGGACGAAATTAGAGCCCCGGCCTTCGGGCGGGTATTTTTGGGCGCGGCTGTGCCTGCGGCCTATTTTTTGGCACACACAGGCGCCTCGCAATGTCTCACGCCATTCCGAGTCCGGCGGATGAAGTTGGCCAGCCCCACCCCCCAAGGCTATAGCCCACCCGTTTTTGTGGCCTTTTTCCGCTGGACGAACTTGGCGCCCCAGCCTTCGCGCGGGTATTTTTGGGCGCGGCTGTGCTCGGCTGTGCCTGCGGCCTATTTTTGGGACACGGAGGCTCCTCGCAAAGACTCACGCCATTCCGAGTCCGGCAGATGAAGTTGGCCAGCCCCACCCCCCAAGGCTATAGCCCACCCGTTTTTGTGGCCTTTTTCCGCTAGACGAACTTGGCGCCCCGGCCTTCGGGCGGGTATTTTTGGACGCGGCTGTGCCCACGCCCTATTTTTGGCACACGGAGGTGCCTCGCAAACTCTCGCGCCATTCCGAGTCCGGCGGATGAAGTTGGCCAGCCGCACGCCCCAAGGCTATAGCCCACCCGTTTTTGTGGCCTTTTTCCGCTGGACGAACATGGCGCCCCGGCATTCGAGCGGGTATTTTTGGGCGTGGCTGTGCCCGCGGAAAATTTTTGGCACACAGAGGGGCCTCACAAAGTCTCGCGCCATTCCGAGTCCGGCGGACGAAGTTAGCCCTCCCCACCCCCCAAGGCTATAGCCCACCCGTTTTTGTGGCCTTTTTCCGCTGGATGAACTTGGCGCCCCGGCCTTCGGGCGGGTATTTTTGGTCGCGGCGGTGTCCGCGGACTATTTTTGGCACACGGAGGCGCCTCGCAAAGTCTCGCGCCATCCCGAGTCCGGCGGCGAAGTGGGCCAGCCCCCCCCCCCAAGGATATAGCCCACCCGTTTTTGTGGCCTTTTTACGCTGGACGAACTTGGCGCCCCGGCCTTCGGGCGGGTATTTTTGGGCGCGGCTGTACACGCGGTCTATTTTTCGCACACGGAGGTGCCTTGCAAAGTCTCGCGCCATTACGAGTCCGAAGGACGAAGTTTGCCAGCCCCACCCCCCAAGGCTATAGTCCACCCGTTTTTGTGGCCTTTTTCCGCTGGACGAACTTGGTGCCCCGGCCTTCGGGCGGGTATTTTTGGGCGCCGCTGTGCCCGCGGCCTATTTTTGGCACACGGAGGTGCCTCGGAAAGTCTCGCGGCATACTGAGTCCGGCGGATGAAGTGGGCCAGCCCCACCCCCCAAGGCTATAGCCCACCCGTTTTTGTGGCCTTTTTACGCTGGACGAACTTGGCGCCCCGGCCTTCGGGCGGGTATTTTTGGGCGCGGCTTTGCCCGCTGCCTATTTTTGGCACACGGAGGCGCCTCGCAAAGTCTTGCGCCATTCCGAGTCCGGTGGACGAAGTTGGCCAGCCTAACCCCCCAAGCCTATAGCCCACCCGTTTTTGTGGCCTTTTTCCGCTGGACGAAGATGGCGCCCCGGCCTTCGGGCGAGTATTTTTGGGCGTGGCTGTGCCCGCGGCCTATTTTTGGCACATAGAGGTGCCTCGCAAAGTCTCGTGCCATTCCGAGTCCGGTGGACGAATTTGGCCAGCCCCACCCCCCAAGGCAGCCCACCCGTTTTTGTGGCCTTTTTCCGCTGGGCAAACTTGGCGCCCCGGCCTTCGGGCGGGTATTTTTTGCCGCGGCTGTGCCCGCGGCCTATTTTTGGGACACGGAGGTGCCTCGCAAAGTCTCGTGCCATTCCGAGTCCGGCGGACGAAGTGTGCCAGCCCCACCCCCCAAGGCTATAGCCCTCCTGTTTTTGTGGCCTTTTTCGGCTGGACGAACTTGGTGCCCCGGCCTTCGGGCGGGTATTTTTGGGTCGGCTGTGCCCGCAGCCTATTTTTGGCACACGGAGGCACCTCGCAAAGTCTCGCACCATTCCGATTCCGGCGGACGAAGTTGGCCAGCCCCACCACCCAAGGGTATAGCCCACCGGTTTTTGTGGCCTTTTTCCGCTGGACGAACTTGGCGCCCCGGCCTTTGGGTGGGTATTTTTGGGCGTGGCTGTGCCCGTGGCCTATTTTTGGCACACAGAGGAGCCTCGCAAAGTCTCGCACCATTCCGAGTCCGGCGGTAGAATTTGGCCAGCCCCACCCCCCAAGGCTATAGCCCACCCGTTTTTGTGGCCTTTTTCCGCTGGACAAACTTGGCGCCCCGGCCTTCGGGCAGGTATTTTTTGGGCGCGGCTGTGCCCGAAGCCTATTTTTGGCACACGGAGGTGCCTCACAAAGTCTCGCGCCATTTCGAGTCTGGCGGACGAAGTGGGCCAGCCCCACCCCCCAAGGCTGTAGCCCATCCGTTTTTGTGGCCTTTTTCCGGTGGACGAACTTGGCGCCCCGGCCTTCGGGCGGGTATTTTTTTGCGCGGCTGTGCCCGCGTACTATTTTTGGGACACGGAGGCGCCTCGCAAAGTCTCATGCCATTCCGAGTCCGGCGGACGAAGTGTGCCAGCCCCACCCCCCAAGGCTATATCCCTCCTGTTTTTGTGGCCTTTTTCGGCTGGACGAACTTGGTGCCCCGGCCTTCGGGCGGGTATTTTTGGGTCGGCTGTGCCCGCGGCCTATTTTTGGCACACGGAGGCACCTCGCAATGTCTCGCACCATTCCGATTCCGGCGGACGAAGTTGGCCAGCCCCACCACCCAAGGGTATAGCCCACCGGTTTTTGTGGCCTTTTTCCGCTGGACGAACTTGGCGCCCCGGCCTTTGGGTGGGTATTTTTGGGCGTGGCTGTGCCCGTGGCCTATTTTTGGCACACAGAGGAGCCTCGCAAAGTCTCGCACCATTCCGAGTCCGGCGGTAGAATTTGGCCAGCCCCACCCCCCAAGGCTATAGCCCACCCGTTTTTGTGGCCTTTTTCCGCTGGACAAACTTGGCGCCCCGGCCTTCGGGCGGGTATTTTTTGGGCGCGGCTGTGCCCGGAGCCTATTTTTGGCACACGGAGGTGCCTCACAAAGTCTCGCGCCATTCCGAGTCCGGCGGACGAAGTTGGCCAGCCCCACCCCCCAAGGCTGTAGCCCACCCGTTTTTGTGGCCTTTTTCCGCTGGACGAACTTGGCGCCCCGGCCTTCGGGCGGGTATTTTTTGGCGCGGCTGTGCCCGCGGCCTATTTTTGGGACACGGAGACGCCTCGCAAAGTCTCATGCCATTCCGAGTCCGGCGGACGAAGTGTGCCAGCCCCACCCCCCAAGGCTATAGCCCTCCTGTTTTTGTGGCCTTTTTCCGCTGGACGAACTTGGTGCCCCGGCCTTCGGGCGGGTATTTTTTGGGCGCGGCTGTGCCCGCAGCCTATTTTTGGCACACGGAGGTGCCTCACAAAGTCTTGCGCCATTCCGAGTCCGGCGGACGAAGTTGGCCAGCCCCACCCCCCAAGGCTGTAGCCCACCCGTTTTTGTGGCCTTTTTCCGCTGGACAAACTTGGCGCCCCGGCCTTCGGGCGGGTATTTTTTGGGTGTGGCTGTGCCTGCAGCCTATTTTTGGCACACGGAGGTGCCTCACAAAGTCTCGCGCCATTCCGATTCCGGCGGACGAAGTTGGCCAGCCCCACCCCCCAAGGGTATAGCCCACCGGTTTTTGTGGCCTTTTTCCGCTGGACGAACTTGGCGCCCCGGCCTTCGGGCGGATATTTTTTGGGCGCGGCTGTGCCCGCGGCCTATTTTTGGCACACGGAGGCACCTCGCAAAGTCTCGCGCCATTCCGATTCCGGCGGACGAAGTGGGCCAGCCCCACCACCCAAGGGTATAGCCCACCGGTTTTTGTGGCCTTTTTCCGCTGGACGAACTTGGCGCCCCGGCCTTTGGGTGGGTATTTTTGGGCGTTGCTGTGCCCGCGGCCTATTTTTGGCACACAGAGGAGCCTCGCAAAGTCTCGCGCCATTCCGTGTCCGGCGGAAGAATTTGGCCAGCCCCACCCCCCAAGGCTATAGCCCACCCGTTTTTGTGGCCTTTTTCCGCTGGACGAACTTGGCGCCCCGGCCTTCGGGCGGGTATTTTTTGGCGCGGCTGTGCCCGCTGACTATTTTTGGCACACGGAGGTGCCTCGCAAAGTCTCATGCCATTCCGAGTCCGGCGGACGAAGTGTGCCAGCCCCACCCCCCAAGGCTATAGCCCTTCTGTTTTTGTGGCCTTTTTCCGCTGGACGAACTTGGTGCCCCGGCCTTCGGGTGGGTATTTTTGGGTCGGCTGTGCCCGCGGCCTATTTTTGGCACACGGAGGCACCTCGCAAAGTCTCGCGCCATTCCGAGTCCGGCGGACGATGTTGGCCAGCCCCACCCCCCAAGGCTATAGCCCACCCGTTTTTGTGGCCTTTTTCCGCTGGACAAACTTGGCGCCCCGGCCTTCGGGCGGGTATTTTTTGGGCACGGCTGTGCCCGAAGCCTATTTTTGGCACACGGAGGTGCCTCACAAAATCTCGCGCCATTCCGAGTCCGGCGGACGAAGTTGGCCAGCCCCACCCCCCAAGGCTGTAGCCCACCCGTTTTTGTGGCCTTTTTCCGCTGGACAAACTTGGCGCCCCGGCCTTCGGGCGGGTATTTTTTGGGTGTCGCTGTGCCTGCAGCCTATTTTTGGCACACGGAGGTGCCTCACAAAGTCTCGTGCCATTCCGATTCCGGCGGACGAAGTTGGCCAGCCCTACCCCCCAAGGGTATAGCCCACCGGTTTTTGTGGCCTTTTTCCGCTGGACGAACTTGGCGCCCCGGGGGGGTATTTTTGGGTGCGGCTGTGGCCGCGACCTATTTTTTGCACACGGAGGCGCCTCGCACAGTCTCGTGCCATTCCGAGTCCGGCGGACGAAGTTGGCCAGCCCCACCCCCCAAGGCTATAGCACACCCGTTTTTGTGGCCTATTTCCGCTAGACGAACTTCGCGCCCCGGCCTTCGGGGAGGTATTTTAGGGTACGGCTGTGCCCGTGGCCTAGTTTTGGCACACGGAGGCGTCTCACAAAGTCTCGAGCCATTCCGAGTCCGGCGGACGAAGTTGGCCAGCCCCACCCCCCAAGGCTATAGAACACCCGTTTTTATGGCCTTTTTCCGCTGGACGAACTTCGCGCCCCGGCCTTCGGGAGGGTATTTATGGGCGCGGCTGTGGCCGCGGCCTATTTTTGGCACACGGAGGTGCCTCGCAAACTCTCGCGCCATTCCGAGTCCGGCGGACGAAGTGGGCCAGCCCCACCCCCCAAGGCTATAGAACACCCGTTTTTGTGGCCTTTTTCCGATGGACGAACTTCGCGCCCCGGCCTTCGGGGGGGTATTTTTGGACGCGGCTGTGCCCGTGGCCTATTTTTGGCACACGGAGGCACCTCGCAAATTCTCGTGCCATTCCGAGTCCGGCGGACGATGTTGGCCAGCCCCACCCCGCAAAGCTATAGCCCACCCGTTTTTGTGGCCTTTTTCCGCTGGACGAACTTCGCGCCCCGGCCTTCGGGGGGGTATTTTTGGGTACAGCTGTGCCCGCGGCCTAGTTTTGGCACACGGAGGCATCTCGCAAAGTCTCGAGCCATTCCGAGTCCGGCGGACGAAGTTGGCCAGCCCCACCCCCCAAGGCTATAGCCCACCCGTTTTTGTGGCCTTTTTCCGCGGGACGAACTTGGCGCCCCGGCCTTCGGCTGGGTATTTTTGGCGCGGCTGTGTCCGCGGAATATTTTTGAGACACGGAGGTGCCTCGCAAAGTCTCACGCCATTCCGAGTCCGGCGGACGAAGTGGTCCAGCCCCACCCCCCAAGGCTATAGCCCACCCGTTTTTCTGGCCTTTTTCCGCTGGACGAACTTGGCGCCCCAGCCTTCGGGCGGGTATTTTTGGGCGCAGCTGTGCCCGTGGCCTATTTTTGGGACACGGAGGTGCCTCGCAAAGTCTCGTGCAATTCCGAGTCCGGCGGACGAAGTTGGCCAGCCCCACCCCCCAAGGCTATAGAACACCCGTTTTTGTGGCCTTTTTCCGCTGGACGAACTTCGCGCCCCGGCCTTCGGGGGGGTATTTTTGGACGCGGCTGTGCCCGTGGCCTATTTTTGGCACACGGAGGCACCTCGCAAAGTCTCGTGCCATTCCGAGTCCGGCGGACCAAGTGGGCCAGCCCCACCCCGCAAAGCTATAGCCCACCCGTTTTTGTGGCCTTTTTCCGCTGGACGAACTTCGCGCCCCGGCCTTCGGGGGGGTATTTTTGGGTACGGCTGTGCCCGCGGCCTAGTTTTGGCACACGGAGGCATGTCGCAAAGTCTCGAGCCATTCCGAGTCCGGCGGACGAAGTTGGCCAGCCCCACCCCGCAAGGCTGTAGCCCACCCGTTTTTGATGCCTTTTTCCACTGGACGAACTTGGCGCCCCGGCCTTCGGGGGGGTATTTTTGGGTACGGCTGTGCCCGCGGCCTAGTTTTGGCACACGGAGGCATCTCGCAAAGTCTCGAGCCATTCCGAGTCCGGCGGACGAAGTTGGCCAGCCCCACCCCCCAAGGCTATAGCCCACCCGTTTTTGTGGCCTTTTTCCGCTGGACGAACTTGGCGCCCCGGCCTTCGGGCGGGTATTTTTGGGCGCGGCTGTGCCCGCGGCCAATTTTTGGCACACGGAGGCGCCTCTTAAAGTCTCGCGCCATTCCGAGTCCGGCGGACGAAGTTGGCCAGCCCCACCCGCCAAGGATATAGCCCACCCGTTTTTGTGGGCTTTTTCCGCTGGACGAACTTGGCGCCCCGGCCTTCGGGAGGGTATTTATGGGCGCGGCTGCGGCCGCGGCCTATTTTTGGCACACGGAGGTGCCTCGCAAAGTCTCGCGCCATTCCGAGTCCGGCGGACGAAGTTGGCCAGCCCCACCCCCCAAGGCTATAGCCCACCCGTTTTTCTGGCCTTTTTCCGCTGGACGAACTTTGCGCCCCGGCCTTCGGGGGGGTATTTTTGGGTACGGCTGTGCCCGTGGCCTAGTTTTGGCACACGGAGGTGTCTCACAAAGTCTCGAGGCATTCCGAGTCCGGCGGACGAAGTTGGCCAGCCCCATCCCCCAAGGCTATAGCCCACCCGTTTTTGTGGCCTTTTTCCGCTGGACGAACTTGGCGCCCCGGTCATCGGGCGGGTATTTTTTGGCGCGGCTGTGGTCGCGGCCTATTTTTGGCACACAGAGGCGCCTCGCAAAGTCTCGTGCCATTCCGAGTCCGGCGGACGAAGTTGGCCAGCCCCACCCCGCAAGGCTATAGCCCACCCGTTTTTGTGGCCTTTTTCCGCTGGACCAACTTGGCGCCCCGGCCTTCGGGCGGGTATTTTTGGGCGCGGCTGTGCCCGTGGCCTATTTTTGGCACATGGAGGCACCTCAACAAGTCTCGCACCATTCCGAGTCCGGCGGACGAAGTGGGCCAGCCCCACCCGCCAAGGATATAGCCCACCCGTTTTTGTGGGCTTTTTCCGCTGGACGAACTTGGCGCCCCGGCCTTCGGGAGGGTATTTATGGGCGCGGCTGCGGCCGCGGCCTATTTTTGGCTCACGGAGGTGCCTCGTAAAGTCTCGCGCCATTCCGAGTCCGGCGGACGAAGTTGGCCAGCCCCACCCCCCAAGGCTATAGCCCACCCGTTTTTGTGGCCTTTTTCCGCTGGACGAACCTGGCGCCCCGGCCTTCGGGCGGGTATTTTTGGGCGCGGCTGTCCCTATGGCCCATTTTTGAGACACGGAGGCACCTCGCAAAGTCTCGCGCCATTCCGAGTCCGGCGGACGAAGTTGGCCAGCCCCACTCCCCAAGGCTATAGCCCACCCGTTTTTGTGGCCTTTTTCCGCTGGACAAACATGGCGCCCCGGCCTTCGGGTAGGTATTTTTGGGCGCGGCTGTGCCCGCGGCCTATTTTTGGCACACGGAGATGCCTCGCATAGTCTCGCGCCATTCCGAGTCCGGCGGACGAAGTTGGCCAGCCCCACCCGCCAAGGATATAGCCCACCCGTTTTTGTGGGCTTTTTCCGCTGGACGAACTTGGCGACCCGGCCTTCGGGAGGGTATTTATGGGCGCGGCTGCGGCCGCGGCCTATTTTTGGCACACGGAGGTGCTTCGCAAAGTCTCGCGCCATTCCGAGTCCGGCGGACGAAGTTGGCCAGCCCCACCCCCCAAGGCTATAGCCCACCCGTTTTTGTGGCCTTTTTCCGCTGGACGAACTTGGCACCCCGGCCTTCGGGCGGGTATTTTAGCGCGCTGTGCCAATTTTTGGCACACGGAGGCGCCTCTTAAAGTCTCGCGCCATTCCGAGTCCGCGGACGGTTGGCCAGCCCCACCCGCCAAGGATATAGCCCACCCGTTTTTGTGGGCTTTTTCCGCTGGACGAACTTGGCGCCCCGGCCTTCGGGAGGGTATTTATGGGCGCGGCTGCGGCCGCGGCCTATTTTTGGCACACGGAGGTGCCTCGCAAAGTCTCGCGCCATTCCGAGTCCGGCGGACGAAGTTGGCCAGCCCCACCCCCCAAGGCTATAGCCCACCCGTTTTTCTGGCCTTTTTCCGCTGGACGAACTTTGCGCCCCGGCCTTCGGGGGGGTATTTTTGGGTACGGCTGTGCCCGTGGCCTAGTTTTGGCACACGGAGGTGTCTCACAAAGTCTCGAGGCATTCCGAGTCCGGCGGACGAAGTTGGCCAGCCCCATCCCCCAAGGCTATAGCCCACCCGTTTTTGTGGCCTTTTTCCGCTGGACGAACTTGGCGCCCCGGTCATCGGGCGGGTATTTTTTGGCGCGGCTGTGGTCGCGGCCTATTTTTGGCACACAGAGGCGCCTCGCAAAGTCTCGTGCCATTCCGAGTCCGGCGGACGAAGTTGGCCAGCCCCACCCCGCAAGGCTATCGCCAACCCGTTTTGGTGGCCTTTTTCCGCTGGACCAACTTGGCGCCCCGGCCTTGGGCGGGTATTTTGGGCGCGGCTGTGCCCGTGGCCTATTTTTGGCACATGGAGGCACCTCAACAAGTCTCGCACCATTCCGAGTCCGGCGGACGAAGTGGGCCAGCCCCACCCGCCAAGGATATAGCCCACCCGTTTTTGTGGGCTTTTTCCGCTGGACGAACTTGGCGCCCCGGCCTTCGGGAGGGTATTTATGGGCGCGGCTGCGGCCGCGGCCTATTTTTGGCTCACGGAGGTGCCTCGTAAAGTCTCGCGCCATTCCGAGTCCGGCGGACGAAGTTGGCCAGCCCCACCCCCCAAGGCTATAGCCCACCCGTTTTTGTGGCCTTTTTCCGCTGGACGAACCTGGCGCCCCGGCCTTCGGGCGGGTATTTTTGGGCGCGGCTGTCCCTATGGCCCATTTTTGAGACACGGAGGCACCTCGCAAAGTCTCGCGCCATTCCGAGTCCGGCGGACGAAGTTGGCCAGCCCCACTCCCCAAGGCTATAGCCCACCCGTTTTTGTGGCCTTTTTCCGCTGGACAAACATGGCGCCCCGGCCTTCGGGTAGGTATTTTTGGGCGCGGCTGTGCCCGCGGCCTATTTTTGGCACACGGAGATGCCTCGCATAGTCTCGCGCCATTCCGAGTCCGGCGGACGAAGTTGGCCAGCCCCACCCCCCAAGGCTATAGCACACCCGTTTTTGTGGCCTTTTTCCGCTAGACGAACTTCGCGCCCCGGCCTTCGGGGGGCTATTTTTGGGTACGGCTGTGCCCGTGGCCTAGTTTTGGCACACGGAGGCGTCTCACAAAGTCTCGAGCCATTCCGAGTCCGGGGGACGAAGTTGGCCAGCCCCACCCCCCAAGGCTATAGCACACCCGTTTTTGTGGCCTTTTTCCGCAGGACGAACTTGGCGCCCCGGCCTTTGGGCGGTTATTTTTGGACGCGGCTGTCCCCGCAGCCTAATTTTGGCACACGGAGGCCCCTCAAAAAGTCTCGCGCCATTCCGAGTCCAACGGACGAAGTTGGCCAGCCCCACCCCCCAAGGCTATGGCCCACACGTTTTTGTGGCCTTTTTCTTCTGGACGAACTTGGTGGGCCGGCCGTCGGGCGGTTATTTTTGGGCGCGGCTGTGCCCGCAACCTATTTTTGGCACACGGAGGCCCCTCGAAAAGTCTCGCGCCATTCCGAGTCCGGCGGACGAAGTTGGCCAGCCCCACCCCCCAAGGCTATAGCCCAGCCGTTTTGGTGGCCTTTTCCGCTGGATGAACTTGGCGCCCCGGCCTTCGGGCGGTTATTTTTGGGTGCGGCTGTGCCCGCGGCCTATTTTTGGCACACGGAGGCGCCTCGCAAAGTCTCGCGCCATTCCGAGTCCGGCGGACGAAGTAGGCCAGCCCCTCCCCCCAAGGCTACAGCCCACCCGTTTTTGTGGCCTTGTTCCGCTGGACGAACTTGGCGCCCCGGACTTCGGGTAGGTATTTTTGGGTACGGCTATGCCCGCGGCCTATTTTTGGGACACGGAGGTGCCTCGCAAAGTCTCGTTCCATTCCGAGTCCGGCGGACGAAGTTGGCCAGCCCCACCCCCCAAGGCTATAGCCCACCCGTTTTTGTGGCCTTTTTCCGCTGGACGAACTTGGCGCCCCGGCCTTCGGACGGGTATTTTTAGGCGCGGCTGTGCCGCGGCCTATTTTTGGGACATGGAGACGCCTCACAAAGTCTCGCGCCATTCCGAGTCCGGCGGACGAAGTTGGCCAGCCCCACCCCCAAGGCTATAGCCCACCCGTTTTTGTGGCCTTTTTCCGCTGGACGAACTTGGCGCCCCGTCCTTCGGGAGGGTATTTTTGGGTGCGGCCGTGCCCGCGGCCTATTTTTGGCACACGGAGGCACCTCGCACAGTCTCGTGCCATTCCGAGTCCGGCGGACGAAGTTGGCCAGCCCCACCCCCCAAGGCTATAGCACACCCGTTTTTGTGGCCTTTTTCCGCTAGACGAACTTCGCGCCCCGGCCTTCGGGGGGGTATTTTTGGGTACGGCTGTGCCCGTGGCCTAGTTTTGGCACACGGAGGCATCTCACAAAGTCTCGAACCATTCCGAGTCCGGGGGACGAAGTTGGCCAGCCCCACCCCCCAAGGCTATAGCACACCCGTTTTTGTGGCCTTTTTCCGCTAGACGAACTTCGCGCCCCGGCCTTCGGGGGGGTATTTTTGGGTACGGCTGTGCCCGTGGCCTAGTTTTGGTACACGGAGGCGTCTCACAAAGTCTCGAGCCATTCCGAGTCCGGGGGACGAAGTTGGCCAGCCCCACCCCCCAAGGCTATAGCACACCCGTTTTTGTGGCCTTTTTCCGCTAGACGAACTTTGCGCCCCGGCCTTCGGGGGGGTATTTTTGGGTACGGCTGTGCACGTGGCCTAGTTTTGGCACACGGAGGTGTCTCACAAAGTCTCGAGTCATTCCGAGTCCGGCGGACGAAGTTGGCCAGCCCCATCCCCCAAGGCTATAGCCCACCCGTTTTTGTGGCCTTTTTCCGCTGGACGAACTTGGCGCCCCGGTCATCGGGCGGGTATTTTTTGGCGCGGCTGTGGCCGCGGCCTATTTTTGGCACACAGAGGCGCCTCGCAAAGTCTCGTGCCATTCCGAGTCCGGCGGACGAAGTTGGCCAGCCCCACCCCGCAAGGCTATAGCCCACCCGTTTTTGTGGCCTTTTTCCGCTGGACGAACTTGGCGCCCCGGCCTTCGGGCGGTTATTTTTGGGCGCGGCTGTGTCCCTTAGCCTATTTTTGGCACACGGAGGCCCCTCGAAAAGTCTCGCGCCATTCCGAGTACGGCGGACGAAGTTGGCCAGCCCCACCCCCCAAGGCTATAGCCCACCCGTTTTTGTGGCCTTTTTCCGCTGGACGAACTTGGCGCCCCGGCCTTCAGGCGGTTATTTTTGGGCACGACTGTGCGCACAGCCTATTTTTGGTAAACGGAGGCCCCTCGCAAAGTCTCGCGCCATTCCGAGTCCGGCGGACGAAGTTGGCAAGCCCCACCCACCAAGGCTATAGCCTACCAGTTTTTGTGCCCTTTTTCCGCTGGACGAACTTGGCTCCCCGGCCTTCGGGTGGTTATGTTTGGGCGCGGCTGTGACCGCAGCCTATTTCTGGCACACGGAGACCCCTCAAAAAGTCTAACGCCATTCCGAGTCCGGCGGACGAATTTGGCCAGCCCCACCCCCCAAGGCTATAGCCCACCCGTTTTTGTGGCCTTTTTCCGCTCGACGAACTTGGCGCCCGGCCTTCGGGCGGTTATTTTTTGGCGCAACTGTGCCCGCGGCCTGTTTTTGGCACATAGAGGCCCCTCGAAAAGTCTCGCGCCATTCCGAGTCCGGCGGACGAAGTTGGCCAGCCCCACCCCCCAAGGCTATAGCCCACCCGTTTTGGTGGCCTTTTCAGCTGGATGAACTTGGCGCCCCGGCCTTCGGGCGGTTATTTTTGGGTGCGGCTGTGCCCATGGCCTATTTCTGGCACACGGAGGCGCCTCGCAAAGTCTCGCGCCATTCCGAGTCCGGCGGACGAAGTAGGCCAGCCCCTCCCCCCAAGGTTACAGCCCACCCGTTTTTGTGGCCTTTTTCCGCTGGACGAACTTGGCGCCCCGGCCTTCGTGTAGGTATTTTTGGGTACGGCTATGCCCGCGGCCTATTTTTGGGACACGGAGGCGCCTCGCAAAGTCTCGTTCCATTCCGAGTCCGGCGGACGAAGTTGGCCAGCCCCACCCCCCAAGGCTATAGCCCACCCGTTTTTGTGGCCTTTTTCCGCTGGACGAACTTGGCGCCCCGGCCTTCGGACGGGTATTTTTAGGCGCGGCTGTGCCCGCGGTCTATTTTTGGGACACGGAGGCACCTCGCAAAGTCTCGCGCCATTCCGAGTCCGGCGGACGAAGTTGGCCAGCCCCACCCCCCAAGGCCATAGCCCACCCGTTTTTGTGGCCTTTTTCCGCTGGACGAACTTGGCGTCCCGGCCTTCGGGCAGGTATTTTAGGGCGCGGCTGTGCCCGCGGCCTATTTTTGGCACACGGAGGCACCTCGCAAAGTCTCGCGCCATTCCGAGTCCGGCGGACGAAGTTGGCCAGCCCGAGCCCCCAAGGCTATAGGCCACCCGTTTTTGTGGCCTTTTACCGCTGGACGAACTTGGCGCCCCGGCCTTCGGGCGGGTATTTTTGGGCGCGGCTCTGCCCGCGGCCTATTTTTGGTACACGGTGGTGCCTCGCAAAGTATCACGCCATTCCGAGTCCGGCGGATGAAGTGGGCCAGCCCCACCCCCCAAGGCTATAGCCCACCCGTTTATGTGGCCTTTTACCGCTCGACGAACTTGGCGCCCCAGTGTTCGGGCGGGTATTTTTGGGCACGGCTGTGCCTACAGCCTAGTTTTGACACACGGAGGCGCCTCGCAAAGTCTCGCGCCATTCCGACTCCGGCGGACGAAGTCGGCCAGCCCCACCCCCCAAGGCTATAGCCCACCTGTTTTTGTGGCCTTTTACCGCTGGACGAACTTGGCGCCCCAGCCTTCGGGCGGTTATTTTTGGGCGCGGCTGTGCCCACGGCCTATTTTTGGCACACGGAGATGCCTCGCAAAGTTTCGCGCCATTCCGAGTCCGGCGGACGAAGTTGGCCAGTCCCACCCCCCAAGGCTATAGCCCACCCGTTTTTGTGGCATTTTTCCGCTGGACGAACTTGGCGCCCCGGCCTTCGGGGGGGTATTTTTGTGCGCGGCTGTGCCTACGGCCTAGTTTTGACACAAGGAGGCGCCTCACAAAGTCTCGCGCCATTCCGAGTCCGGCGGACGAAGTTGGCCAGCCCCACCCCCAGAGGCCATAGCCCATCAGTTTTTTTGGCCTTTTTCCGCTGGACGAACTTGGCGCTCCGGCCTTCGGGCTGGTATTTTTGGGCACGGCTGTGCCCGCGGCCTTTTTTTGGCACACGGAGGTGCCTCGCAAAGTCTCGCGCCATTCTGAGTCCGGCGGACGAAGTTGGCCAGCCCCAACCCCAAGGCTATAGCCCACCCGTTTTTGTGGCCTTTTTCCGCTGGACGAACTTGGCTCCCCGGACTTCGGGCGGGTATTTTTGGGCGCGGCTGTGACCGCGGCCTTTTCTTGGCACACGGAGGCGCCTCAAAAAGTCTCGTGCCATTCCGAGTCTGGCGGACGAAGTTAGCCGGCCCCACCCCCCAAGGCTATAGCCCACCCGTTTTTGTGGCCTTTTTCCGCTGGACGAACTTGGCGCCCCGGCCTTCGGGCTGGTATTTTAGGGCGCGGCTGTGTCCTCGGCCTATTTTTGGCACACGGAGGCACCTCGCAAAGTCTCGCGCCATTCCGAGTCCGGCAGACGAAGTCGGCCAGCTCCACCCCCCAAGGCTATAGCCCACCCGTTTTTGTGCCCTTTTTCCGCTGGATGAATTTGGTGCCCCGGCCTTCGGGCGGGTATTTTTGTGCGCGGCTGTGCCTATGGCCAATTTTGACACACGGAGGCGCCTCGCAAAGTCTCACGCCATTCCGAGTCCGGCGGATGAAGTTGGCCAGCCCCACCCCCCAAGGCCATAGCCCACCCGTTTTTGTGGCCTTTTTCCGCTGGACGAACTTGGCGCCCCGGCCTTCGGCGGGGTATTTTGGCTGTGCCCGCGGCCTATTTTTGGCACACGGAGGCACCTCGCAAAGTCTCGTGCCATTCCGAGTCCGGCGGACGAAGTTGGCCAGCCCCACCCCCAAGGCTATAGCCCACCCTTTTTTGTGGCCTTTTTCCGCTGGACGAACTTGGCGCCCCGGCCTTCGGCGGGGTATTTTTGGGCGCGGCTGTGCCCACCACCTATTTTTGGCACACGGAGGCGCCTCGCAAAGTCTCGCGCCATTCCGAGTCCGGCGGACGAAGTTGGCCAGCCCCACCCCCCAAGGCTATAGCCCACCCGTTTTTGTGCCCTTTTTCCGCTGGACGAACTTGGTGCCCCGGCCTTCGGGCAGGTATTTTTGGGTACGGCTGTGCCTACAGCCTAGGTTTGACACACGGAGGTGCCTCGCAAAGTCTCGCGCCATTCCGAGTCCGGTGGACGAAGTTGGCCAGCCCCACCCCCCAAGGCTATAGCCCACCCATTTTTGTGGCCTTTTTCCGCAGGACGAACTTGGCGCCCCAGCCTTCGGGCGGGTATTTTTGGGCGCGGCTGTGTCCGCGGCCTATTTTTGGCAAACGGAGGAGCCTCGTAAAGTCTCGTGCCATTCCGAGTTCGGCGGACGAAGTTGGGCAGCCCCACCCCCCAAGGCTATAGCCCACCCGTTTTTGTGGCCTTTTACCGCTGGACGAACTTCGCGCCCCGGCCTTCGGGCGGGTATTTTTTGGCGCGGCTGTGCCCGCGGCCTATTTTTGGTACACGGTGGTGACTCGCAAAGTATCGCGCCATTCCGAGTCCGGCGGACGTAGTAGGCCAGCCCCACCCCCCAAGGCTATAGCCCACCGGTTTTTGTGGCCTTTTTCCGTTGGACGAACTTGGTGCCCCGGCCTTCGGGCGGGTATTTTTTGACAGGGCTTTGCCCACGGCCTATTTTTAGCACACGGAGGCGCCTCGCAAAGTCTAGCGCCATTCCGAGTCTGGCGGACAAAGTGGGCCAGCCCCACCCCCCAAGGCGATAGCCCACCCGTTTTTGTGGCCTTATTCCGCTGGACGAACTTGGCGCCCCGGCCTTCGGGCAGGTATTTTAGGGTGCGGCTGTGCCCTCGGCCTAGTTTTGGCACACGGAGGCACCTCGCAAAGTCTCGCGCCATTCCGAGTCCGGCAGACGAAGTCGGCCAGCTCCACCCCCCAAGGCTATAGCCCACCCGTTTTTGTGCCCTTTTTCCGCTGGATGAATTTGGTGCCCCGGCCTTCGGGCGGGTATTTTTGTGCGCGGCTGTGCCTATGGCCAATTTTGACACACGGAGGCGCCTCGCAAAGTCTCACGCCATTCCGAGTCCGGCGGATGAAGTTGGCCAGCCCCACCCCCCAAGGCCATAGCCCACCCGTTTTTGTGGCCTTTTTCCGCTGGACGAACTTGGCGCCCCGGCCTTCGGGTGGGTATTTTTGGGCGCGGCTGTGCCCGCGGCCTATTTTTGGCACACGGAGGCACCTCGCAAAGTCTCGTGCCATTCCGAGTCCGGCGGACGAAGTTGGCCAGCCCCACCCCCCAAGGCTATAGCCCACCCTTTTTTGTGGCCTTTTTCCGCTGGACGAACTTGGCGCCCCGGCCTTCGGCGGGGTATTTTTGGGCGCGGCTGTGCCCACCACCTATTTTTGGTACACGGAGGTGCCTCGCAAAGTCTCGCGCCATTCCGAGTCCGGCGGACGAAGTTGGCCAGCCCCACCCCCCAAGGCTATAGCCCACCCGTTTTTGTGCCCTTTTTCCGCTGGACGAACTTGGTGCCCCGGCCTTCAGGCAGGTATTTTTGGGTACGGCTGTGCCTACAGCCTAGGTTTGACACACGGAGGTGCCTCGCAAAGTCTCGCGCCATTCCGAGTCCGGCGGACGAAGTTGGCCAGCCCCACCCCCCAAGGCTATAGCCCACCCGTTTTTGTGGCCTTTTTCCGCTGGACGAACTTGGCGCCCCAGCCTTCGGGCGGGTATTTTTGGGCGCGGCTGTGTCCGCGGCCTATTTTTGGCAAACGGAGGAGCCTCGTAAAGTCTCGTGCCATTCCGAGTTCGGCGGACGAAGTTGGGCAGCCCCACCCCCCAAGGCTATAGCCCACCCGTTTTTGTGGCCTTTTACCGCTGGACGAACTTGGCGCCCCGGCCTTCGGGCGGGTATTTTTGGGCGCGGCTCTGCCCGCGGCCTATTTTTGGTACACGGTGGTGACTCGCAAAGTATCGCGCCATTCCGAGTCCGGCGGACGTAGTAGGCCAGCCCACCCCCCAAGGCTATAGCCCACCGGTTTTTGTGGCCTTTTTCCGCTGGACGAACTTGGTGCCCCGGCCTTCGGGCGGGTATTTTTTGACACGGCTTTGCCCACGGCCTATTTTTAGCACACGGAGGCGCCTCGCAAAGTCTCGCGCCATTCCGAGTCTGGCGGACAAAGTGGGCCAGCCCCACCCCCCAAGGCGATAGCCCACCCGTTTTTGTGGCCTTATTCCGCTGGACGAACTTGGCGCCCCGGCCTTCGGGCAGGTATTTTAGGGTGCGGCTGTGCCCTCGGCCTAGTTTTGGCACACGGAGGCACCTCGCAAAGTCTCGCGCCATTCCGAGTCCGGCGGACAAAGTTGGCCAGCCCCACCCCCCAAGGCTATAGCCCACACGTTTTTGTGCCCGTTTTCCGCTGGACGAATTTGGTGCCCCGGCCTTCGGGCGGGTATTTTTGGGCGCGGCTGAGCCTACGGCCTAGTTTTGACACACGGAGGTGCCTCGCAAAGTCTCGCGCCATTCCGAGTCCGGCGGACGAAGTGGGCCAGCCCCACCCCCCAAGGCTATAGCCCACCCGTTTTTGTGGCCTTTTTCCGCTGGACGAACTAGGCGCCCTGGCGTTCCGGCGGGTATTTTTGGGCGCGACTGTGCCCACGGCCTATTTTTGGAACACGGAGGTGCCTCGGAAAGTCTCGCGCCATTCCGAGTCCGGCGGACGAAGTTGGCCAGCCCCACCCCCCAATGCTATAGCCCAACCGTTTTTGTGCCCTTTTTCCGCTGGACGAACTTGGTGCCCCGGCCTTCGGGCAGGTATTTTTGGGCACGGCTGTGCCTACAGCCTAGGTTTGACACACGGAGGTGCCTCGCAAAGTCTCGCGCCATTCCGAGTCCGGCGGACGAAGTTGGCCAGCCCCACTCCCCAAGGCTTTAGCCCACCCGTTTTTGTGGCCTTTTACCGCAAGACGAACTTGGCGCCCCGGCTTTCGGGCGGGTATTTTTGGGTGCGGCTGTGCCCGCGGCCTATTTTTGGTACACGGTGGTGCCTCACAAAGTATCGCGCCATTCCGAGTCCGGCGGACGTAGTAGGCCAGCCCCACCCCCCAAGGCTATAGCCCACCCGTTTTTGTGGCCTTTTTCCGCTGGACGAACTTGGTGCCCCGGCCTTCGGGCGGGTATTTTTGGACGCGGCTTTGCCCACGGCCTATTTTTGGCACACGGAGGTGCCTCGCAAAGTCTCGCGCCATTCCGAGTCTGGCGGACAAAGTGGGCCAGCCCCACCCCCCAAGGCGATAGCCCACCCGTTTTTGTGGCCTTATTCCGCTGGAAGAACTTGGCGCCCCGGCCTTCGGGCGGGTATTTTAGGGTGCGGCTGTGCCCTCGGCCTAGTTTTGGCACACGGAGGCACCTCGCAAAGTCTCGCGCCATTCCGAGTCCGGCGGACAAAGTTGGCCAGCCCCACCCCCCAAGGCTATAGCCCACCCGTTTTTGTGCCCGTTTTCCGCTGGACGAATTTGGTGCCCCGGCCTTCGGGCGGGTATTTTAGGGTGCGGCTGTGCCCTCGGCCTAGTTTTGGCACACGGAGGCACCTCGCAAAGTCTCGCGCCATTCCGAGTCCGGCGGACAAAGTTGGCTTGCCCCACTCCCCAAGGCTTTAGCCCACCCGTTTTTGTGGCCTTTTACCGCAAGACGAACTTGGCGCCCCGGCTTTCGGGCGGGTATTTTTGGGTGCGGCTGTGCCCGCGGCCTATTTTTGGTACACGGTGGTGCCTCGCAAAGTATCGCGCCATTCCGAGTCCGGCGGACGTAGTAGGCCAGCCCCACCCCCCAAGGCTATAGCCCACCCGTTTTTGTGGCCTTTTTCCGCTGGACGAACTTGGTGCCCGGGGGTATTTTTGGTCGCGTCAGTGCCCTCGGCCTATTTTTGGCACACGGTGGTGCCTCGCAAAGTCTCGCGCCATTCCGAGTCTGGCGGACAAAGTGGGCCAGCCCCACCCCCCAAGGCGATAGCCCACCCGTTTTTGTGGCCTTATTCCGCTGGAAGAACTTGGCGCCCCGGCCTTCGGGCGGGTATTTTAGGGTGCGGCTGTGCCCTCGGCCTAGTTTTGGCACACGGAGGCACCTCGCAAAGTCTCACGCCATTCCGAGTCCGGCGGACAAAGTTGGCCAGCCCCACCCCCCAAGGCTATAGCCCACCCGTTTTTGTGCCCGTTTTCTGCTGGACGAATTTGGTGCCCCGGCCTTCGGACGGGTATTTTTGGGCGCGGCTGAGCCTACGGCCTAGTTTTGACACACGGAGGCACCTCGCAAAGTCTCGCGCCATTCCGAGTCCGGCGGACGAAGTTGGCCAGCCCCACCCCCCAAGGCTATAGCCCACCCGTTTTTGTGGCCTTTTTCCGCTGGACGAACTTGGCGCTCTGGCGTTCCGGCGGGTATTTTTGGGCGCGACTGTGCCCACGGCCTATTTTTGGAACACGGAGGTGCCTCGGAAAGTCTCACGCCATTCCGAGTCCGGCGGACGAAGTGGGCCAGCCCCACCCCTCAAGGCTATAGCCCACCCGTTTTTGTGTCCTTTTTCCGCTGGACGAACCTGGCGCCCCGGCCTTCAGGTGGGTATTTTTGGGTACGGCTGTGCCCGCGGCCTATTTTTGGCACACAGAGGCACCTCGCAAAGTCTCGCGCCATTCCGAGTCCGGCGGAAGAAGTTGGCCAGCACCACCCCCCAAGGCTATAGCCCACCCGTTTTTGTGCCCTTTTTCTGCTGGACGAACTTGGCGCCCCAGCCTTCGGGCGGGTATTTTTGGGTGCGGCTGTGTCCGCGGCCTATTTTTTGCACACGGAGGCGCCTCGCAAAGGCTCGTGCCATTCCGAGTCCGGCGGACGAAGTAGGCCAGCCCCACCCCCCAAGGCTATAGCCCACCCGTTTTTGTGGCCTTTTACCGCTGGACGAACTTGGCGCCCTGGCCTTCGGGCGGGTATTTTTAGGCGCGGCTGTGACCACGGCCTATTTTTGGTACACGGTGGTGCCTCGCAAAGTATCGCGCCATTCCGAGTCCGGCGGACGTAGTAGGCCAGCCCCACCCCCCAAGGCTATAGCCCACCCGTTTTTGTGGCCTTTTTCCGCTGGACGAACTTGGCGCCCTGGCGTTCCGGCGGGTATTTTTGGGCGCGACTGTGCCCACGGCCTATTTTTGGAACACGGAGGTGCCTCGGAAAGTCTCACGCCATTCCGAGTCCGGCGGACGAAGTGGGCCAGCCCCACCCCCCAAGGCTATAGCCCACCCGTTTTTGTGTCCCTTTTCCGCTGGACGAACTTGGCGCCCCGGCCTTCGGGTGGGTATTTTTGGGTACGGCTGTGCCCGCGGCCTATTTTTGGCAAACAGAGGCACCTCGTAAAGTCTCACGCCATTCCGAGTCCGGCGGAAGAAGTTGGCCAGCACCACCCCCCAAGGCTATAGCCCACCCGTTTTTGTGCCCTTTTTCTGCTGGACGAATTTGGTGCCCCGGCCTTCGGGTGGGTATTTTTGGGCGCGGCTGTGCCTACGGCCTAGTTTTGACACACGGAGGTGCCTCGCAAAGTCTCGCGCCATTCTGAGTCCGGAGGACGAAGTTGGTCAGCCCCACCCCCCAAGGCTATAGCCCACCCGTTTTTGTGGCCTTTTTCCGCTGGACGAACTTGGCGCCTCGGCCTTCGGGTTGGTATTTTTGGGCGTGGCTGTGCCCGCGGCCTTTTTTTGGCACACGGAGGCACCTCGCAAAGTCTCACGCCATTCTGAGTCCGGCGGACGAAGTGGGCCAGCTCCACCCCCAAGGCTATAGCCCACCCGTTTTTGTGGCCTTTTTCCGCTGGACGAACTTGGCTCCCCGGCCTTCGGGCGGGTATTTTTGGGCGCGGCTGTGCCCGCGGCATTGTTTTGGCACACAGAGACGCCTCGCAAAGTCTCGTGCCATTCCGAGTCCGGCGGACGAAGTGGGCCGGCCCCACCCCCCAAGGCTATAGCCCACCCGTTTTTGTGGCCTTTTTCCGCTGGACGAACTTGGCGACCCGGCCTTCGGGCGGGTATTTTTGGGCGCGGCTATGCCCGCGGCCTATTTTTGGCACAAGGAGGTGCCTCGCAAAGTCTCACGCCATTCCTAGTCCGGCGGACGAAGTTGGCCAGCCCCACCCCCCAAGGCTATAGCCCACCCGTTTTTTGGCCATTTTTCGGCTGGACGAACTTGGCGCCCCGGCCTTCAGGGAGTTATTTTTGGGTGCGGCTGTGGTCACGGCCAATTTTTGGCACGTGGAGGCCGCTCGCAAAGTCTCTCCCCATTCCGAGTCCGTAGGACGAAGTTGGCCAGCCCCTCCCCCCAAGGCTATAGCCCACCCGTTTTTTGGTCATTTTTCCGCGGGGGGGATTGGGCGCGCTGACCTTCAGGAGGTTATTTTTGGGCGCGGCTGTGCCCGCAGCCTATTTTTGGCACGCGGAGGCCGCTCGCAAAGTCTCGCCCCATCTTGAGTCCGGCGGACGAAGTTGGCCTGCCCCTCCCCCCAAGGCTATAGCCCACTCGTTTTTTGGCCATTTTTCCGCTGGTGGGTTTGGGCGCGCCGACCTTCGGGGGGTTATTTTTGGGCGCTGCTGTGCCCGCGGCCTATTTTTGGCAGGCGGCGGCAGCTCGCAAAGTCTCGCCCCATTCCGAGTCCGGCGGACGAAGTGGGCCAGCCCCTCCCCCCAAAGCTATAGCCCACCCATTTTTTGGCCATTTTTCTGCTGGGGGGTTGGGCGCGCTGACCTTCGGAGGGTTATTTTTGGGTGCGGCTGTGCCCGCCGCCTATTTTTGGCACGTAAAGGCCGCTCCCAAAGTCTCGCCCCATTCCGAGTCCGGCGGACGAAGTTGGCCAGCCCCTCCCCCCAAGGCTATAGCCCACCCGTTTTTTTGCCATTTTTCGGCTGGACGAACTTTGCGCCCCGGCCTTCGGGGGGTTATTTTTTGCCGCGGCTGTGTCCGCGGTTTATTTTTGGCACACGGAGACCGCTCGCAAAGTCTCTCCCCATTCCGAGTCCGGCGGACGAAGTTGGCCAGCCCCTCCCCCCAAGGCTATAGCCCACCCGTTTTTTGGCCTTTTTTCCGCTGGACAAACTTGGCGCCCCGGCCTTCCGGCGGTTATTTTTGGGCATGGCTGTGCCCGCGATCTATTTTTGGCACAGGAGGCCGCTCGTAAGGTCTCGCCCCATTCCGAGTCTGGCAGATGAAGTTGGCCAGCTCCTCCACCTAAGGCTATAGCCCACCCATTTTTTTGCCATTTTTCGGCTGGACGAACTTGGCGCCCCGAACTTCAGGAGGTTATTTTTGGACGCGGCTGTGACCGCAGCCTATTTTTGGCATGTGGAGGCCGCTCGCAAAGTCTCGCCCCATTTTGAGTCCGGCGGATGAAGTTGGCCAGCCCCTCCCACCAAGTCTATAGCCCACTCGTTTTTTGGTCATTTTTCCGCTGGACGAACTTGGGCGAGCCAAACTTCGGGCTGTTATTTTTGGACGCGGCTGTGCCCGCGGCCTATTTTTGGCATACGGAGGACGCTCGCATAGTCTCGTCCCATTCCAAGTCCGGCGGACGAAGTTGGCCAGCCCCTCCCCCCAAGGCTATAGCCCACCCGTTTTTTGGCCATTTTTCCGCTGGGGGGTTTGGGCGCGCCGACCTTCGGGGGGTTATTTTTGGGTACGGCTGTGCCCACGGCCTATTTTTGGTACGCGGAGGCCGCTCGTAAAGTGTCGCCCCATTCCGAGTCCGGCGGACGAAGTTGGCCAGCCCCTCCCCCCAAGGCTATAGCCCACCCGTTTTTTGGCCATTTTTCCGCTGGACAAACTTGGCGCCCCGGCCTTCCGGCGGTTATTTTTGGGCATGGCTGTGCCCGCGACCTATTTTTGGTACGCGGAGGCTGCTCACAAAATCTCCCCCCATTCCGAATCCGGCGGACGAAGTTGGCCAGCCCCTCCCCCCAAGGCTATAGCCCACCCGTTTTTTGGCCATTTTTCCGCTGGGGGGTTTGGGCGCGCCGACCTTCGGGTGGTTTTTTTTGGTGCGGCTGTGCCCACGGCCTATTTTTGGCATGCGGAGGCCGTTCGCAAAGTCCCACCCCATTCCGAGTCCGGCGGGCGAAGTTGGCAAGCCCCTCCCCCCAAGGCTATAGCCCACCCGTTTTTTGGTCATTTTTCCGCTGGGGGGTTTGGGCGCGGCTATGCCCGCAGCCTATTTTTGACATGCGGAGGACGCTCGCAAAGTCTCGCCCCATTCCGAGTCTGGCGGATGAAGTCGGCCTGCCCCTCCCCTAAAGGCTATAGCCCACCCATTTTTTGGCCATTTTTCCGCTGGGGGGTTTGGGCGCGCCGACCTTCGGGGGGTTATTTTTGGGCGCGGCCATGCCCGTGGAGGCCGATCGCAAAGTCTCACCCCATTCCGAGTCCGGCGGACAAAGTGGGCAAGCCCCTCCCCCCAAGGCTATAGCCCACCCATTTTTTGGCCATTTTTCCGCTGGACGAACTTGGCGCCCCGGCCTTCGGGCTGTTATTTTTGGGCGCGGCTGTGCCCTAGGCCTATTTTTGGCATGCGGAGGCCGCTCGCAAAGTCTCGCCCCATTCCGAGTCCGGCGGACGAAGTGGGCAAGCCCCTCCCCCCAAGGCTATAGCCCACCCATTTTTTGGCCATTTTTCCGCTGGACGAACTTGGCGCCCCGGCCTTCGGGCTGTTATTTTTGGGCGCGGCTGTGCCCTAGGCCTATTTTTGGCATGCGGAGGCCGCTCGCAAAGTCTCGCCCCATTCTGAGTCCGGCGGACGAAGTGCGCCAGCCCCTCCCCCCAGGGCTATAGCCCACCCGTTTTTTGGCCATTTTTCCGCTGGACGAACTTGGCGCCCCGGCCTTTGCGTGGTTATTTTTGGGTGCGGCTGTACCCGCGGCCTATTTTTGGCACGCGGAGGCCGTTCGCAAAGTCTCACCCCATTCCGAGTCCGGCGGGCGAAGTTGGCAAGCCCCTCCCCCAAAGGCTATAGCCCACCCGTTTTTTGGCCATTTTTCCGCTGGGGGGTTTGGGCGCGCTGACCTTCGGGGGGTTATTTTTGGACACAGCTGTGCCCGCGGCCTATTTTTGGCATGCGGAGGCCGCTCGCAAAGTCTCGCCCCATTCCGAGTCCGGCGGACGAAGTTGGCCAGCCCCTCCCCCAAAGGCTATAGCCCACCCGTTTTTTTGTCATTTTTTCGCTGGGGGGTTTGGTCGAGGCTGTGTCCGCAGCCTATTTTTGGCATGCGGAGGCCGCTCGCATAGTCTCGCCCCATTCCGAGTCTGGCGGACGAAGTCGGCCAGCCCCTCCCCCCAAGGCTATAACCCAGCCGTTTTTTGGCCATTTTTCCGCTGGGGAGTTTGGGCGCGCTGACCGTCGGGGGGTTATTTTTTGACACGGCTGTGCCCGCGGCCTATTTTTGGCACGCGGAGGTGGCTCACAAAGTCTCACCCCATTCCGAGTCCGGCGGACGAAGTTGGCCAGCCCCTTCCCCCAAGGCTATAGCCCACCCGTTTTTTGGCCATTTTTCCGCTGGGGGGTTTGGGCGCGGCTGTGGCCGCAGCCTATTTTTGGCATGCGGAGGCCGCTCGCAAAGTGTCGCCCCATTTCGAGTCTGGGGGACAAAGCTGGCCAGCCCCTCCCCCCAAGGCTATAGCCCACCCATTTTTTGGCCATTTTTCCGCAGGTTGAACTTGGCGCCCCGGCCTTCGGGCAGTTATTTTTGGACACGGCTGTGCCCGTGGCCTTTTTTTTGCACGCGGAGGCCGTTCGCAAAGTCTCGCCCCATTCCGAGTCCGGCGGACGAAGTGGGCCGGCCCCTCCCCCCAAGGCTATAGCCCACCCGTTTTTTGGCCATTTTTCCGCTGGACGAACTTGGCGCCCCGGCCTTCGGGCGGTTAATTTTGGTGCGGCTGTGCCCGCGGCCTATTTTTGGCACGTGGAGGCCGCTCACAAAGTCTCACCCGATTCCGAGTCCGGAGGACGAAGTTGGCCAGCCCCTCCCCCGAAGGCTATAGCCCACCCGTTTTTTGGCCATTTTTCCGCTGGGGGGTTTGGGCGCGCCGACCTTCGGGGGGTTATTTTTGGACACGGCTGTGCCCGCGGCCTATTTTTTGCACGCAGAGGCCATTCACAAAGTCTCGCCCCATTCCGAGTCCGGGGAACGAAGTTTGCCAGCCCCTCTCCCCAAGGCTATTGCCCACCCGTTTTATGTCCATTTTTCCGCTGGTCGAACTTGGCACCCCGGCCTTCGGGCGGTTATGTTTGGACGTGGCTGTGCCCGTGGCCTTTTTTTCACACGCGGAGGCCGTTCGTAAAGTCTTGCCCCATTCCAAGTCCGGCGGACGAAGTGGGCCGGCCCCTCCCCCCAAGGCTATAGCCCACCCGTTTTTTGGCCATTTTTCCGCTGGATGAATTTGGAACCCCGGCCTTCGGGCGGTTATTTTTGGTCGCGGCTATGCCCGCGGCCTATTTTTGGCACGCGGAGGCCGCTCGCAAAGTCTCGCCCCATTCCGAGTACGGCGGACGAAGTGGGCCCTACCACCGCTGGGGGGTTTGGGCCCGCCGACCTTCGGGGGGTTATTTTTGGACGCGGCTGTGCCCGCGGCCTATTTTTGGCCCATGGAGTACGGTCGCAAAGTCTCACCCCATTCCGAGTCCGGCGGTTTGGGCACGCCGAGCTTCGGGGGTTATTTTTGGGCGCGGCTGTGCCCGTGGGCTATTTTTGGCATATGGAGGCCGCTCGCAAAGTCATGCCCCATTCCGAGTCCGGCGACAAAGTTGGCCAGCCCCTCCCCCCAAGGCTATAGCCCACCCTTTTTTTGGCCATTTTTCCGCTGGATAAATTTGGCGCCCCGGCCTTCGTGCGGTTTTTTTTGGGCGCGGCTGTGCCCGCGGCCTATTTTTGCCAGGCGGAGGCCGCTTCCAAAATCTCCCCCCATCCCGAGTCCGGCGGACGAAGTTGGCCAGCCCCTCCGCCCAAGGCTATAGCCCACCCGTTTTTTGGCCATTTTTCCGCTGGGAGGTTTGGGCGCACCGACCTTCGAAGGTTATTTTTGGGCGCGTCTGTGCCCGCGGCCTATTTTTGGCACACGGAGGCCACTCGCAAAGTCTCACCCCATTCCGAGTCCGGCGGACGAAGTTGGTTAGCCCCTCCCCCCAAGGCTATAGCCCACCCGTTTTTTGGCCATTTTTCCGCTGGACGAACTTCGCGCCCCGGCCTTCGTGAGGCTATTTTTTGGCGCGGCTGTGCCCGCGGCCTATTTTTGGCACGCGGAGGCCGCTCGCAAAGTCTCGCCCCATTCCGAGTCCGGCGGACGAAGTTGGCAAGCCCCTCCCCCCAAGGCTATAGCCCACCCGTTTTTTGGTCATTTTTCCGCTGGGGGGTTTGCGCGTGCCGACCATCGAAGGTTATTTTTTGGCGCGGCTGTGCCCGCGGCCTATTTTTGGCACGCGAAGCCCGCTCGCAAAGTCTCGCCCCATTCCGAGTCTGGCGGACGAAGTCAGCCAGCCCCTCCCCCCAAGGCTATAGCCCACCCGTTTTTTGGCCATTTTTCCGCTGGGGGTTTGGGCGCGCCGACCTTCGGTGGGTTATTTTTGGACACGGCTGTGCCCGCAGCCTATTTTTGGCACGCGGAGGCCGCTCGCAAAGTCTCGACCCATTCCGAGTCCGGGGGACGAAGCTGGCCAGCCCCTCCCCCCAAGGCTATAGCCCACCCGTTTTTTGGCCATTTTTTCGCTGGTCGAACTTGGCGCCCCGGCCCTCGGGCGGTTATTTTTGGACATGGCTGTGCCCGTGGCCTTTTTATCGCACGCGGAGGCCGTTTGCAAAGTCTCGCCCCATTCCGAGTCCAGCGGACGAAGTTGCCGGCCCCTCCCCCCAAGGCTATAGCCCACCCGTTTTTTGGCCATTTTTCCGCTGGACGAACTTGGCGCCCCGGCTTTCGGGCGGTTAATTTTGGCTCGGCTCTGCCCGCGGCCTATTTTTGGCATGCGGAGGCCGCTAGCAAAGTCTCACCCCATTCCGAGTCTGGCGGACGAAGTGGGCCAGCCCCTCCCCCCAAGGCTATAGCCCACCCGTTTTTTGGGCATTTTTCCGCTGGGGGGTTTGGGCGCGCCGACCTTCGGGGGGTTATTTTTGGACACGGCTGTGCCCGCGGCCTATTTTTGGCACGCGGAGGCCGCTCGCAAAGGCTCGCCCCATTCCGAGTCCGGGGGACGAAGTTTGCCCACCCCTCCCCCCAAGGCTATAGCCCACCCGTTTTTTGTCCATTTTTCCGCTGGTAGAACTTGGGACCCCGGCCTTCGGGCGGTTATTTTTGGACGTGGCTGTGCCCGTGGCCTTTTTTTTGTACGCGGAGGCCGTTCGCAAAGTCTTGCCCCATTCCGAGTCCGGCGGACAAAGTTGGCCAGCCCCTCCCCCCAAGGCTATAGCCCACCCGTTTTTTGGCCATTTTTCCGCTGGATGAACTTGGCGCCCCGGCCTTCGGGCGGTTTTTTTTGGGCGCGGCTGTGCCCGCGGCCTATTTTTGCCATGTGGAGGCCGCTCGCAAAATCTCCCCCCATTCTGAGTCCGGCGGACGAAGTTGGCCAGCCCCTCCCCCCAAGGCTATAGCCCACCCGTTTTTTGGTCATTTTTCCGCTGGGGGGTTTGGTCGCGGCTGTGTCCGCAGCCTATTTTTGGCATGCGGAGGCCGCTCGCATAGTCTCGCCCCATTCCGAGTCTGGCGGATGAAGTCGGCCAGCCCCTCCCCCCAAGGCTATAGCCCACCCGTTTTTTGGTCATTTTTCCGCTGGGGGGTTTGGGCGCGGCAGTGGTCGCAGCCTATTTTTGGCATGCGGAGGCCGCTCGCAAAGTCTCGGCCCATTCCGAGTCTGGCGGACGAAGTCGGCCAGCCCCTCCCCCCAAGGCTACAGCCCACCCGTTTTTTGACCATTTTTCCGCTGGGGGTTTGGGCGCGCCGACCTTCGGGGGGTTATTTTTGGACACGGCTGTGCCCGCGGCCTATTTTTGGCACGCGGAGGCCGCTCGCAAAGTCTCGCCCCATTCCGAGTCCGGGGGACGAAGCTGGCCAGCCCCTCCCCCCAAGGCTATAGCCCACCCGTTTTTTGGCTATTTTTCCGCTGGTCGAACTTGGCGCCCCGGCCCTCGGGCGGTTATTTTTGGACACGGCTGTGCCCGTGGCCTTTTTATCGCACGCGGAGGCCGTTCGCAAAGTCTCGCCCCATTCCGAGTCCAGTGGACGAAGTGGGCTGGCCCCTCCCCCCAAGGCTATACCCCACCCGTTTTTTGGCCATTTTTCCGCTGGACGAACTTGGCGCCCCGGCCTTCGGGCGGTTAATTTTGACTCGGCTGTGCCCGCGGCCTATTTTTGGCACGCGGAGGCCGCTAGCAAAGTCTCACCCCATTCCGAGTCTGGCGGACGAAGTGGGCCAGCCCCTCCCCCCAAGGCTATAGCCCACCCGTTTTTTGACCATTTTTCCGCTGGGGGTTTGGGCGCGCCGACCTTCGGGGGGTTATTTTTGGACACGGCTGTGCCCGCGGCCTATTTTTGGCACGCGGAGGCCGCTCGCAAAGTCTCGCCCCATTCCGAGTCCGGGGGACGAAGCTGGCCAGCCCCTCCCCCCAAGGCTATAGCCCACCCGTTTTTTGGCTATTTTTCCGCTGGTCGAACTTGGCGCCCCGGCCCTCGGGCGGTTATTTTTGGACACGGCTGTGCCCGCGGCCTATTTTTGGCACGCGGAGGCCGTTCGCAAAGTCTTGCCCCATTCTGAGTCCGGCGGACGAAGTAGGCCGGCCCCTCCCCCCAAGGCTATATAGCCCACCCGTTTTTTGGCCATTTTTCCGCTGGACGAACTTGGCACCCCGGCCTTCGGGCGGTTATTTTTGGTCGCGGCTATGCCCGCGGCCTATTTTTGGCACGCGGAGGCCGCTCGCAAAGTCTCGTCCCATTCCGAGTACGGCGGACGAAGTTGGCCAGCCCCTCCCCCCAAGGCTATAACCCACCCGTTTTTTGGCCATTTTTCCGCTGGACGACCTTGGCGCCCCGGCCTTCGGGCGGTTATTTTTTGGCACGGCAGTGCCCGCGGCCTATTTTTGGCAAGCGGAAGCCGCTCGCAAATTCTCGGCCCATTCCGAGTCCGGCGGGCGAAGTTGGCAACCTCCTCCCCCCAAGGCTATAGCCCACCCTTTTTTTGGTCATTTTTCCGCTGGGGGGTTTGGGCACGCCGACATTCGGGGGGTTATTTTTGGGCGTGGCTGTGCCCGTGGCATTTTTTTGGCACACGGAGGCCGCTTGCAAAGTCTTGCCCCATTCCGAGTCCGGCGGACGAAGTTGGCCAGCCCCTCCCCCCAAGGCTATAGCCCACCCGTTTTTTGGCCATTTTTCCGCTGGACGAACTTGGCGCTCCGGCCTTCGGGTTGTTATTTTTGGGAGCGGCTGTGCCCGCTGCCTATTTTTGCATGCGGAGGCCGCTCGTAAAGTCTCGCCCCATTCCGAGTCCGGCGGACGAAGTGGGCCAGCCCATCCCCCCAGGGCTATAGCCCACCAGTTTTTTGGCCATTTTTCCGCAGGACGAACTTGGCACCCGGCCTTTGGGTAGTTATTTTTGGGCGCGGCTGTGCCCACGGCCAATTTTTGGCACGCGGAGGCTGTTCGCAAAGTCTCGCCCCATTCCGAGTCCGGCGGACGAAGTTTGCCAGCCCCTCCCCCCAAGGCTATAGCCCACCCGTTTTTTGGTCATTTTTCCGCAGGGGGGTTTGGGCGCGCTGGCCTTCGGGAGGTTATTTTTGGCCGCTGCTGTGTGCGCAGCCTATTTTTGGCACGCGGAGGCCGCTCGCAAAGTCTCGGCCCATTCCGAGTCTGGCAGACGAAGTTGGCCAGCCCCACCCCCCAAGCCCACCCGTTTTTGTGGCCTTTTTTCGCAGGACGAACTTGGCGCCCTGGCCTTCGGGCGGGTATTTTTGGGCGTGTCTGTGTCCGCAGCCTATTTTTGGGACACGGAGGCACCTCGCAAAGTCTCGCGCCTTTCCGAGTCTGGCGGACGAAGTGGGCCAGCCCCAACCCCCAAGGCTATAGCCCACCCGTTTTTGTGGCCTTTTTCCGCTGGACGAACTTGGCGCGCCGGCCTTCGGGCGGGTATTTTTGGGCGCGGCGGTGCCCGCGGCCTATTTTTGGCACACGGATGCCGCTCGCATAGTCTCGCGTCATTCTGAGTCCGGCGGGCGAAGTTGGCAAGCCCCTCCCCCCAAGGCTATAGCCCACCCTTTTTTTGGTCATTTTTCCGCTTGGGGGTTTGGGTACGCCGACATTCGAGGGGTTATTTTTGGGCGCGGCTGTGCCCGTGGCATTTTTTTGGCACACGGAGGCCGCTCGCAAAGTCTTGCCCCATTCCGAGTCCGGCGGACGAAGTTGGCCAGCCCCCCCCCCCAAGGCTATAGCCCACCCGTTTTTTGGTCATTTTTCCGCTGGACGAACTCGGCGTCCCGGCCTTTGGGTGGTTATTTTTGGGCGCGGATGTGCCCGCGGCCTATTTTTGGCACGCGGAGGCCGCTCGCAAAGTCTCGCCCCATACCGAGTCCGGCGGACGAAGTTTGCCAGCCCCTCCCCCCAAGGCTATAGCCCACCCGTGTTTGGGGCATTTTTCCGGTGGGGTTTAGGCGCCGGCCTTCGGGCAGTTATTTTTGGCCGCGGCTGTGTGCGCAGCCTAATTTTGGCACGTGGAGGCACCTCGCAAAGTCTCGCGCCATTCCGAGTCTGGCGGACGAAGTGGGCCAGCCCCAACCCCCAAGGCTATAGCCCACCCGTTTTTGGTGCCCTTTTACGCTGGTCGCCCTTGGCGCCGCGGCCTTCGGGCGGGTATTTTTGGGCGCGGCTGTGCCCACGGCCAATTTTTGACACACGGAGGCACCTCGCAAAGTCTCGCCCCATTCCGAGTCCGGCTGACGAAGTTGGCCAGCCCCTCCCCCCAAGGCTATAGCCCACCCGTTTTTTGGCCATTTTTCCGCTGGACGAACTTGGCGCCCCGGCCTTCGGGCGGGTATTTTTGGGCGTGGCTGTCCCCGCTGCCTATTTTTTTCGTACGGAGGTGCCTCGCAAAGTCTCGCGCTATTCCGAGTCCGGTGGACGAAGTTGGCCAGCCCCACCCCCCAAGGCTATAGCCCACCCGTTTTTGTGGCCTTTTTCCGCTGGACGAACTTGGCGCCCCAGCCTTCGGGCGGGTATTTTTGGGCGCGGCTGTGCCCACGGCCTATTTTTGGGACACGGAGGCACCTCGCAAAGTCTCGCGCCATTCCGAGTCCGGCGGACGAAGTTGGCCAGCCCCACCCCCCAAGGCTATAGCCCACCCGTTTTTGTGGCCTTTTTCCGCTGGACGAACTTGGCACCCCGGCTTTCGGGCGGGTATTTTTGGGCGCGGCTGTGCCCGCGGCCTATTTTTGGGACACGGAGGCACCTCGCAATGTCTCGCGCCATTCCGAGTCCGGTGGACAAATTTGGCCAGCCCCACCCCCCAATGCTATAGCCCACCCGTTTTTGTGGCCTTTTTCCGCTGGACGAACTTGGCGCGCCGGCCTTCGGGCGGGTATTTTTGGGCGCGGCGGTGCCCGCGGCCTATTTTTGGCACACGGATGCCGCTCGCATAGTCTCGCGTCATTCTGAGTCCGGCGGGCGAAGTTGGCAGGCCCCTCCCCCCAAGGCTATAGCCCACCCTTTTTTTGGTCATTTTTCCGCTTGGGGGTTTGGGTACGCCGACATTCGGGGGGTTATTTTTGGGCGCGGCTGTGCCCGTGGCATTTTTTTGGCACACGGAGGCCGCTCGCAAAGTCTTGCCCCATTCCGAGTCCGGCGGACGAAGTTGGCCAGCCCCCCCCCCCAAGGCTATAGCCCACCCGTTTTTTGGCCATTTTTCCGCTGGACGAACTCGGCGTCCCGGCCTTTGGGTGGTTATTTTTGGGCGCGGATGTGCCCGCGGCCTATTTTTGGCACGCGGAGGCCGCTCGCAAAGTCTCGCCCCATACCGAGTCCGGCGGAAGAAGTTTGCCAGCCCCTCCCCCCAAGGCTATAGCCCACCCGTTTTTTGGTCATTTTTCCGGTGGGGGGTTTGGGCGCGCCGGCCTTCGGGCAGTTATTTTTGGCCGCGGCTGTGTGCGCAGCCTAATTTTGGCACGTGGAGGCACCTCGCAAAGTCTCGCGCCATTCCGAGTCTGGCGGACGAAGTGGGCCAGCCCCAACCCCCAAGGCTATAGCCCACCCGTTTTTGTGGCCTTTTTTCGCTGGACGAACTTGGCGCCCCGGCCTTCGGGCGGGTATTTTTGGGCGCGGCTGTGCCCACGGCCAATTTTTGACACACGGAGGCACCTCGCAAAGTCTCGCACCATTCCGAGTCTGGCGGACGAAGTGGGCCAGCCCCAACCCCCAAGGCTATAGCCCACCCGTTTTTGTGGCCTTTTTCCGCTGGACGAACTTGGCGCCCCGGCCTTCGGGCGGGTATTTTTGGACGCGGCTGTCCCCGCTGCCTATTTTTTTCGCACGGAGGTGCCTCGCAAAGTCTCGCGCTATTCCGAGTCCGGTGGGCGAAGTTGGCCAGCCCCACCCCCCAAGGCTATAGCCCACCCGTTTTTGTGGCCTATTTCCGCTGGACGAACTTGGCGCCCCAGCCTTCGGGCGGGTATTTTTGGGCGCGGCTGTGTCCGCGGCCTATTTTTGGGACACGGAGGCACCTCGCAAAGTCTTGCGCCATTCCGAGTCCGGCGGACGAAGTTGGCCAGCCCCACCCCCCAAGGCTATAGCCCACCCGTTTTTGTGGCCTTTTTCCGCTGGACGAACTTGGCACCCCGGCCTTCGGGCGGGTATTTTTGGGCGCGGCTGTGGCCGCGGCCTATTTTTGGGACACGGAGGCACCTCGCAAAGTCTCGCGCCATTCCGAGTCCGGCGGACGAAGTTGGCCAGCCCCACCCCCCAAGGCTATAGCCCACCCGTTTTTGTGGCCTTTTTCCGCTGGACGACCTGCTCGGTGGGCCCCGCTTTCATTTTTGGCCGCTGGACGGCTTCTCCCTGAATGGAAACCCGTTTTTCCGGGACCAAGGCTATAGCCCACCCATTTTTGGGGTTTTTACGGCCTAGCCTTGGCCTTATTTTTGGGCGCTGGCTGTGCCAGCGTGGCATAACGCCTTTTGAGGCCGCCCATTTTTGAATCTCGCCCCATTCCGTCCGCCACGGTTGGCCAGCTCCCAAGGCTATAGCCCACCCGATTTTTCCGCTGGATTTTCGGCTGGACCTGGTTTTGCATTTTTTGGGCGCGGCTGTGCCCATTTTTTATGAGGGCGCTTAGTCTCGCCCATTCCGAGTCCGGCGGACTTGGCCAGCCCCCTCCCAAGGCTATAGCCCACCCGCTTGGCCATTTTTGCGGACGAACTTGCCCTCGGGGGTTATTTTTGGGCGCTGGCTGTTTTTTGGCACATGGAGGGCTCTCTCAAATTCTCGCCCCATTGCGTCTCCGGCGCTCTAACTTGGCCAGCCCATCCCCCCAAGGCTGTAGCCCACCCATTTTTTGGGCATTTTTGCGGCGGACGAACTTGGGGACGGGACCTTCGGGAGCTTATTTTGGGCGCGGTTGTGCCCGAAGCCTATTTTTGGTACACGGAGGGCGCTCGCAAAGTCTCGCCCCATTCCGAGTCCGGCGGACGAACTTGGCCAGCCCCTCCCCCCAAGGTTATAGCCCACCCATTTTTTGGGAATTTTTGCGGCGGATGAACTTGGGGACGGGACCTTCGGGCCCTTAATTTTGGACGTGGCTGTGTCCGTGGCCTATGTTTGGCACACGGAGGGTGCTCGCAAAGTCTCGCCCCATTCCGAGTCCGGCGGACGAAGTTGGCCAGCCCCTCCCCCCAAGGCTATGGCCCACCCGTTTTTTGGGCATTTTTGCGGCGAACGAACTTGGGGACGGGACCTCCGGGGGCTTATATTTGGGCGCAGCTGTTCCCGCGGCCTATTTTTACCACACGGAGGGTGCTCGCAATGTCTCACCCCATTCCAAGTCCGGCGGACGAAGTTGGCCTGCCCCTCCCCCCAAGGCTATAGCCCACCTGTTTTTTGGGCATTTTTGCGGCGGACGAACTTGGGGACGGGACCTTCGGGGTCTTATTTTTGGGCGCGGCTGTGCCCACGGCCTATTTTTGGCACACGGAGGGCGCTCGCAAAGTCTCGCCCAATTCCGAGCCCGGCGGATTGGCCAGCCCTCCCCCAAGGCTATAGCCCACCCGGTTTTGGGCATTTTGCGGCGACGAACTTGGGGACGGGACCTTCGGGGGCTTATTTTTGGGCGCGGCTGTGCCCGAGGCCTATTTTTGGCACACGGAGGGCACTAGCAAAGTCTCGCCCCGTTCCGAGTCCGGCGGACGAAGTGGGCCAGCCCCTCTCCCCAAGGCTATAGCCCACCCATTTTTTGGGCATTTTTGCGGCGGGCGAACTTGGGGACGGCACCTTCGGGGGCTTATTTTTGGGCGCGGCTGTCCCAGCGGCCTATTTTTGGCACATGGAGGGCGTTCGCAAAGTCTCGCCACATTCCGAGTCCGGCGGACAAAGTTGGCCAGCCCCTCCCCCCAAGGCTATAGCCCACCCGTTTTTTGGGCATTTTTGCGGCGTACGAACTTGGGGACGGGACCTTCGGGGGCTTATTTTTGGGCGCAGCTGTGCCCACGGCCTATTTTTACCACACGGAGGGTGCTCGCAATGTCTCGTCCCATTCCGAGTCCGGCGGACGAAGTTGGACTGCCCCTCCCCCCAAGGCTATAGCCCACCCGTTTTTTGGGCATTTTTGCGGCGGACGAACTTGGGGACGGGACCTTCGGGGGCTTATTTTTGGGCGCGGCTGTGCCCACGGCCTATTTTTGGCACACGGAGGCAGCTGCAAAGTCTCGCCCACCCGAGTCCGGCGGGCGAAGTTGGCCAGCCCCTCCCCAAGGCTATAGCCCACCCATTTTTGGGCATTTTTGCGGGCGAACTTGAGGACGGCACCTTCGGGGCTTATTTTTGGGCGCGGCTGTGCCTGCCTATTTTTGGTACACGGAGGGCGTCGCAAAGTCTCGCCACATTCCGAGTCCGCGGACGGTTGGCCAGCCCTCCCCAAGGCTATAGCCCACCCGCTTGGGCATTTTTAAACTTGGGGACGGGACCTTCGGGGGCTTATTTTTGGGCGCAGCTGTGCCCGCGGCCTATTTTTACCAGACGGAGGGTGCTCGCAATGTCTCGCCCCATTCCGAGTCCGGCGGACGAAGTGGGCCTGCCCCTCCCCCCACGGCTATAGCCCACCCGTTTTTTGGGCATTTTTGCGGCGGACGAACTTGGGGACGGGACCTTCGGGGGCTTATTTTTGGGCGCGGCTGTGCCCACGGCCTATTTTTGGCACACGGAGGCCGCTCGCAAAGTCTCGCCCAATTCCGAGTCCGGCGGGCGAAGTTGGCCAGCCCCTCCCCCCAAGGCTATAGCCCACCCATTTTTTGGGCATTTTTGCGGCGGGCGAACTTGAGGACGGCACCTTCGGGGGCTTATTTTTGGGCGCGGCTGTGCCCGCGGCCTATTTTTGGTACACGGAGGGCGTTCGCAAAGTCTCGCCACATTCCGAGTCCGGCGGACGAAGTTGGCCAGCCCCTCCCCCCAAGGCTATAGCCCACCCGTTTTTGGGCATTTTGCGACGAACTTGGGGACGGGACCTTCGGGGGCTTATTTTTGGGCGCGGCTGTGCCCGCGGCCTATTTTTGGCACACGGAGGGCACTCGCTAAGTCTCGCCCCGTTCCGAGTCCGGCGGACGAAGTAGGCCAGCCCCTCTCCCCAAGGCTATAGCCCACCCATTTTTTGGGCATTTTTGCGGCGGGCGAACTTGGGGACGGGACCTTCGGGGGCTTATTTTTGGGCGCAGCTGTGCCCGCGGCCTATTTTTACCACACGGAGGGTGCTCGCAATGTCTCACCCCATTCCGAGTCCGGCGGACGAAGTTGGACTGCCCCTCCCCCCAAGGCTATAGCCCACCCGTTTTTTGGGCATTTTTGCGGCCGACGAACTTGGGGACGGGACCTTCGGGGTCTTATTTTTGGGCGCGTCTGCGCCCACGGCCTATTTTTGGCACACGGAGGGCGCGCAGTCTCGCCCACCCGAGTCCGCGGACGGTTGGCCAGCCCCTCCCCAAGGCTATAGCCCACCCGCTTTTTGGGCATTTTTCGGACAAACTTGGGGACGGGACCTTCGGGGGCTTATTTTTGGGCGCGGCTGTGCCCGCAGCCTATTTTTGGCACACGGAGGATGCTCGCAAAGTCTCGCCCCATTCCGAGTCTGGCGGACGAAGTCGGCCAGCCCCTCCCCCCAAGGCTATAGCCCACCCGTTTTTTGGGCATTTTTGCGGCGGACGAACTTTGGGACGGGACCTTTGGGGGCTTATTTTTTGGTACGGCTGTGCCCGCGGCCTATTTTTGGTACACGGTGGGTGCTCGGAAAGTCTCGCCCCATTCCGAGTCCGGCGGACGAAGTTGGCCAGCCCCTCCCCCCAAGGCTATGGCCCACCCGTTTTTTGGGCATTTTTGCGGCGAACAAACTTGGGTACGGGACCTCCGGGGGCTTATATTTGGGCGCAGCTGTGCCCGCGGCCTATTTTTACCACACAGAGGGCGTTCGCAAAGTCTCGCCACATTCCGAGTCCGGCGGACGAAGTTGGCCAGTCCGTCCCCCCAAGGCTATAGCCCACCCGTTTTTTGGGCATTTTTGCGGCGGACGAACTTGGGGACGGGACCTTCGGGGGCTTATTTTTGGGCGCGGCTGTGCCCAAGGCCTATTTTTTGCACACGGAGGGCGCTCACAAAGTCTCGCCCAATTCCGAGTCCGCCGGACGAAGTTTGCCAGCCCCTCCCCCCAAGGCTATAGCCCACCCATTTTTTGGGCATTTTTGCGGCGGACGAACTTGGGGACGGGACCTTCGGGGGCTTATTTTTGGGCGCGGCTGTGCCCACGGCCTATTTTTGGCACACGGAGGGCGCTCGCAAAGTCTCGCCACCCGAGTCCGCGGACGAAGTTGGCCAGCCCCTCCCCCAAGGCTATAGCCCACCCGCTGGGCATTTTGCGGACGAACTTGGGGACGGACCTTCGGGGCTTATTTTTGGGCGCGGCTGTGCTCGGCCTATTTTTGGCACACGGAGGGCACTCGCAGTCTCGCCTGCCCGAGTCCGCGGACGGTAGGCCAGCCCCTCTCCCCAAGGCTATAGCCCACCCATTTTTGGGCATTTTGCGGGCGAACTTGGGGACGGCACCTTCGGGCTTATCTTTGGGCGCGGCTGTGCCTATTTTTGGCACACGGAGGGCGTTCGCAAAGTCTCGCCACATTCCGAGTCCGGCGGACGTTGGCCAGCCCCTCCCCAAGGCTATAGCCCACCCATTTTTCGGGCATTTTGGCGGCCAACTTGGGGACGGACCTTCGGGCTTATTTTTGGGCGCAGCTGTGCCCGCGTCTATTTTTACCAGACGGAGGGTGCTCGCAATGTCTCGCCCCATTCCGAGTCCGCGGACGGTTGGCCTGCCCTCCCCCACGGCTATAGCCCACCCGCTGGGCATTTTTGCGGCGGACGAACTTGGGGACGGGACCTTCGGGGGCTTATTTTTGGGCGCAGCTGTGCCCACGGCCTATTTTTGGCACACGGAGGGTGCTCGCAAAGTCCCGCCCAATTCCGAGTCCGGCGGACGAAGTTGGCCAGCCCCTCCCCCCAAGGCTATAGCCCACCCATTTTTTGGGCATTTTTGTGGCGGGCGAACTTGGGGACGGGACCTTCGGGGGCTTATTTTTTGGCGCAGCTGTGCCCATGGCCTATTTTTACCACACGGAGGGTGCTCGCAATGTCTCGCCCCATTCCGAGTCCGGCGGACGAAGTTGGCCTGCCCCTCCCCCCAAGGCTATAGCCCACCCGTTTTTTGGGCATTTTTGCGGTGGACGAACTTGGGGATGGGACCTTCGGGGGATTATTATTGGCCGCGGCTGCTCCCGCGGCCTATTTTTGGTACACGGAGGGCATTTACAAAGTCTCGCCTGCTCCGAGTCCGCGGATTTGTTGGCCAGCCCTCTCCCCAAGGCTATAGCCCACCCATTTTTCGGGCATTTTGCGGCAAACTTGGGGACGGGACCGACGGGGGCTTATTTTTGGGCGTGGCTGTGCCCGTGGCCTATTTTTGGCACATGGAGGGCGTTCGCAAAGTCTCGCCACATTCCGAGTCCGGCGGACGAAGTTGGCCAGCCCCTCCCCCCAAGGCTATAGCCCACCCGTTTTTTGGGCATTTTTGCGGCGGACGTACTTGGGGTCGGGACCTTCGGGGGATTATTTTTGGCCGCGGCTGCTCCCGCGGCCTATTTTTGGTACACGGAGGGCATTTACAAAGTCTCGCCCCGTTCCGAGTCCGGCGGACGAAGTTGGCCAGCCCCTCTCCCCAAGGCTATAGCCCACCCATTTTTTGGGCATTTTTGCGGCGGGCAAACTTGGGGACGGGACCGTCGGGGGCTTATTTTTGGGCGTGGCTGTGCCCGTGGCCTATTTTTGGCACATGGAGGGCGTTCGCAAAGTCTCGCCACATTCCGAGTCCGGCGGACGAAGTTGGCCAGCCCCTCCCCCCAAGGCTATAGCCCACCCGTTTTTTGGGCATTTTTGCGGCGGACGTACTTGGGGTCGGGACCTTCGGCGGCTTATTTTTGGGCGCGGCTGTGCCCACGTCCTATTTTTGGCACATGGATGGCGCTCGCAAAGTCTCGCCCCATTCCGTGTCCGGCGGACGAAGTGGACCAGCCCCTCCCCCCAAGGCTATAGCCCACCCGTTTTTTGGGCATTTTTGCGGCGGACGAACTTGGGGACGGGACCTTCGGGGGCTTATTTTTGGGGGCGGCTGTACCTGCAGCCTATTTTTGGCACACGGAGGCCGATCGCAAAGTCTCGTCCCATTCCGAGTCCGGCTGACGATGTTGGCCAGCCCCTCCCCCAAAGGCTATAGCCCACCCGTTTTTTGGGCATTTTTGCGGCGGACGAACTTGGGGACGGGACCTTCGGGGGCTTATTTTTGGGTGTGGCTGTGCCCACGGCCTATTTTTGGCACACGGAGGGCGCTCGCAAAGTCTCGCCCCATTCCGAGTCCGGCGGACGAAGTGGGCCAGCCCTCCCCCCAAGGCTATAGCCCACCCGTTTCTTGGGCGGACGAACTTGGGGACGGGACCTTCGGGGGCTTATTTTTGGTCGTGGCAGTGCCCGTGGCATGGTTTTCGCACATTGAGGGCGCTCGCAAAGTCTCGCCCCATTCCGAGTCCGGCGGACGAAGTTGGCCAGCCCCTCCCCCCAAGGCTATAACCCACCCGTTTTTTGGGCATTTTTGCGGCGGACGAACTTGGGTACGGGGCCTTTGGGGGCTTATTTTTATGCACAGCTGTGCCCGTGGCCTATTTTTGGTACACGGAGGCCGCTCGTAAAGTCTCACCCCATTCCGAGTCCGGCGGACGAAGTTGGACTGCTCCTCCCCCCAAGGCTATAACCCACCCGTTTTTTGGGCATTTTTGCGGCGGACGAACTTGGGGACGGGACCTTCGGAGGCTTAATTTTGGGCGCGGCTGTGCCCGCGGCCTATTTTTGGGGCACGGAGGTCGCTCGCAAAGTCTCGCCCCATTCCGAGTCCGGCGGACGAAGTGGGCCAGCCCCTCCCCCCAAGGCTATAGCCCACCCGTTGTTTGGGCATTTTTGCGGCGGACGAACTTGGAGACGGGACCTTCGGGGGCTTATTTTTGGGCGTGGCTGTGCACACGGCCTATTTGTGGCACACGGAGGGCGTTCGCAAAGTCTCGCCCCATTCCGAGTCCGGCGGACGAAGTGGGCCAGCCCTCCCCCCAAGGCTATAACCCACCCTTTTTTTGGGCATTTTTGTGGACGAACTTGGGGACGGACCTTCGGGGCTTATTTTTGGCGCAGCTGTGCCGTGGGCTATATTTGGCACACGGAGGGCGCTCGCAGTCTCGCCCATTCCGAGTCCGCGGACGTTGGCCAGCCCTCCCCCAAGGCTATAGCCCACCCGCTGGGCATTTTGCGGCGGACGAACTTGGGGACGGGACCTTCTGGGGCTTATTTTTGACGCGGCTGTGCCCGCTATTTTTGGCACATGGAGGGCGCCGCAAAGTGTCGCCCCATTCCGAGTCCGGCGGATTTAGTTGGCCAGCCCTCCCCAAGGCTATAGCCCACCCGCTTTTGGGCATTTTTGCGGCGGACGAACTTGGGGACGGGACCTTCGGGGCTTATTTTTGGACGCAGCTGTGCCCGCGGCCTATTTTTGGCACACGCAGGGCGCTCGTAAAGTCTCGACCCATTCCGACTCCGGCGGACGAAGTTGGCCAGCCCCTCCCCCCAAGGCTATAGCCCACCCGTTTTTTGGGCATTTTTGCGGCGGACGAACTTGGGGACGGGACCTTCGGGGGCTTATTTTTGGGTGCGGCTATGGCCGCGGCCTATTTTTGGCACACGGAGGGCGCTCTTAAAGTCTCGCCCCATTCCGAGTCCGACGGAGGAAGTTGGCCAGCCCTCCCCCCAAGGCTATAGCCCACCCGTTTTTTGGGCATTTTTGCGGCGGACGAACTTGGGGACGGGACCTTCGGGGGGGGCTTATTTTTGGACGCGGCTGTGCCCGCGGCCTATTTTTGGCACATGGAGGGCGCTCGTAAATTCTCGCCCCATTCCGACTCCGGCGGACGAAGTTGGCCAGTCCCTCCCCCCAAGGCAATAGCCCACCCGTTTTTTGGGCATTGTTGCGGCGGACGAACTTGGGGATGGGACCTTCAGGGGTTTATTTTTGGGTGCGGTTATGGCCGCGGCCGATTTTTGACACACGGAGGGTGCTCTTAAAGTCTCGCCCCATTCCGAGTCCGGCGGACTAAGTTGGCCAGCCCCTCCCCCCAAGGCTATAGCCCACCCGTTTTTTGGGCATTTTTGCGGCGGACGAACTTGGGGACGGGACCTTCGGGGGCTTATTTTTTGGCGCGGCTGTGCCCGCGGCCTATTTTTGGCACACGGAGGGTGCTCGCATAATCTCGCCCCATTCCGAGTCCGGCGGACGAAGTCGGCCAGCCCCTCCCCCCAAGGCTATAGCCCACCTGTTTTTTGGGCATTTTTGCGGCGGATGAACTTGGGGAGGGGACCTTCGGGGGCTTAATTTTGGGCGCGGCTGTGCCCGCGGCCTATTTTTGGAACACGGAGGGCGCTTGCAAAGTCTCGCCCCATTTCGACTCCGGCGGACGAAGTGGGCCAGCCCCTCCCCCCAAGGCTATAGCCCACCCGTTTTTTGGGCATTTTTGCGGCGGACGAACTTCGGGACGGGACCTTCGGGGGCTTATTTTTTGGCGCGGCTGTGCAACCGACCTATTTTTGGCACACAGAGGGCGCTCACAAAGTCTCGCCCCATTCCGAGTCCGGCTGACGAAGTTGGCCAGCCCCTCCCCCCAAGGCTATAGCCCACCCGTTTTTTGGGCATTTTTGCGGCGGACGAACGTGGGGACGGGTCCTTCAGGGGCTTATTTTTTGGCGCGGCTGTGCCCGCGGCCTATTTTTGGCACACGGAGGGCGCTCGTAAAGTCTCGCCCCATTCCGAGTCCGGCGGACGAAGTTGGCCAGCCCCTCCCCCCAAGGCTATAGCCTACCCGCTGGGCTCTTTTGCATGGCGGACGAACTTGAGACGGGACCTTCGGGGCTTATTTTCGCGCGGCTGTGCCCGCAGACTATTTTTGGCACACGGAGGGCGCTCGAAGTCTCGCCCCATTCCGAGTCCGGCGGACGGTGGGCCAGCCCTCCCCAAGGCTATAGCCCACCCGCTTTTCGCATTTTGCGGCGGACGAACTTGGTGACGGGACCTTCTGGGGCTTATTTTTCGGCGCGGCTGTGCCCGCAGTCTATTTTTGGCACACGGAGGGCGCTCAGAAAGTCTCGCCCCATTCCGAGTCCGGCGGATTTAGAGTGGGCCAGCCCCTCCCCAAGGCTATAGCCCACCCGCTTTTTTCGGCATTTGCGGACGAACTTGGGGACGGGACCTTCGGGGCTTATTTTTGGGTGTGGCTGTGCCCACGGCCTATTTTTGGCACACGGAGGGCGCCGCAGTCTCGCCAATTCCGAGTCCGCGGACGGCGTGGGCCAGCCCCTCCCCCCAAGGCTATAGCCCACCCGTTGTTTGGGCATTTTTGCGGCGGACGAACTTGGAGACGGTACCTTCGGGGGGTTATTTTTGGGCGTGGCTGTGCACACGGCCTATTTTTGGCACACGGAGGGCGCTCGCAAAGTCTCGCCCCATTCCGAGTCCGGCGGACGAAGTGGGCCAGCCCTCCCCCCAAGGCTATAACCCACCCATTTTTTGGGCATTTTTGCGGCGGACGAACTTGGAGACGGGACCTTCGGGGGCTTATTTTTCGGCGCGGCTGTGCCCGCAGTCTATTTTTGGCACACGGAGGGCGCTCGTAAAGTCTCGCCCCATTCCGAGTCCGGCGGACGAAGTTGGCCAGCCCCTCCCCCCAAGGCTGTAGCCCACCCGTTTTTTGGGCATTTTTGCGGCGGACGAACTTGGGGACGGGACCTTCGGGGGCTTATTTTTAAGTACGGCTGTGTCCGCGGCCTATTTTTAGCACACGGAGGTCGCTCGCAATGTCTCACCCCATTCCGAGTCCGGCGGACGAAGTTGGCCAGCCCCTCCCCCCAAGGCTATAGCCCACCCGTTTTTTGGGAATTTTTGCGGCGGACGAACTTGGGGACCGGACCTTCGGGCGCTTATTTTTGTGCAAGGCTATGCCCGCGGCCTTGTTTTGGCACACGGAGGGCGCTCGCAAAGTCTCGCCCCATTCCGAGTCCGCGGATTTGTTGGCCAGCCCTCCCAAGGCTATAGCCCACCCGTTTTTTGGGCATTTTTGCGGCGGACGAACTTGGGGACGGGTCCTTCGGGGGCTTATTTTTGGGCTCGGCTGTGGCCCCGGCCTATTTTTGGCACACGGAGGGAGCTCGCAAAGTCTCGCCCCATTCCGAGTCCGGCGGACGAAGTTGGCCAGCCCCTCCCCCCAAGGCTAAAGCCCACCCATTTTTTCTGCATTTTTGCGGCGGACGAACTTGGGGACGGGACCTTCGGGGGCTTATTTTTTGGCGCGGCTGTGCCCGCGGCCTATTTTTGGCACACGGAGTGCGCCCGCAAAGTCTCGCCCCATTCCGAGTCCGGCGGACGAAGTTGGCCAGCCCTCCCCCCAAGGCTATAGCCCACCCGTTTTTTGGGCATTTTTGCGGCGGACGAACCTGGGGACGGGACCTTCGGGGGCTTATTTTTGTACGCGGCTGTGCCCGCGGCCTATTTTTAGCACACGGAGTGCGCTCGTAAATTCTCGCCCCATTCCGACTCCGGCGGACGAAGTTGGCCAGTCCCTCCCCCCAAGGCTATAGCCCACCCGTTTTTTGGGCATTTTTGCGGCGGACGAACTTGGGGAGGGGACCTTCGGGGGCTTATTTTTGGCGTTATGGCTCTATTTTTGGCACACGGAGGGCGCTCTTAAAGTCTCGCCCATTCCGAGTCCGCGGGACTAAGTTGGCCAGCCCTCCCCAAGGCTATAGCCCACCCGCTTGGGCATTTTATGCGGACGAACTTGGGGACGGGACCTTCGGGGCTTATTTTTGGGCGCGCTGTGTCCGCGGCCTATTTTTGGCACACGGAGGGTGCTCGCAAAATCTCACCCCATTCCGAGTCCGCGGACGACGTTGGCAGCCCTCCCCAAGGCTATAGCCCACCTGTTTTTGGGCATTTTGGGGACGAACTTGGGGACGGGACCTTCGGGGCTTATTTTTGTGCGCTGGCTGTGCTCCGGCCTATTTTTCGCACACGGAGGGCGCTCGCAAAGTCTCGCCACATTCCGAGTCCGGCGGACGAAGTGGGCCAGCCCCTCCCCCCAAGACTATAGCCCACCCATTTGTTGGGCATTTTTGCGGCGGACGAACTTGGGGACGGGACCTTCGGGGGCTTATTTTTGGGCGCGACTGTGTCCGCAGCCTATTTTTGGCACACAAAGGGCGCTCGCAAAGACTCGCCCCATTCCGAGTCCGGCGGACGAAGTTGGCCAGCCCCTCCCCCCAAGGCTATGGCCCACCCGTTTTTTGGGCATTTTTGCGGCGGACGAACTTTGGGACGGGGCCTCCGGGGGCTTATTTTTGGGCGCAGCTGTGCCCGTGGCCTATTTTTCACACACAGAGGGTGCTCGCAATGTCTTGACCCATTCCGAGTCCGGCGGACAATGTTGGCCAGCCCCTCCCCCCAAGGCTATAGCCCACCCGTTTTTTGGGCATTTTTGCGGGGGACGAACTTGGGGACAGGACCTTCGGGGGCTTATTTTTGGGCGCGGCTGTGCCCGTGGCCTATTTTTGGCACACGGAGGGCGCTCGCAAAGTCTCGCCCCATTCCGAGTCCGGGGGACGAAGTTGGCCAGCCCCTCCCCCCAAGGCTATAGCCCACCCATTTTTTGGGCATTTTTGCGGCGGACGAACTTGGGGACGGGACCTTCGGGGGCTTATTTTTGGGCGCGGCTGTCCCCGCGGTGTATTTTTGGCACATGGAGGGCATTCGCAAAGTCTCGCCCCATTCCGAGTCCGGCGGACGAAGTTGGCCAGCCCCTCCCCCCAAGGCTATAGCCCACCCGTTTTTTGGGCATTTTTGCGGCGGACGAACATGGGCACGGGACCTTCGGGGCCTTATTTTTTGGTACGGCTGTGCCCGCGGCTTTTTATTTGCACACGGAGGGCATTCGCAAAGTCTCGCCCCATTCCGAGTCCGGCGGACGAAGTTGGCCAGCCCCTCCCCCCAAGGCTATAGCCCACCCGTTTTTTGGGCATTTTTGCGGCGGACGAACATGGGCACGGGACCTTCGGGGCCTTATTTTTGGGTGCGGCTGTGCCCGCGGCCTATTTTTGGCACACGGAGGGCCTCACAAAGTGTCGCCCCATTCCGAGTCCGGCGGACGAAGTTGGCCAGTCCCTCCCCCCAAGGCTATAGCCCACCCGTTTTTTGGGCATTTTTGCGGCGGACGAACTTGGGGATGGGACCTTCGGGGGCTTATTTTTTGGCGCGGTTATGGCCGCGGCCTATTTTTGGCACACGGAGGGCGCTCTTAAAGTCTCGCCCCATTCCGAGTCCGGCGGACGAAGTTGGCCAGCCCCTCCCCCCAAGGCTATAGCCCACCCGTTTTTTGGGCATTTTTGCGGCGGACGAACATGGGCACGGGACCTTCGGGGCCTTATTTTTGGGTACGGCTGTGCCCGTGGCATATTTTTGGCACACGGAGGGTGCTCGCAAAGTCTCGCCCCATTCCGAGTCCTGCGGACGAAGTTGGCCAGCCCCTCCCCCCAAGGCTATAGCCCACCCGTTTTTTGGGCATTTTTGCGGCGGACGAACTTGGGGACGGGACCTTCGGGGGCTTATTTTTGGGTGCGGCTGTGCCCGCGGCCTATTTTTGGCACACGGAGGGCCTCGCAAAGTGTCGCCCCATTCCGAGTCCGGCGGACGAAGTTGGCCAGCCCCTCCCCCCAAGGCTATAGCCCACCCGTTTTTTGGGCATTTTTTACGGCGGACGAACTTGGGGACGAGACCTTCGGGGTCTTATTTCTGGACGCGGCTGTGCCTGCGGCCTATTTTTGGCACACGGAGGGCGCTCGCAAAGTCTCGCCCCATTCCGAGTCCGGCGGACGAAGTTGGCCACCCCTCCTCCCAAGGCTATAGCCCACCCATTTTTTGGGCATTTTTGCGGCGGACAAACTGGGGGACGGGACCTTCGGTGCTTATTTTTGGGCGCGGCTGTGCCTGCGGCCTATTTTTGGCACACGGAGGGTGCTCGCAAAGTCTCGCCCCATTCCGAGTCCGGCGGACGAAGTTGGCCAGCCCCACCCCCCAATGCTATAGCCCACCCGTTTTTTGGGCATTTTTGCGGCGGACGAACTTGGGGACGGGACCTTCGGGGGCTTATTTTTGGGTGCGGCTGTGCCCGCGGCCTATTTTTGGCACACGGAGGGCCTCGCAAAGTGTCGCCCCATTCCGAGTCCGGCGGACGAAGTTGGCCAGCCCCTCCCCCCAAGGCTATAGCCCACCCGTTTTTTGGGCATTTTTTACGGCGGACGAACTTGGGGACGAGACCTTCGGGGTCTTATTTCTGGACGCGGCTGTGCCCGTGGCCTATTTTTGCCCCACGGAAGGCGCTCGTAAAGTCTCGCCGCATTCCGAGTCCGGCGGACGAAGTTGGCCAGCCCCTCCCCCCAAGGCTATAGCCCACCCATTTTTTGGGCATTTTTGCGGCGGACAAACTGGGGGACGGGACCTTCGGTGCTTATTTTTGGGCGCGGCTGTGCCTGCGGCCTATTTTTGGCACACGGAGGGCGCTCGCAAAGTCTCGCCCCATTCCGAGTCCGGCGGACGAAGTTGGCCACCCCTCCTCCCAAGGCTATAGCCCAACAATTTTTTGGGCATTTTTGCGGCGGACGAACTTGGCGACGGGACCTTCGGGGCTTATTTTTGGACGCGGCTGTGCCCGCGGCCTATTTTTGGCACATGGAGGGCGCTCGTAACGTCTCGCCCCATTTCGAGTCCGGTGGACGAAGTTGGCCAGCCCCTCCCCCCAGGGCTATAGCCCACCCGTTTTTTGGGTATTTTTCCGGCGGACAAACTTGGGGACGGGACCTTCGGGGGCTTATTTTTGGTCGCGGCTTTGCCCTCGGCCTATTTTTGGCACACGTAGGGTGCTCGCAAAGTCTCGCCCCATTCCGAGTCCGGCGGACGAAGTTGGCCAGCCCCTCCCCCCAAGGCTATACCCCACCCGTTTTTTGGGCATTTTTGCGGCGGACGAACTTGGAGATGGGACCTTCGGCGGCTTATTTTTGGGCGTGGCTGTGCCCACAACCTATTTTTGGCACACGGAGGGCGCTCGTAAAGTCTCGCCCCCTTCGGAGTCCGGCGGACGAAGTTGGCCAGCCCCTCCCGCCAAGGCTATACCCAACCCGTTTTTTGGGCATTTTTGCGGCGGACGAACTTGGGGATGGGACCTTCGGGGGCTTATTTTTGGGCGCGGCTGTGCTCGCAGCCTATTTTTGGCACAGAGAGGGTGCTCGCAAAGTCTCGCCCCATTCTGAGTCCGGCAGACGAAGTTGGCCATCCCCTCCCCTCAAGGCTATCGCCCACCCGTTTTTTGGGTATTTTTGCGGCGGACGAACTTGGGGACGGGACGTTCGGGGGCTTATTTTTGGGCGCGGCTGTGCCCGCGGCCTATTTTTGGCACATGTAGGGTGCTCGCAAAGTCTCGCCCCATTCCGAGTCCGGCGGACGATGTTGGCCAGCCCCTCCCCCCAAGGCTATACCCCACCCGTTTTTTTGGCATTTTTGCGGCGGACGAACTTGGGGACGGGACCTTCGGGGGCTTATTTTTGGGCGCGGCTGTGCCCACAGCCTATTTTTGGCACACGGAGGGTGCTCGTAAAGTCTCGCCCCATTCGGAGTCCGGCGGACGAAGTTGGCCAGCCCCTCACCCCAAGGCTATAGCCCACCCGCTGGGGCATTTTGCGCGCGGACGAACTTGGGGACGGGACCTTCGGGGGCTTATTTTTGGGTGCGGCTGTGCCCGTGGCCTATTTTTAGCACACGTAGGGTGCTCGCAAAGTCTCACCCCATTCCGAGTCCGGCGGACGAAGTTGGCCAGCCCCTCCCCCCAAGGCTATACCCTCCCCGTTTTTTGGGCATTTTTGCGGCGGACGAACTTGGGGACGGGACCTTCGGGGGCTTATTTTTGGGCGCGGCTGTGCCTGCAGCCTATTTTTGGCACACGGAGGGTGCTCGTAAAGTCTCGCCCCATTCGGAGTCCGGCGGACGAAGTTGGCCAGCCCCTCCCCCCAAGGCTATACCCCACCCGTTTTTTGGGCATTTTTGCGGCGGACGAACTTTGGGACGGGACCTTCGGGGGCTTATTTTTGGGCGCGGCTGTGCCCGCGGCCTATTTTTGCCACACGGAGGGCGTTCGCATAGTCTCGCCCCATTCCGAGTCAGGCGGACGAAGTTGGCCAGCCCTCCCCAAGGCTATAGCCCACCCGCTTGGGCATTTGGACGAACTTGGGACGGACCTTCGGTGCTTATTTTTACGCGACTGTACCTGCGGCCTATTTTTCGTAAGCAGAGGCCGCCGCAAAGTCTCGCCCATTACAAGTCCGGGATGAGTTGGCCAGCCTGGCCCCCAAGGCTATAGCCCACCCGGTCATTTTTGGGCGGACGAACTTGGGGACGGGACCTTCGGGGCTTATTTTTGGGCGCGGCTGTGCTCGGCCATATTTGGCACACGGAGGGCGCCGCAGAGTCTCGCCTCATTCCGAGTCCGGCGGACGGTTGGCCAGCCCCTCCCCTCAAGGCTATAGCCCACCCGCTTTTTTCGGGCATTTTTGGGCGGACGAACTTGGGGACGGACCTTCGGGGCTTATTTTTGTCGCGTTGTGCCCGCTGGCTATTTTTGGCACACGGAGGGTGCTCGCAAAGTCTCGCCCCATTCCGAGTCCGGCGGACCAGCCCTCCCCCAAGGCTATAGCCCACCCGCTTTTTGGACATTTTGGCGGACGAACTTGGGGACGGGACATTCGGGGCTTATTTTTGCGCTGTGCCCAAGCGGCCTATTTTTGGCACACGGAGGGTGCTAGCAAAGTCTCGCCCCATTCCGAGTCCGGCGGACGAAGTTGGCCAGCCCCTCCCCCCAAGGCTATAGCCCACCCGTTGTTTGGGCATTTTTACGGCGGACGAACTTGGGGACGGGACCTTCGGGGCTTATTTTTTGGCGTGGCTGTCCCCGCGGCCTATTTTTGGCACACGGAGGGTGCTTGCAAAGTCTCGTCCCATTCCGAGTCCGGCGGACGAAGTTGGCCAGCCCCTCCCCCCAAGGCTATAGCCCACCCGTTTTTTGGGCATTTTTGCGGCGGACGAACTTCGGGACGGGACTTTCGGTGGCTTATTTTTAGGCGCGGCTGTGCCCGCGGCCTATTTTTGGCACATGGAGGGCGCTCACAAAGTCTCGCCCCATTCTGAGTCCGGGGGATGAAGTTGGCCAGCCCGTCCCCCCAAGGCTATAGCCCACCCGTTTTTTGGTCATTTTTGCGGCGGACGAACTTGGGGACGGGACCTTCGGGGGCTTATTTTTGGGCGCGGCTGTGCTCGAAGCCTATATTTGGCACACGGAGGGCGCTCGCAAAGTCTCGCCCCATTCCGAGTCCGGCGGACTAAGTTGGCCAGCCCCTCCCCTCAAGGCTATAGCCCACCCGTTTTTTGGGCATTTTTGCGGCGGACGAACTTGGGGACGGGACCTTCGGGGGCTTATTTTTGTCGCGGTTGTGCCCGCGGGCTATTTTTGGCACACGGAGGGTGCTCGCAAAGTCTCGCCCCATTCCGAGTCCGGCGGACGAAGTTGGCCAGCCCCTCCCCCCAAGGCTATAGCCCACCCGTTTTTTGGACATTTTTGCGGCGGACGAACTTGGGGACGGGACATTCGGGGGCTTATTTTTGGGCGCGGCTGTGCCCGCGGCCTATTTTTGGCACACGGAGGGCGCTAGCAAAGTCTCGCCCCATTCCGAGTCCGGCGGACGAAGTTGGCCTGCCCTCCCCCCAAGGCAATAGCCCACCCGTTTTTTGGGCATTTTTGTTGCGGACGAACTTGGGGACGGGACCTTCGGGGGCTTATTTTTGGGCGTGGTTGTGCCCGCGGCCTATTTTTGGCACAGGAGGGCGCTCGCAAAGTCTCGCCCCATTCCGAGTCCGGCGGACGAAGTGGGCCAGCCCCTCCCCCCAAGGCTATAGCCCACCCGTTTTTTGGGTATTTTTGTGGCGGACGAACATGGGGACTGGACCTTCGGGGGCTTATTTTTGTCGCGGTTGTGCCCGCGGGCGATTTTTGGCACACGGAGGGCGCTCGCAAAGTCTCGTCCCATTCCGAGTCCGCGGATTGGCCAGCCCTCCCCAAGGCTATAGCCCACCCGCTTTTTGGGCATTTTTGGGCTTATTTAGGGACGAACTTTTATTTTTGCATTTTTGGCGGAGGGCGCTATTCCGAGTTCCCCCATAGGGGCTTTTTTAAGCGCGGCTACGTGGCTGGCCCTTATTTTTTGGGCATGTATTGGAGGGCGCCAAAGTCTCGCCTCATTCCGAGTCCGGCCAGCCTCCTCCTCAAGGCTATAGCCCACCCGCTGGGCATTTTTGCAAGGACGAACTTGGGGACGGGACCTTCGGGGCTTATTTTTGGATCGGCGGTTGTGCCCGCTGGCTATTTTTTTGGCACACGGAGGGGGGTTTAAAGTCTCGCCCCATTCCGAGTCCGGGACGGTTGGCCAGCCCTCCCCAAGGCTATAGCCCACCCGCTTTTGGGCATTTTGCGGCGGATGAACTTGGGGACGGGACCTTCGGGGCTTATTTTTGGGCGCGGCTGTGCCAGCCTATTTTTGGCACATGGAGGGCGCCGCAAAGTCTCGCCCCATTCCGAGTCCGCGGTAGAGTTGGCCCTCCCCCCAAGGCTATAGCCCACCCATTTTTTGGGCATTTTGCGGCGGACGAACTTGGGGACGGGACCTTCGGCGCTTATTTTTGACGCGGCTGTGCCGCGCCTATTTTTGGCACACGGAGGGCGCTCGCAATGTCTCGCCCCATTCCAGTCCGCGGACGGCCAGCCCTCCCCCAAGGCTATAGCCCACCCGCTTTTGGGCATTTTAAGCGGATGAAATTGGGGACTGGGTTTTTTTAGGCACGCCTGTGCCCGCCTATTTTTGGCACACGGAGGGCGCTTGCAAAGTCTCGCCCATTCCGAGTCCGGCGGATTGGGCCAGCCCCTCCCCAAGGCTATAGCCCACCCGCTTTTTCGGGCGGACGAACTTGGGGACGGACCTTCGGTGCTTATTTTTGGCACAGGGTGTCTCGCCCCATTCCGAGTCCGGCGGGATTGGCCAGCCCTCCACCCAAGGCTATAGCCCACCCGCTTTTTTGGGCATTTTTACGGGGACGGACGGGGTTATTTTGGGCACAGCTGTGCCTATTTTTGGCACACAGAGGGCGCTGCGTCTCACCCCATTCCGAGTCCGCGGATTGGCCAGCCCTCCCCCAAGGCTATAGCCCACCCGCTTTTGGACATTTTGCCGAACTTGTGGACGGGACCTTCGGTGTTTATTTTTGGGCGCGGCTGTGCCTCGCAGCCTATTTTTGGCACACGGAGGGCGCTGCAAATTCTCGCCTATTCCGAGTCCGCGGACGTTGGCCAGCCCCTCCCAAGGCTATAGCCCACCCGCTGGGCATTTTGCGGCGGACGGAACTTGGGTGGACCTTCGGGGCTTATTTTTTTCGTGGCTTTGCCTGCTGGCTATTTTTGGCACACGGAGGGCGCTGCAGTCTCGCCCCATTCCGAGTCCGCGGACGAACTTGGGTACGGTTTCTCGGGGCTTATTTTTGACGTGTGCCTCTTTTTTGGCACACGGAGGGCGCTGCAAAGTCTCAACACATTCCGAGTCCATGGCCAGCCCCTCCCCAAGTCTATAGCCCACCCGCTTTTTTGGGCATTTTGGACGAACTTGGACGGGACCTTCGGGAGCTTATTTTTTGGGCGCGATTTTTGGTACACGGAGGGTGCTCGCAAAGTCTCACCCCATTCTGAGTCCGGCGGACGAGCCCCTCCCCAAGGCTATAGCCCACCCGTTGTTTGGGCATTTTTGCGGCGGACGAACTTGGGGACGGGACCTTCGGGGGTTATTTTTTCGCGTGGCTGTCCCCACGGCCTATTTTTGGCACACGGAGTCCGCTCGCAAAGTCTTGCCCCATTGCGAGTCCGGGCGGACGAGGCCGCTTCCCCAAGGCTATAGCCCACCCGTTTTTTGGGCATTTTTTCGGCGGACGAACTTGGGGACGGGACCTTCGGGGGCTTATTTTTTGGCGTGGCTGTGCCCGCGGCCTATTTTTGGCACATGGAGGGTGCTTGCTAAGTCTCACCCCATTCCGAGTCCGGCGGACGAAGTGGGCCAGCCCCTCCCCCCAAGGCTATAGCCCACCCGTTTTTGGGGCATTTTTGCGGCGGACGAACCTGGGGACGGGACCTTCGGGGGCTTATTTTTGGGAGTGGCTGTGTCCGCGGCCTATTTTTGGCACATGGAGGGTGCTCGCAAAGTCTCGCCCCATTCCGAGTCCGGCGGACGAAGTAGGCCAGCCCCTCCCACCAAGGCTATAGCCCACCCGTTTTTTGGGCATTTTTGCGGCGGACGAACTTGGGGACGGGACCTTCGGGGGCTTATTTTTGGCCGCGGCTGTGCCTGCGACCTGTTTTTGGCACAGAGAGGGCGCTCGCAAGGTCTCGCCGGATTCCGAGTCCGCGGACGGTTGGCCAGCCCTCCCCCAAGGCTATAGCCCACCCGCTTTTGGGCATTTTGCGTGGATGAACTTGGGGACGGACCTTCGGGTGCTTGTTTTTGGGCGCGGCTGTTCCCGCAGTCTATTTTTGGCACACGGAGGGTGCTTGTAAAGTCTCGCCCCATTCCGAGTCCGGCGGACGAATTGGGACAGCCCCTCCCCCCAAGGCTATAGCCCACCCATATTTTGGGCATTTTTGCGGCGGAAGAACTTCGGGACGGGACCTTCGGGGGCTTATTTTTGGGCGCGGCTGTGCTCGTGGCCTATTTTTGGCACACGGAGGGCGCTCGCAAAGTGTCACCCCATTCCGAGTCCGGCGGATGAAGTTGGCCAGCCCCTCCCCCCAGGGCTAAAGCCCACCCGTTTTTTGGGCATTTATGCGGCGGACGAACTTGGGGACGGGACCTTCGGGGGCTTATTTTTGGGCGCAGCTGTGCCCATGGCCTAGTTTCGGCACACGGAGGGCGCTCGCAAAGTCTCGCCCCATTCCGAGTCCGGCGGACGAAGTTGGCCAGCCCCTCCCTCCAAGGCTATAGCCCACCCGTTTTTTGGGCATTTTTGCGGCGGACGAACTTGGGGACGGGACCTTCGGGGCTTATTTTTGGGTGCGGCTGTGCCCGCACCCTATTTTTGGCACACGGAGGGCTTTCGCAAAGTCTCGCCCCATTCCGAGTCCGGCGGACGAAGTTTGCCAGCCCCTCCCCCCAAGGCTATAGCCCACCCGTTTTTTGGGCATTTATGCGGCGGACGAACTTGGGGACGGGACCTTCGGGGGCTTATTTTTGGGCGCGACTGTGCCCGTGGCCTATTTTTGGCACACGGAGGGCATTCGCAAAGTCTCGCCCCATTCCGAGTCCGGCGGACGAACTTGGGTACGGTACCTTCGGGGGCTTATTTTTTGACGTGGCTGTGCCCGCGGCCTATTTTTGGCACACGGAGGGCGCTCGCAAAGTCTCAACACATTCCGAGTCCGGCGGATGAAGTTGGCCAGCCCCTCCCCCCAAGTCTATAGCCCACCCGTTTTTTGGGCATTTTTGCGGCGGACGAACTTGGGGACGGGACCTTCGGGAGCTTATTTTTGGGCGCGGCTGTGCCAGCGGCCTATTTTTGGCACACGGAGGGTGCTCGCAAAGTCTCACCCCATTCTGAGTCCGGCGGACGAAGTTGGCCAGCCCCTCCCCCCAAGGCTATAGCCCACCCGTTGTTTGGGCATTTTTGCGGCGGACGAACTTGGGGACGGGACCTTCGGGGGTTATTTTTTCGCGTGGCTGTCCCCACGGCCTATTTTTGGCACACGGAGTCTGCTCGCAAAGTCTTGCCCCATTCCGAGTCCGGCGGACGAAGTGGGCCGGCCCCTTCCCCCAAGGCTATAGCCCACCCGTTTTTTGGGCATTTTTGCGGCGGACGAACTTGGGGACGGGACCTTCGGGGGCTTATTTTTGGCCGCGGCTGTGCCCGCAGCATATTTCTGGCACACGGAGGGCATTCGCAATTCTCGCCCCATTCCGAGTCCGGCGGACGAAGTGGGCCAGCCCCTCCCCCCAAGGCTATAGCCCACCCGTTTTTTGGGCATTTTTGTGGTGGACGAACTTGGACACGGGACCTTTGTGGCCTTATTTTTGGGCGCGGCTGTGCCCACGGCATATTTTTGGCACACGGAGGGCACTCGCAAAGTCTCGCCCCATTTCGAGTCCGGCGGACGAAGTTGGCCAGCCCTTCCCCCCAAGGCTATAGCCCACCCGTTTTTTGGGCATTTTTGCGGCGGACGAACTTGGGGACGGGACCTTCGGGGGCTTATTTTTGGGTGCGGCTGTACCCGCACCCTATTGTTGGCACACAGAGGGCGCTAGCAAAGTCTCGCCTCATTCCGAGTCCGGCGGACGAAGTTGGCCAGCCCGTCCCCCCAAGGCTATAGCCCACCCGTTTTTTGGGCATTTGTGCGGCGGACGAACTTGGGGACGGGACCTTCGGGGGCTTATTTTTGGGCGTAGCTGTGCCCGCGGCCTATTTTTGGCACACAGAGGGCATTTGCAAAGTCTCGCCCCATTCCGAGTCCGGCGGACGAAGTTGGCCAGCCCCTCCCCCTAAGGCTAAAGCCCACCCGTTTTTTGGGCATTTTTGCGGCGGACGAACTAGGGGACGGGACCTTCGGGGGCATATTTTTCAGCACGGCTCTGCTCGCGACCTATTTTTGGCACACGGAGGGCGCTCGCAAAGTCTCGCTCCATTCCGAGTCCGGCGGACGAAGTTGGCCAGCCCCTCCCCCCAAGGCTATAGCCCACCCGTTTTTTGGGCATTTTTGCTGCGGACGAACTTGGGGACGGGACCTTCGGGGGCTTATTTTTGGGCGCGGCTGTGCCCGCGGCCTATGTTTCGCACACGGAGGGCGCTCACAAAGTCTCGCCCCATTCCGAGTCCGGGGGACGAAGTTGGTCCGCCCCTCCCCCCAAGGCTATAGCCCACCCATTTTTTGTGCATTTTTACGGCGGACGAACTTGGGGACGGGACCTTCGGGGGCTTATTTTTGGATGGGCTGATCCCGCAGCCTATGTTTGTCACACGGAGGGTGCCCGCAAAGTCTCGCCCCATTCCGAGTCCGCGGATTTGTTGGCTAGCCCTCCCCCAAGGCTTTAGCCCACCCGCTTTTGGGCATTTTTGCGGACGAACTTGGGGACGGGACCTTCGGGGCTTATTTTTGGGCGCTGTGCCCGCCTATTTTTGGCACACGGAGGGTGCTCGCAAAGTCTCGCCCCATTCCGAGTCCGCGGATTTGTTGGCCAGACCGCCCCCGAGGCTATAGCCCACCCGCTTTTCGGGGCATTTTGGGCGGACGAACTTGGGGACGGGACCTTCGGTGGCTTATTTTTGGGCGCGGCTGTGCCCGCGGTCTATTTGTGGCACACGGAGGGCGCTCGCAAAGTCTCGCCCCCTACCGAGTCCGGCGGACGAAGTTGGCCAGCCCCTCCCCCCAAGGCTATAGCCCACTCGTTTTTTGGGCATTTTTGCGGCGGACGATCTTGGGGTCGGGACCTTCAGGGGCTTATTTTTGGGCGCGACTGGTCCCACGGCCTATTTTTGGCACACGGATGGCGCTCGCAAAGTCTCGCCCCATTCCGAGTCCGGCGGATTTGCTGACAGCCCTCCCCCAAGGCTATAGCCCACCCGCTTTTGGGCATTTTGCGCGGACGAACTTGGGGACGGGACCTTCGGGGCTTATTTTGGGCGCGCTGTGCCCGCCTATTTTTGACACACGGAGGGTGCTCGCAAAGTCTCGCCCATTCCGAGTCCGGGCGGATTTAGTTGGCCAGACCGTCCCCGAGGCTATAGCCCACCCGCTGGGCATTTTTATGGCGGACGAACTTGGGGACGGACCTTCGGGGCTTATTTTTGGGCGCGGCTGTGCCCGCGGCCTATTTGTGGTACACGGAGGGCGCGCAGTCTCGCCTCTACCGAGTCCGCGGACGGTTGGCCAGCCCTCCCCAAGGCTATAGCCCACTCTGCTTTTTGGGCATTTTTGCGGGACGATCTTGGGGTCGGGACCTCAGGGCTTATTTTTGGGCGACTGGTCCCACGGCCTATTTTTGGCACACGGATGGCGCCTGCAAAGTCTCGCCCCATTCCGAGTCCGCGGACGGCTGGCCAGCCCCTCCCCAAGGCTATAGCCCACCCGCTGGGCATTTTTGCGGCGGACGAACTTGGGGACGGGACCTTCGGGGCTTATTTTTGATGCGGCTGTGTCGGCGGCCTATGTTTGGTACACGGAGGGTGCCCGCAAAGTCTCGCCCCATTCCGAGTCCGCGGACGAAGTTGGCCAGCCCTCCCCAAGGCTATAGCCCACCCGCTGGGAATTTTTGCGGCGGACGAACGCTTCGGGACGGACCTTCGGGGCTTAGTTTTGGGCGTGACTGTGCCCGCGCTATTTTTGGCACACAAAGGGCGCCGCAAAGTCTCGCCCCATTCCGAGTCCGGGCGGATTTGTTGGCCAGCCTGCCCCCCAAGGCTATAGCCCACCCGCTTTTGGGCATTTTTGCTGCGGACGAACTTGGGGACGGGACCTTCGGGATTTGGCGCGCTGTGCAAGCCTATGTTTCGCACACGGAGGGCGCCACAAAGTCTCGCCCATTCCGAGTCCGGGACGGCTGGCCCGCCCCTCCGAGGCTATAGCCCACCCATTTTTTGTGCATTTTTACGGCGGACGAACTTGGGGACGGGACCTTCGGGGGCTTATTTTTGGATGGGCTGATCCCACAGCCTATGTTTGTCACACGGAGGGTGCCCGCAAAGTCTCGCCCCATTCCGAGTCCGGCGGACGAAGTTGGCCAGCCCCTCCCCCCAAGGCTTTAGCCCACCCGCTGGGGCATTTTTATGCGGACGAACTTCGGGACGGGACCTTCGGGGGCTTAGTTTTGGGCGCGACTGTGCCCGCGGCCTATTTTTGGCACACAAAGGGCGTTCGCAAAGTCTCGCCCCATTCTGAGTCCGGCGGACGAAGTTGGCCAGCCCCTCCCCCCAACTCTATGGCCCACCCGTTTCTTGGGCATTTTTGCGGGGGACGAACTTGGGGACGGGACCTTCGGGGGCTTATTTTTGGGCGCGGCTTTGTCCGTGGCCTATTTTTGGCACACGGAGGGCGCTCGCAAAGTCTCGCCCCATTCCGAGTCCGGGGGACGAAGTTGGCCAGCCCCTCCCCCCAAGCCTATAGCCCACCCATTTTTTGTGCATTTTTACGGCGGACGAACTTGGGGACGGGACCTTCGGGGGCTTATTTTTGGCCGCGGCTGTGCCCGCAGCGTATTTCTGGCACACGGAGGGCATTCGCAAAGTCTCGCCCCATTCCGAGTCCGGCGGATTTGCGGGGCCAGCCTCCCCAAGGCTATAGCCCACCCGTTTTTTGGGCATTTTTTTGGTGGACGAACTTGGGCACGGGACCTTCGGGGCCTTATTTTTGGGCGCGGCTGTGCCCACGGCATATTTTTGGCACACGGAGGGCACTCGCAAAGTCTCGCCCCATTCCGAGTCCGGCGGACGAAGTGGGCCAGCCCCTCCCCCCAAGGCTATAGCCCACCCGTTTGTTGGGCATTTTTGCGGCAGTGGAACTTGGGGACGGACTCGGGGCTTATTTTTGGGCGCGGCTGTGTCCGCGGCTTATTTTTGTACACGGAGGCCGCCGCAGTCTCGCCCATTCCGAGTCCGCGGACGAAGGGCCAGCCCTCCCCCCCAAGGCTATAGCCCACCCGCTTTTGGGCATTTTTACGGCGGACGAACTTGGGACGGGACCCAGGGGCTTATTTTTGGGCGCGCTGTGCCCGCGCCTATTTTTGGCACACGGAGGCCGCCAGAAAGTCTCGCCCATTCCGAGTCCGCGGATTTGCGGGCTAGCCCCACCCCCAAGGCTATAGCCCACCCGCTTTTGGGCATTTTAGCGGCGGACGAACTTGGGGACGGGACCTTCGGGGCTTATTTTTGGGTGCGGCTGTGCTGGGCGTATGTTTGGTACACGGAGGGTGCTCGCAAAGTCTCACCTCCATTCCGAGTCCGGGCGGATTTGTTGGCCAGCCCGTCCCCCCAAGGCTATAGCCCACCCGTTTTTTGGGCATTTTTGCGGCGGACGAACTTGGGGACGGGACCTTCGGGGGCTTATTTTTGGGCACGGCTGTGCCCGCGGAATATGTTTCGCACACGGAGGGCGCTCACAAAGTCTCGCCCCATTCCGAGTCCGGGCGACGAAGTTGGCCCGCCCCTCCCCCCAAGGCTATAGCCCATCCATTTTTTGTGCATTTTTACGGCGGACGAACTTGGGGACGGGACCTTCGGGGGCTTATTTTTGGATGCGTCTGTGCCCGCGGCCTATGTTTGTCACATGGAGGGTGCCCGCAAAGTCTCGCCCCATTCCGAGTCCGGCGGACGAAGTTGGCCAGCCCCTCCCCCCAAGGCTATAGCCCACCCGTTTTTTGGGCATTTTTGCGGCGGACGAACTTCGGGACGGGACCTTCGGGGGCTTAGTTTTGTTCGCGACTGTGCCCGTGGCCTATTTTTGGCACACAAAGGGCGCTCGCAAAGTCTGGCCCCATTCTGAGTCCGGCGGACGAAGTTGGCCAGCCCCTCCCCCCAACGCTATGGCCCACCCGTTTCTTGGGCATTTTTGCGGGGGACGAACTTGGGGACGGGACCTTCGGGGCTTATTTTGGCGCGGCTGTGGCCTATTTTTGGCACACGGAGGGCGCTCGCAAAGTCTCGCCCCATTCCGAGTCCGGGGGTCGAAGTTGGCCAGCCCCTCCCCCCAAGGCTATAGCCCACCCATTTTTTGTGCATTTTTACGGCGGACGAACTTCGGGACGGGACCTTCGGGGGCTTATTTTTGGCCGCGGCTGTGCCCGCAGCGTATTTCTGGCACACGGAGGGCATTCGCAAAGTCTCGCCCCATTCCGAGTCCGGCGGACGAAGTGGGCCAGCCCCTCCCCCCAAGGCTATAGCCCACCCGTTTTTTGGGCATTTTTGTGGTGGACGAACTTGGGCACGGGACCTTCGGGGCCTTATTTTTGGGCGCGGCTGTGCCCACGGCATATTTTTGGCACACGGAGGGCACTCGCAAAGTCTCGCCCCATTCCGAGTCCGGCGGATTTGTTGGCCAGCCCTCCCCAAGGCTATAGCCCACCCGCTTTTTTGGGCATTTTTATGGCGGACGAACTTGGGGACGGGACCTTCGGGGCTTATTTTTGGTGTGGCTGTGCCCGCCCTATTTGTGGCACACGGAGGGCACTCTGCAAAGTCTCGCCACATTCCGAGTCCGCGGACGAAGTGGGCCAGCCCTCCCCAAGGCTATAGCCCACCCGCTTGTTGGGCATTTTTATGCGGCAGACGAACTTGGGGACGGACCTTCGGGGCTTATTTTTGGGCGCGCGGCTGTGTCCGTGGCCTATTTTTGGTACACGGAGGCCGCCGCAAAGTCTCACCCCATTCCGAGTCCGGGCGGACGAGTGGGCCAGCCCCTCCCCAAGGCTATAGCCCACCCGCTTTTGGGCATTTTTACGGGACGGGACCTTCAGGGGCTTATTTTTGGCGCGCTGTGCCTATTTTTGGCACACGGAGGCCGCCAGAGTCTCGCCTCATTCCGAGTCCGCGGATTTGCGGGCCAGCCCCACCCCCAAGGCTATAGCCCACCCGCTTTTGGGCATTTTAGCGGCGGACGAACTTGGGGACGTGGCCTTTGGGTGCTAATTTTTGGGTGCGTCTGTGCACGCCGCCTAAGCTTGGGACACGGATGGCGATCACAAAGTCTCTCACCATTCCGAGTCCGCGGACGGTAGGCCAGCCCTCCCCCAAAGCTATAGCCCACCCGCTTTTGGGCATTTTAGCGCGGACGAACTTGGGGACGTGGACCTTCGGGGCTTATTTTTGGGTGCGGCTGTGCCTGCTGCCTATGTTTGGCACACGGAGGGTGCTCGCAAAGTCTCACCCCATTCCGAGTCCGGGCGGATTTGAGGCCAGCCCTCCCCAAAGCTATAGCCCACCCGCTTTTTTGGGCATTTTTGCGCGGATGAACTTCGGACGGACCTTCGGGGCTTAGTTTTGGCGCGGCCTATTTTTGGCACACAAAGTGCGCCGCAAAGTCTCGCCCCATTCCGAGTCCGCGGACGGTTGGCCAGCCCTCCCCAAGGCTATGGCCCACCCGTTTTTTGGGCATTTTTGCGGCGGACGAACTTGGGGACGGGACCTTCGGGGGCTTATTTTTGGGCGTAGCTGTGCCCGGGGCCTAGTTTTGGGACACGGAGGGTGCTCGCAATGTCTCGCCCCATTCCGAGTCCGGCGGACGATGTTGGCCAGCCCCTCCCCCCAAGGCTATAGCCCACCCGTTTTTTGGGCATTTTGCGGTGGACGAACTTGGGGACGGGACCTTCGGGGCTTATTTGGGCGCGCTGTGCCTACGGCCTATTTTTGGCACATGGAGGGCGCTTCGCAAAGTCTCGCCCACCCGAATCCGCGGACAAAGTTGGCCAGCCCTCCCCCAAGGCTATAGCCCACCCGCTTTTGGGCATTTTTGCAGCGACGAACTTGGGGACGGGACCTTCGGGCTTATTTTTGGCGGCTGTGCCCGCGGCCTATGTTTGGCACACGGGGTGCTCGCCCACCCGAATCCGCGGATTTAGTTGGCCATCCCTCCCCAAGGCTATAACCCACCCGCTGGGCATTTTCATGGGGCTCGAACTTGGGGACGGACTTTTGGGGGCTTATTTTTGGGCGCGGCTGTGCCTGTGGCTCATTTTTGGGACACGGAGGGCGCTGCAAAGTCTCGCCCCATTCCGAGTCCGGGACGAGTTTGCCGGCCCTCCCCCAAGGCTATAGCCCACCCATTTTTTTGGGCATTTTCGGCGGACGAACTTGGGGACGGACCTTCGGGGCTTATTTTGGGTGCGGCTGTGCCTGCGCGCGATTTTTGGCACAAGGAGGGCATTTGCAAAGTCTCGCCCATTCCGAGTCCGCGGACGGGCCAGCCCCCTCCCAAGGCTATAGCCCACCCGCTTTTTTGGGCATTTTTACGGCGGACGAACTTGGGCACGGGACCTTCGGGCCTTATTTTTGGGCGCGGCTGTGCCTGCAAGCATATTTTTGGCACACGGAGGGCGCCTGAAAGTCTCGCCTCATTCCGAGTCCGGCGGATTTGTTGGCCAGCCCTCCCTGCTATAGCCCACCCGTTTTTTGGGCATTTTTACGGGGGACGAACTTGGGGACGGGACCTTCGGGGGCTTATTTTTGGGCACGGCTGTGCCCGCGGCCTATTTGTGGCACACAGAGGGCACTCACAAAGTCTCGCCACATTCCGAGTACGGCGGACGAAGTGGGCCAGCCCCTCCCCCCAAGGCTATAGCCCACCCATTTGTTGGGCATTTTTGCGGCGGACGAACTTGGGGACGGGACCTTCGGGGGCTTATTTTTGGGCGCGGCTGTGTCCGCGGCCTATTTTTGGTACATGGAGGCTGCTCGCAAAGTCTCGCCCCATTCCGAGTCCGGCGGACGAAGTGGGCCAGCCCCTCCCCCCAAGGCTATAGCCCACCCGTTTTTTGGGCATTTTTACGGCGGACGAACTTGGGGATGGGACCTTCGGGGCTTATTTTTGGGCGCATGTGCCTCTATGTTTGGCACACGGAGGGTGCTCGCAAAGTCTCGCCCCATTCCGAGTCCGGCGGACGAAGTTGGCAAGCCCCTCCCCCCAAAGCTATAGCCCACCCGTTTTTTGGGCATTTTTGCGGCGGACGAACTTCGGGGGTTTAGTTTTGGGCGCGACTGTGCCCGCGGCCTATTTTTGACACACAAAGGTCACTCGCAAAGACTCGCCCCATTCCGAGTCCGGCGGACGAAGTTGGCCAGCCCCTCCCCCCAAGGCTATGGCCCATCCGTTTTTTGGGCATTTTTGCGGCGGACGAACTTTGGGACGGGACCTCCGGGGGCTTATTTTTGGGCGCAGCTGTGCCCGTTGCCTATTTTTCGCACACGGAGGGTGCTCGCAATGTCTCGCCCCATTCCGAGTCCGGCGGACGATGTTGGCCAGCCCCTCCCCCCAAGGCTATAGCCCACCCGTTTTTTGGGCATTTTTGCAAGGCGGATTTTAACTTGGGGACGGACCTTCGGGGCCTTATTTTGGGCGACTGTGCCCGTGGGTATATTTTTGGCACACGGAGGGTGCCTGCAAAGTCTTGCCCCATTCCGAGTCCGCGGATTTGTTGGCCAGCCCTCCCCAAGGCTATAGCCCACCCGTTTTTTGGGCATTTTTACGGAGGACGAACTTGGGGACGGGACCTTCGGGGGCTTATTTTTGGGCGCGGCTGTGCCTGCGGCCTATTTGTGGCACACAGAGGGCGCTCACAAAGTCTCGCCACATTCCGAGTCCGGCGGACGAAGTGGGCCAGCCCCTCCCCAGAAAGGCTATAGCCCACCAATTTGTTGGGCATTTTTGCGGCGGACGAACTTGGGGACGGGACCTTCGGGGGCTTATTTTTGTGCGAGGCTGTGCCCACGGCCTATTTTTGGCACACAAAGGGTGCTCGCAAAGACTCGCCCCATTCTGAGTCCGGCGGACGAAGTTGGCCAGCCCCTCCCCCCAAGGCTATGGCCCACCCGTTTTTTGGGCATTTTTGCGGCGGACGAACTTTGGGACGGGACCTCCGGGGGCTCATTTTTGGGCGCAGCTGTGCCCGTGGCCTATTTTTCACACACGGAGGGTGCTCGCAATGTCTTGCCCCATTCCGAGTCCGGCGGACGAAGTTGGCCAGCCCCTCCCCCCAAGGCTATAGCCCACCCGTTTTTTGGGCATTTTTACGGGGGACGAACTTGGGGACGGGACCTTCGGGGGCTTATTTTTGGACGCGGCTGTGCCCGCGTCATATTTTTGGCACACGGAGGGAGCTCGCAAAGTCTCGCCCCATTCCGAGTCCGGACGGATTTGGCCAGCCCTCCCCAAGGCTATAGCCCACCCGTTTTTTGGGCATTTTTACGGGGGACGAACTTGGGGACGGGACCTTCGGGGGCTTATTTTTGGGCGCGGCTGTGCCCGCGGCCTATTTGTGGCACACGGAGGGCGCTCGCAAAGTCTCGCCACATTCCGAGTCCGGCGGACGAAGTGGGCCAGCCCCTCCCCCCAAGACTATAGGCCACCCATTTGTTGGGCATTTTTGCGGCGGACGAACTTCGGGACGGGACCTTCGGGGGCTTAGTTTTGGGCGCGACTGTGCCCGCGGCCTATTTTTGGCACACAAAGGGCGCTCGCAAAGACTCGCCCCATTCCGAGTCCGGCGGACGAAGTGGGCCAGCCCCTCCCCCCAAGGCTATGGCCCACCCGTTTTTTGTGCATTTTTGCGGCGGACGAACTTTGGGACGGGACCTCCGGGGTCTTATTTTTGGGCGCAGCTGTGCCCGTGGCCTATTTTTCGCACACGGAGGGTGCTCGCAATGTCTCGCCCCATTCCGAGTCCGGCGGACAATGTTGGCCAGCCCCTCCCCCCAAGGCTATAGCCCACCCGCTTTTGGGCATTTTTGGGGGACGAACTTGGGGACAGGACCTTCGGGGCTTATTTTTGCGCTGCGCCTGGTCTATTTTTGGCACACGGAGGGCGCCGCAAAGTCTCGCCTATTCCGAGTCCGGGGATTTGTTGGCCAGCCCCTCCCCCCAAGGCTATAGCCCACCCATTTTTTGGGCATTTTTTCGGCGGACGAACTTGGGGACGGGACCTTCGGGGGCTTATTTTTGGGCGCGGCTGTCACCGCGGGGTATTTTTGGCACACGGAGGGAAATCGCAAAGTCTAGCCCCATTCCGAGTCCGGCGGATTTGTTGGCCAGCCCTCCCCAAGGCTATAGCCCACCCGCTTTTGGGCATTTTTACGGCGATTAACTTGGGCACGGGACCTTCGCCTTATTTTGGGCACGGCTGTGCCTCGCGTATATTTTTGGCACACGGAGGGTGCTTCGCAAAGTCTCGCCCATTCCGAGTCCGGCGGATTTGAGTGGGCCAGCCTCCCCCAAGGCTATAGCCCACCCGCTGGGGCATTTTTACGGAGGACGAACTTGGGGACGGGACCTTCGGGGCTTATTTTGGCGCGGCTGTGCCCGCGGCCTATTTTTGGCACACGGACGGCGCCGCAAAGTCTCTCCTCATTCCGAGTCCGCGGATCGAATTTGGCCAGCCCACCCGCTTTTGGGCATTTTTGCGGACGAACTTGGGGACGGGACTCTTCGGGGCTTATTTTTGGTGTGGCTGTGCTCAAGGCTATTTTTGGCACACGGAGGGTGCTCGCAATGTCTCGCCCCATTCCGAGTCCGCGGATTGGTGGGCCAGCCTCCCCCAAGGCTATATCCCACCCGCTTTTTTGGGCATTTTTGCGGCGGACGAACTTGGGTAATGGAACTTCGGGGCTTATTTTTGGGTGCGGCTGTGCCCGCTGCCTATTTTTTGCACACGGAGGGCGTTCTAAAGTTTCGCCCCATTCCGAGTCCGGCGGATTTGAATTTGGCCAGCCTCCCCCAAGGCTATAGCCCACTCGCTGGGCATTTTTGTGGAGGATGAACTTGGGGATGGGACCTTCGGGGCTTATTTTTGGGTACGGCTGTGCTCGCTGCCTATTTTTGGCACACGGAGGGCGCCGCAAAGTCTCGCCTCATTCCGAGTCCGCGGACGAAGATGGCCAGCCCCTCCCCAAGGCTATAGCCCACCCGTGGGGCATTTTTGCGGCGGACGAACATGGGGACGGGACCTTCGGGGCTTTTTTTGCGCGCTGTTCCCGCGTCTATTTTTGGTACACGAGGGTGCTCGCAAAGTCTCGCCACTCTGAGTCCGCGGACGGTTGGCCAGCCCCCTCCCCAAGGCTATAGCCCACCCGTGTTTTGGGCATTTTTGCGGCGACGAACTTGGGGACGGGACCTCGGGGCTTTTTTGGTGCGGCTGTTCCCGTGGGCCTATTTTTGGCACACGTAGGGCGCCGCAGTCTCGCCCCATTCCGAGTCCGCGGACGGTTGGCCAGCCCTCCCCCAAGGCTATAGCCCACCCGTTTTTTGGGCATTTTTGCGGCGGACATAATTGGGGACGGGACCTTCGGGGGCTTATTTTTTGACGCTGTGCCCGCGGCGTATTTTTGGCACACGGAGGGCGCTCACAAAGTCTCGTCCCATTCCGAGTCCGCGGATTTGTTGGCCAGCCCTCCCCTAAGGCTATAGCCCACCCGCTTTTGGGCATTTTTGGTGGACTAACTTGGGGACGGACCTTCGGGGCTTATTTTTGGCGCGCTGTGCCCGCCTATTTTTGGCACACGGACAGCGCGCAGAGTCTCGCCTCATTCCGAGTCCGCGGACGAATTTGGCTCCCCCTCCCCAAGGCTATAGCCCACCCGTTTTTTGGGCATTTTTGCGGCGGACGAACTTGGGGACGGGACCTTCGGGGGCTTAATTTTGGGCGCGGCTGTGCCCGCGGCCTATTTTTGGCATACGGATGGCGCTCGCAAAGTCTCGCCCCATTCCGATTCCGGCGGACGAATTTGGCCAGCCCACCCGTTTTTTGGGCATTTTTGCGGCGGACGAACTTGGGGACGGGACCTTCGGGGGCTTATTTTTGGGTGCGGCTGTGCCCGCCACCTATTTTTGGCACATGGAGGGTGCTCGCAATGTCTCGCCCCATTCCGAGTCCGGCGGACGAAGTGGAACAGCCCCTCCCCCCAAGGCTATATCCCACCCGTTTTTTGGGCATTTTTGCGGCGGACGAACTTGGGTACGGGACCTTTGGGGGCTTATTTTTGGGTACGGCTGTGCCCGCCGCCTATTTTTGGCACACGGAGGGCGCTCGCAAAGTTTCGCCCCATTCCGAGTCCGGCGGACGAATTTGGCCAGCCCCTCCCCCCAAGGCTATAGCCCACCCGTTTTTTGGGCATTTTTGCGGCGGACGAACTTGGGGATGGGACCTTCGGTGGCTTATTTTTGGGTACGGCTGTGCCCGCGGCCTATTTTTTGCACACGGAGGGTGCTCGCAAAGTTTCGCCCCATTCCGAGTCCGGCGGACGAATTTGGACAGCCCCTCCCCCCAAGGCTATAGCCCACCCGTTTTTTGGGCTTTTTTGCGGCGGACGAACTTGGGGACGGGACCTTCGGGGGCTTATTTTTGGGTGCGGCTGTGCCCGCCACCTATTTTTGGCACACGGAGGGTGCTCGCAATGTCTCGCCCCATTCCGAGTCCGGCGGACGAAGTGGAACAGCCCCTCCCCCCAAGGCTATAGCCCACCCGTTTTTTGGGCATTTTTGCGGCGGACGAACTTGGGGACGGGAGCTTCGGGGGCTTATTTTTGGGTGCGGCTGTGCACGTGGCCTATTTTTGGCCCACGGAGGGCGCTCGCAAAGTCTCGCCCCATTCCGAGTCCGGCGGACGAAGTTGGCCAGCCCCTCCCCCCAAGGCTATAGCCCACCCGTTTTTTGGGCATTTTTGCGGCGGACGAACTTGGGGACGGGACCTTCGGGGGCTTATTTTTGGGTGCAGCTGTGCCCGCCACCTATTTTTGGCACACGGAGGGTGCTCGCAATGTCTCGCCCCATTCCGAGTCCGGCGGACGAAGTGGAACAGCCCCTCCCCCCAAGGCTATATCCCACCCGTTTTTTGGGCATTTTTGCGGCGGACGAACTTGGGTACGGGACCTTCGGGGGCTTATTTTTGGGTACGGCTGTGCCCGCTGCCTATTTTTGGCACACGGAGGGCGCTCGCAAAGTTTCGCCCCATTCCGAGTCCGGCGGACGAATTTGGCCAGCCCCTCCCCCCAAGGCTATAGCCCACCCGTTTTTTGGGCATTTTTGCGGCGGACGAACTTGGGGACGGGACCTTCGGTGGCTTATTTTTGGGTACGGCTGTGCCCGCGGCCTATTTTTGGCACACGGAGGGTGCTCGCAAAGTTTCGCCCCATTCCGAGTCCGGCGGACGAATTTGGACAGCCCCTCCCCCCAAGGCTATAGCCCACCCGTTTTTTGGGCATTTTTGCGGCGGACGAACTTGCGGACGGGACCTTCGGGGGCTTATTTTTGGGTGCGGCTGTGCACGCGGCCTATTTTTGGTACACGGAGGGCTCTCGTAAAGTCTCGCCCCATTCCGAGTACGGCGGACGAAGTGGGCCAGCCCCTCCCCCCAAGGCTATAGCCCACCCGTTTTTTGGGCATTTTTGCGGCGGATGAACTTGGGGACGGGACCTTCGGGGGCTTTTTTTTGGGCGCGGCTGTTCTCGCAGACTATTTTTGGCACACGTAGGGCACTCGCAAAGTCTCGCCCCATTCCGAGTCCGGCGGACGAAGTTGGCCAGCCCCTCCCCCCAAGGCTATAGCCCACCCGTTTTTTGGGCATTTTTGCGGCGGATGAACTTGGGGACGGGACCTTCGGGGGCTTATTTTTGGGCACGGCTGTGCCTGCGGCCTATTTTTCACACACGGAGAGCGCTCGCAAAGTCTCGCCCTATTCCGAGTCCGGCGGATTTGTTGGCCAGCCCTCCCCAAGGCTATAGCCCACCCGTTTTTTGGGCATTTTTGCGGCGGACGAACTTGGGGACGGGAGCTTCGGGAGCTTATTTTTGGGTGCGGCTGTGCACATGGCCTATTTTTGGCCCACGGAGGGCGCTCGCAAAGTCTCGCCCCATTCCGAGTCCGGCGGACGAAGTTGGCCAGCCCCTCCCCCCAAGGCTATAGCCCACCCGTTTTTTGGGCATTTTTGCGGGGGACGAACTTGGGGATGGGACCTTCGGGGGCTTATTTTTGGGTGCGGCTGTGCACACGGCCTATTTTTGGTACACGAAGGGCTCTCGTTAAGTCTCGCCCCATTCCGAGTACGGCGGACGAAGTGGGCCAGCCCCTCCCCCCAAGGCTATAGCCCACCCGTTTTTTGGGCATTTTTGCGGCGGACGAACTTGGGGACGGGAGCTTCGGGAGCTTATTTTTGGGTGCGGCTGTGCACGTGGCCTATTTTTGGCACACATAGGGCGCTCAAAAAGTCTCGCCCCATTCCGAGTCCGGCGGACGAAGTTGGCCAGCCCCTCCCCCCAAGGCTATAGCCCACCCGTTTTTTGGGCATTTTTGCGGCGGACGAACTTGGGGACGGGACCTTCGGGGGCTTATTTTTGGGCACGGCTGTGCCCGCGTCCTATTTTTGGCACATGGAGGGTGCTCGCAAAGTCTCGCCCCATTCCGAGTCAGGCGGACGAAGTTGGCCAGGCCCTCCCCCCAAGGCTATAGCCCACCCGTTTTTTGGGCACTTTTCCGTTCGATGAACTTGGGGACGGGACCTTCGGGGGCTTATTTTTGGGCGCGGCTGTGCCCGCGGCCTATTTTTGGCACACGGACAGAGCTCGCAGAGCCTAGCCCCATTCCGAGTCCGGCGGACGAATTTGGCCAGCCCCTCCCCCCAAGGCTATAGCCCACCCGTTTTTTGGGCATTTTTGCGGCGGACGAACTTGGGGACGGGACCTTCGGGGGCTTATTTTTGGGTGCGGCTGTGCCCACGGCCTATTTTTGGCACACGGAGGGCGATCGCAATTTCTCGCCCCATTCCGAGTCCGCGGACGGCGGCCAGCCCCTCCCCCCAAGGCTATAGCCCACCCGTTTTTTGGGCATTTTTGCGGCGGACGAACTTGCGGACGGGACCTTCGGGGGCTTATTTTTGGGTACGGCTGTGCCCGCTGCCTATTTTTGGCACACGGAGAGCGCTCGCAATGTCTCGCCCCATTCCGAGTCCGGCGGACGAAGTGGAACAGCCCCTCCCCCCAAGGCTATATCCCACCCGTTTTTTGGGCATTTTTGCGGCGGACGAACTTGGGTACGGGACCTTCGGGGCTTATTTTTCGGTGCGGCTGTGCCCGCGGCCTATTTTTGGCACACGGAGGGCGCTCGCAAAGTCTTGACCCATTCCGAGTCCGGTGGACGAGGTTGGCCAGCCCCTCCCCCCAAGGCTATATCCCACCCGTTTTTTGGGCATTTTTGCTGCGGACGAACTTGGGGACGGGACCTTCGGGGGCTTATTTTTGGGCGCGGCTGTGCCTGCAGCCTATTTTTGGCACACGGAGGGTGCTTGTAAAGTCTCGCCCCGTTCCGAGTCCGGCGGACGAAGTTGACCAGCCCCTCCCCCCAAGGCTATAGCCCACCCGTTTTTTTTGCATTTTTGCGGCGGACGAACTTGGGGACGGGACCTTCGGGGGCTTATTTTTGAGCGCGGCTGTGCCCACGGCATATTTTTTGCACACGGAGGGCGCTCGCAAAGTCTCGCCCCATTCCGAGTCCGGCGGATTTGCTGGCTACCCTCCCCAAGGCTATAGCCCACCCGCTTTTGGGCATTTTTGCGGCGGACGAACTTGGGGACGGACCTTCGGGGCTAATTTTTAAGGCTGTGCCCGTGGCCTATTTTTGCACACGGAGGGCGCTGCAAAGCCTCGCCCATTTCGAGTCCGCGGAAGTGGGCCAGCCCCTCCCCGTGCTATAGCCCACCCGCTTTTGGCCATTTTTGCGCGGACGAACTTGGGGACGGACCTTCGGGGCTTATTTTGGGTGCGGCTGTGCACGTGGCCTATTTTTGGCCCACGGAGGGCGCTCGCAGTCTCGCCCCATTCCGAGTCCGGCGGACTGTTGGCCAGCCCTCCCCCTGTGCTATAGCCCACCCGCTTTTGGCCATTTTTGGGCGGACGAACTTGGGGACGGGACCTTCGGGGCTTATTTTTGGGTGCGGCTGTGCATCGTGGCCTATTTTTGGCCCACGGAGGGCGCCGCAAAGTCTCGCCCCATTCCGAGTCCGGCGGACGGTTGGCCAGCCCTCCCCAAGGCTATAGCCCACCCGTTTTTTGGGCATTTTTGCGGCGGACGAACTTGGGGACGGGAGCTTCGGGGGCTTATTTTTGGGTGCGGCTGTGCACGTGGCCTATTTTTGGCACACGGAGAGCGCTCACAAAGTCTTGACCCATTCCGAGTCCGGCGGACGAAGTTGGCCAGCTCCTCCCCCCGAGGCTATAGCCCACCCGTTGTTTGGGCATTTTTGCGGCGGACGAAATTGGGGACGGGACCTTCGGGGGCTTATTTGTGGGCACGGATGTGCCCGCGGCCTATGTTTGGAACACAGAGGGAGCTAGCAAAGTCTCGCCCCATTCCGAGTCCGGCGGACGAAGCCAGCCCTCCCCTGTGCTATAGCCCACCCATTTTTTGAGCATTTTGCATGGACGAACTTGGGGACGGGACCTTCGGGGGATTATTTTAGGGCGCAGCTGTGCCCGTGGCCTATTTTTGCACTGAGGGCGCCGCAAAGTCTCGCCCCATTCCGAGTCCGCGGACGGTTAAGGGCCAGCCCTCCCCCAAGGCTACAGCCCACCCGTTTTTTGGGCATTTTTGCGGCGGATGAACTTGGGGACGGGTCCTTCGGGGGCTAATTTTTGGGCACGGCTGTTCCCGTGGCCTATTTTTGGCTCACGGAGGGCGCTCGCAAAGTCTCGCCCCATTCCGAGTCCGGCGGACGAAGTTGGCCAGCCCCTCCCCCCAAGGCTATAGCCCACTCGTTGTTTGGGCATTTTTGCGGCGGACGAACTTGGGGACGGGACCTTCGGGGGCTTATTTTTGGGCGTGGCTGTGTCCAAAGCCTATTTTTGGCACACGGAGGGTGCTCGCAAAAGTCTCGCCCCATTCCGAGTGCGGCGGACGAAGTTGGCTACCCCTCCCCCCAAGGCTATAGCCCACCCGTTTTTTGGGCATTTTTGCGGCGGACGAACTTGGGGACGGGACCTTTGGGGGCTTATTTGTGGGCGCGGATGTGCCCGCGGCCTATGTTTGGTACATGGAGGGTGCTCGCAAAGTCTCGCCCCATTCCGAGTACGGTGGACGAAGTTGGCCAGCCCCTCCCCGCAAGGCTATATCCCACCCATTTTTTGGGCATTTTTGCTGCGGATGAACTTGGGGACCGGACCTTCGGGGGCTTACTTTTGGGCGCGGCTGTGGCCACGGCCTATTTTTGGCACACGGAGGGTGCTTGTAAAGTCTCGCCCCGTTCCGAGTCCGGCGGACGAAGTTGACCAGCCCCTCCCCCCAAGGCTATAGCCCACCCGTTTTTTGGGCATTTTTACGGCGGACGAACTTGGGGACGGGACCTTCGGGAGCTTATTTTTGGGCGCGGCTGTCCCCGCGGCATAGTTTTTGCACACGGAGGGCGCTCGCAAAGTCTCGCCCCATTCCGAGTCCGGCGGATTTAGTTGACCAGCCCTCCCCAAGGCTATAGCCCACCCGCTTTTGGGCATTTTTACGGCGGACGAACTTGGGGACGGGACCTTCGGGAGCTTATTTTTGGGCGCGGCTGTCCCCGCGGCATAGTTTTTGCACACGGAGGGCGCCGCAAAGTCTCGCCATTCCGAGTCCGGCGGACGAAGTTGGCCAGCCCTCCCCCAAGGCTATAGCCCACCTGCTTTTTGGGCATTTTTACGGGGACGAACTTGGGGACGGGACCTTCGGGGCTTATTTTGGCGCGGCTGTGCCCGCGGCCTATTTGTGGCACACGGAGGGCGCCGCAAAGTCTCGCCACATTCCAGTCCGCGGACGGCGGGCCAGCCTCTCCCCAAGACTATAGCCCACCCATTTGTTGGGCATTTTGCGGGACGAACTTCGGGACGGGACCTTCGGGGCTTATTTGGGCGCGACTGTGCCCGCGGCCTATTTTTGGCACACAAAGGGCGCCGCAAAGACTCGCCCATTCCGAGTCCGGGACGAAGCGGGCCAGCCCTCCCCAAGGCTATAGCCCACCCGCTTTTTTGGGAATTTTTGCGGACGAACTTGGGGACGGGACCTTCGGGGCTTATTTTTGGCGCGCTGTGCCTGCGGCTCATTTTTGGCACACGGAGGGTGCTTGTAAAGTCTCGCCCGCTCGAGTCCGCGGACGAAGCTGACCAGCCCCTCCCCCAAGGCTATAGCCCACCCGCTTTTGGGCATTTTTGCGCGGACGAACTTGGGGACGGGACCTTCGGGGCTTATTGTTGGGCGCGCTGTGTCCGCGCCTATTTTTGGTACACGGAGGGCGTTCGCAAAATCTCCCCATTCCGAGTCCGCGGACGAAGTTCGCCAGCCCTCCCCAAGGCTATAGCCCACCCGCTTTTGGGCATTTTTGCGGCGACGAACTTGGGGACGGGAACTTCCGGTTCTTATTTTTGACGCGCTGTGCCCGCGTCTATTTTTGGCACACGGAGGGCGCCGTGAAAGTCTCATCCCATATCGAGTCCGGCAGACGAAGCTGACCAGCCCTCCCCAAGGCTATAGCCCACCCGCTTTCTAGGCATTTTTGGGCACGAACTTGGGGACGGGACCTTCGGGCTTATTTTTTTGTGCCCACGGCCTATTTTTGGCCCTCGGAGGGTGCTCGCAAAGTCTCGCCCCATTCCGAGTCCGGCGGACGAAGTGGGCCAGCCCTCCCCGTGCCAGCCACCCATTTTTGAGCATTTTTGCGGCGGACAAACTTGGGGACGGGACCTTCGGGGGATTATTTTTGGGCGCAGCTGTGCCCGCGGCCTATTTTTGGCACTCGGAGGGCGCTCGCAAAGTCTCGCCCCATTCCGAGTCCGGCGGACGAAGTGGGCCAGCCCCTCCCCCCAAGGCTACAGCCCACCCGTTTTTTGGGCATTTTTGCGGCGGATGAACTTGGGGACGGGTCCTTCGGGGGCTAATTTTTGGGCACGGCTGTGCCCGTGGCCTATTTTTGGCTCACGGAGGGCGCTCGCAAAGTCTCGCCCCATTCCGAGACCGGCGGACGAAGTGGGCCAGCCCCTCCCCCCAAGGATATAGCCCACCCGTTGTTTCGGCATTTTTGCGGCAGACGAACTTGGGGACGGGACATTCGGGTGCTAAATTTTGGGCGCGGCTGTGTCCAAAGCCTATTTTTGGCACACGGAGGGCGCTCGCAAAAGTCTCGCCCCATTCCGAGTCCGGCGGATTTAGTTGGCCAGCCCCTCCCCAAGGCTATAGCCCACCCGCTTTTGGGCATTTTTACGGGGGACGAACTTGGGGACGGGACCTTCGGGGCTTATTTTTGCGCGGCTGTGCCTCGCGCTATTTGTGGCACACGGAGGGCGCCGCAAAGTCTCGCCACATTCCGAGTCCGGGCGGACGAAGTGGGCCAGCCTCCCCAAGACTATAGCCCACCCATTTGTTGGGCATTTTTGGGGCGGACGAACTTCGGGACGGGACCTACGGGGGCTTATTTTTGGGCGCGACTTGTGCCATGGCCTATTTTTGGCACACAAAGGGCGCCGCAAAGACTCGCCCCATTCCGAGTCCGGGATTTGGCGGGCCAGCCCTCCCCCCAAGGCTATGGCCCACCCGTTTTTTGTGCATTTTTATGGCGGACGAACTTTGGGACGGGACCTCCGGGGGCTTATTTTTGGGCGCAGCTGTGCCCGTAGCCTATTTTTCGCACACGGAGGGTGCTCGCAATGTCTCGCCCCATTCCGAGTCCGGCGGACAATGTTGGCCAGCCCCTCCCCCCAAGGCTATAGCCCACCCGCTGGGCATTTTTATGGGGACGAACTTGGGGACAGGACCTTCGGGGCTTATTTTTGGCGCGGCTGTGCCTGGGTGGCCTATTTTTGGTACACGGAGGGCGTTTCGCAAGTCTCGCCCATTCCGAGTCCGGGGACGAAGTTGGCCAGCCCCCTCCCAAGGCTATAGCCCACCCATTTTTGGGCATTTTTGCAAGGACGAACTTGGGGACGGGACCTTCGGGGCTTATTTTGGGCGCGGCTGTCCTCGCTGTTTATTTTTGGCACACGGAGGGCATTCGCAAAGTCTCGCCCCATTCCGAGTCCGCGGACAGTTGGCCAGCCCTCCCCAAGGCTATAGCCCACCCGCTTTTGGGCATTTTTACGGCGGACGAACTTGGGCACGGGACCTCGGGGCCTTATTTTTACACGGCTGTGCCCGTATATTTTTGGCACACGGAGGGTGCTCTGCAGTCTCGCCCCATTCCGAGTCCGGCGGACGGTTGGCCAGCCCTCCCCAAGGCTATAGCCCACCCGTTTTTTGGGCATTTTTACGGAGGACGAACTTGGGGACGGGACCTTCGGGGGCTTATTTTTGGGCGCGGCTGTGCCCGCGGCCTATTTGTGGCACACGGAGGGCGCTCGCAAAGTCTCGCCACATTCCGAGTCCGGCGGACGAAGTTCGCCAGCCCCTCCCCCCAAGGCTATAGCCCACCCGTTTTTTGGGCATTTTTGCGGCGGACGAACTTGGGGACGGGAACTTCCGGTTCTTATTTTTGGACGCGGCTGTGCCCGCGGCCTATTTTTGGCACACGGAGGGCGCTCGCAAAGTCTCCTCCCATTCCGAGTCCGCGGATTTGGCCAGCCCTCCCCAAGGCTATAGCCCACCCGCTTTTTGGGCATTTTTGCGGCAGACGAACTTGGGGACGGGACCTTCGGGCTTATTTACGCGCTGTGCCCGGTCCTATTTTTGGCACATGGACGGCGCTCGCAAAGTCTCTCCCCATTCCGAGTCCGGCGGACGAATTTGGCCAGCCCACCCGTTTTTTGGGCATTTTTACGGCGGACGAACTTGGGGACGGGACCTTCGGGGGCTTATTTTTGGGCGCGAATGTCCCCGCGGTGTATTTTTGGCACACGGAGGGCATTCGCAATGTCTCGCCCCATTCCGAGTCCGGCGGACGAAGTGGGCCAGCCCCTCCCCCCAAGGCTATATCCCACCCGTTTTTTGGGCATTTTTGCGGCGGACGAACTTGGGTACGGGAACTTCGGGGGCTTATTTTTGGGTGCGGCTGTGCCCGCTGCCTATTTTTTGCACACGGAGGGCGTTCGCAAAGTTTCGCCCCATTCCGAGTCCGGCGGACGAATTTGGCCAGCCCCTCCCCCCAAGGCTATAGCCCACTCGTTTTTTGGGCATTTTTGCGGAGGATGAACTTGGGGATGGGACCTTCGGGGGCTTATTTTTGGGTACGGCTGTGCCCGCTGCCTATTTTTGGCACACGGAGGGCGCTCGCAAAGTCTCGCCTCATTCCGAGTCCGGCGGACGAAGATGGCCAGCCCCTCCCCCCAAGGCTATAGCCCACCCGTGTTTTGGGCATTTTTGCGGCGGACGAACTTGGGGACGGGACCTTCGGGGGCTTTTTTTTGGGCGCGGCTGTTCCCGCGGCCTATTTTTGGCACACGTAGGGTGCTCGCAAAGTCTCGCCCCATTCCGAGTCCGGCGGACGAAGTTGGCCAGCCCCTCCCCCCAAGGCTATAGCCCACCCGTGTTTTGGGCATTTTTGCGGCGGACGAACTTGGGGACGGGACCTTCGGGGGCTTTTTTTTGGGTGCGGCTGTTCCCGTGGCCTATTTTTGGCACACGAGGCGCCTGCAAAGTCTCGCCCATTCCGAGTCCGCGGACGGATTGCCAGCCCTCCCCAAGGCTATAGCCCACCCGCTTTTGGGCATTTTTGCGGCGGACATAATTGGGGACGGACCTTCGGGGCTTATTTTTTATGCGGCTGTGCCCGCCTATTTTTGGCACACGGAGGGCGCTCACAAAGTCTCGCCCCATTCCGAGTCCGCGGACGATTTGGGCCAGCCCTCCCCCAAGGCTATAGCCGACCCGCTGGGCATTTTGCGGCGGACGAACTTGGGGACGGACCTTCGGGGCTTATTTTGCGTGGCTGTGCCCGCTGCCTATTTTTGTACACGGACAGCGCTCGCAGAGTCTCGCCCCATTCCGAGTCCGGGCGGACTGGCCAGCCCTCCCCCAAGGCTATAGCCCACCCGCTGGGCATTTTTGCGGCGGACGAAATTGGGGACGGGACCTTCGGGGACTTGGGCGCTGGCTGTGCTCCGCCTATTTTTGGCATACGGATGGCGCTCGCAAAGTCTCGCCTCATTCCGAGTCCGGCGGATTTAATTTGGCCAGCCCACCCGCTTTTGGGCATTTTTGCGTGACGAACTTGGGGACGGGACCTTCGGGGGCTTATTTTTGGGTGCGGCTGTACCCGCCACCTATTTTTGGCACACGGAGGGAGCTCGCAAAGTTTCGCCCCATTCCGAGTCCGGCGGACGAATTTGAACAGCCCCTACCCCCCAGGCTATATCCCAACCGTTTTTTGGTCATTTTTGCGGCGGAGGAACTTGGGGACGGGACCTTTGGGGCTTATTTTTGCACGCTGTGCCCGCCGCCTATTTTTGGCACACGGAGGGCGCTCGCAGTTTCGCCTCATTCCGAGTCCGCGGACGAATTTGCCAGCCCTCCCCCAAGGCTATAGCCCACCCGCTTTTGGGCATTTTTACGAACTTGGGGATGGACCTTCGTTGGCTTATTTTTGGGTTCGGCTGTTCCCGCGTCCTAATTTTGGCACACGGAGGGTGCTCGCAAAGTTTCGCCCCATTCCGAGTCCGGCGGACGAATTTGGACAGCCCTCCCCAAGGCTATAGCCCACCCGCTTTTTGGGCTTTTTTTAAGCGCCCGGACGAACTTGGGGACGGGACCTTCGGGGCTTATTTTTAAAAGCGGCTGTGCCCGCCACCTATTTTTGGCACACGGAGGTGCTCGCAATGTCTCGCCCCATTCCGAGTCCGGCGGACGAGTGGAACAGCCCCTCCCCCAAGGCTATAGCCAACCCGCTTTTGGGCATTTTCGAAACTTGGGGACGGAGCTTCGGGGCTTATTTTTGGGTGCGGCTGTGCACGTGGCCTATTTTTGACCCACGGAGGGCGCTGCAGTCTCGCCCTATTCCGAGTCCGCGGACGAGTTGGCCAGCCCCTCCCCTGCTATAGCCCACCCGCTGGGCATTTGCAAGTGACGAACTTGGGGATGGGACCTTCGGGGCTTATTTTTGGGCGCGGGGCTGCCCGTTGCCTATTTTTGGCACACGGAGGCCGCTTCGCAAAGTCTCGCCCCATTCCGAGTCCGCGGACGGTGGCCACAACCCTCCCCCAAGGCTATAGCCCACCCGTTTTTTGGGCATTTTTGCGGCGGACGAACTTGGGGACGGGACCTTCGTGGGCTTAATTTTGGACGAAGCTGTGCCCGCCGCCTATTTTTGGCACACGGAGGGCGCTCGCAAAGTTTCGCCCCATTCCGAGTCCGGCGGGATTGGCCAGCCCTCCCCAAGGCTATAGCCCACCCGCTTTTGGGCATTTTTGGACGAACTTGGGGACGGGACCTTCGGGGGCTTATTTTTGGGTGCGGCTGTGCCCGCCGCCTATTTTTTGCACACGGAGGGAGCTCGCAAAGTTTCGCCCCATTCCGAGTCCGCCGGACGAATTTGGACAGCCCCTCCCCCCAAGTCTATAGCCCACCCGCTTTTGGGCTTTTTCACGAACTTGGGGATGGGACCTTCGGGGGCTTATTTTTGGGTGCTGCTGTGCCCGCCACCTATTTTTTGCACACGGAGGCTGCTCGCAATGTCTCGCCCCATTCCGAGTCCGGCGGACGAAGTGGAACAGCCCCTCCCCCCAAGGCTATATCCCACCCGCTTTTTGGGCATTTTAAGCGGACGAACTTGGGTGGGACCTTCGGGGCTTATTTTTGGGTACGGCTGTGCCCGCTGCCTATTTTTGGCACACGGAGGGCGCCGCAGTTTCGCCCATTCCGAGTCCGCGGACGAATTTGGCCAGCCCTCCCCAAGGCTATAGCCCACCCGCTGGGCATTTTTGCGGACGAACTTGGGGACGGGACCTTCGGTGGCTTATTTTTGGGTACGGCTGTGCTCAAGGCCTATTTTTGGCACACGGAGGGTGCTCGCAGTTTCGCCCATTCCGAGTCCGCGGACGAATTTGGACAGCCCTCCCAAGGCTATAGCCCACCCGCTTTTGGGCATTTTTGTACGAACTTGGGGACGGGACCTTCGGGGCTTAATTTTGGACGCAGCTGTGCCCGCCGCCTATTATTGGCACACGGAGGGCGCTGCAGTTTCTGCCCCATTCCGAGTCCGGCGGATTTGCCAGCCTCCCCAAGGCTATAGCCCACCCGCTTTTGGGCATTTTTGCACGAACTTGGGGATGGGACCTTCGGTGGCTTATTTGCACGGCTGTGCTATTTTTTGCACACGGAGGGTGCTCTGCAAAGTTTCGCCATTCCGAGTCCGGACGAATTGGACAGCCCTCCCCAAGTCTATAGCCCACTTGTTTTTGGGCTTTTTCACATGACGAACTTGGGGACGGGACCTTCGGGGCTTATTTTTGGGTGTGTGCCCGCCACCTATTTTTTGCACACGGAGGGTGCTCGCAATGTCTCGCCCATTCCGAGTCCGCGGATTTGCGAACAGCCCTCCCCCCAAGGCTATAGCCCACCCGTTTTTTGGGCATTTTTGCGGCGGACGAACTTGGGGATGGGACCTTCGGTGGCTTATTTTTGGGTACGGCTGTGCCCGCGGCCTATTTTTTGCACACGGAGGGTGCTCGCAAAGTTTCGCCCCATTCCGAGTCCGCCGGACGAATTTGGACAGCCCCTCCCCCCAAGGCTATAGCCCACCCGTTTTTTGGGCTTTTTTGCGGCGGACGAACTTGGGGACGGGACCTTCGGGGGCTTATTTTTGGGTGCGGCTGTGCCCGCCACCTATTTTTTGCACACGGAGGGTGCTCGCAATGTCTCGCCCCATTCCGAGTCCGGCGGACGAAGTGGAACAGCCCCTCCCCCCAAGGCTATATCCCACCCGTTTTTTGGGCATTTTTGCGGCGGACGAACTTGGGTACGGGACCTTCGGGGGCTTATTTTTGCACGGCCCCGCTGCCTATTTTTGGCACACGGAGGGCGCTCGCAAAGTTTCGCCCCATTCCGAGTCCGGCGGACGAATTTGGCCAGCCCCTCCCCCCAAGGCTATAGCCCACCCGTTTTTTGGGCATTTTTGCGGCGGACGAACTTGGGGACGGGACCTTCGGTGGCTTATTTTTGGGTACGGCTGTGCCCGCGGCCTATTTTTGGCACACGGAGGGTGCTCTGCAGTTTCGCCCCATTCCGAGTCCGCGGACGAATTTGGACAGCCCTCCCCAAGGCTATAGCCCACCCGCTGGGCATTTTGCGCGGATGAACTTGGGGACGGGACCTTCGGGGCTTATTTTGGTGCGGCTGTGCCCGCCGCCTATTTTTGGCACACGGAGGGCGCCGCAGTTTCGCCCATTCCGAGTCCGCGGACGAATTTGCCAGCCCTCCCCAAGGCTATAGCCCACCCGCTTTTTGGGCATTTTTGGGGACGAACTGGGGACCTTCGTGGCTTATTTTGGGTACGGCTGTGCCTGCCTATTTTTTGCACACGGAGGGTGTCGCAAAGTTTCATTCAGTCCGCCGGACGAATTTGGACAGCCCCTCCCCAAGTCAAGTCTATAGCCCACTTGTTTTTGGGCTTTTTGGCGGACGAACTTGGGGACGGACCTCGGGGCTTATTTTTGGGCTGTGCCCGCCACCTATTTTTTGCACACGGAGGGTGCTCTGCAATGTCTCGCCCCATTCCGAGTCCGGGGCGGACGGTTTGGAACAGCCCTCCCCAAGGCTATATCCCACCCGCTTGGGCATTTTTGCGGGCGGACGAACTTGGGTACGGACCTTCGGGGCTTATTTTTGGGTACGGCTGTGCCCGCTGCCTATTTTTGCACACGGAGGGCGCTGCAAGTTTCGCCCATTCCCAGTCCGGCGGACGATTTGGCCAGCCCCTCCCCAAGGCTATAGCCCACCCGCTTGGGCATTTTTGCGGCGGGACTAACTTGGGGTCGGGACCTTCGGTGGCTTATTTTGTAATGCTGTGCCAAGGCCTATTTTTGGCACACACGGAGGGTGTTCGCAAAGTCGCCCATTCCGAGTCCGCGATTTAATTTGGACAGCCCTTCCCCCCAAGGCTATAGCCCACCCGTTTTTTGGGCATTTTTGCGGCGGACGAACTTGCGGACGGGACCTTCGGGGGCTTATTTTTGGGTGCGGCTGTGCACGCGGCCTATTTTTGGTACACGGAGGGCTCTCGTAAAGTCTCGCCCCATTCCGAGTACGGCGGACGAAGTGGGCCAGCCCCTCCCCCCAAGGCTATAGCCCACCCGTTTTTTGGGCATTTTTGCGGCGGATGAACTTTGGGACGGGACCTTCGGGGGCTTTTTTTTGGGCGCGGCTGTTCTCGCAGACTATTTTTGGCACACGTAGGGCACTCGCAAAGTCTCGCCCCATTCCGAGTCCGCGGATTTGTTGGCCAGCCCCCAAGGCTATAGCCCACCCGTTTTTTGGGCATTTTTGCGGCGGATGAACTTGGGGACGGGACCTTCGGGGGCTTATTTTTGGGCACGGCTGTGCCTGCGGCCTATTTTTCACACACGGAGAGCGCTCGCAAAGTCTCGCCCTATTCCGAGTCCGGCGGACGAAGTTGGCCAGCCCCTCCCCCCAAGGCTATAGCCCACCCGTTTTTTGGGCATTTTTGCGGCGCACGAACTTGCGGACGGGACCTTCGGGGGCTTATTTTTGGGTGCGGCTGTGCACGCGGCCTATTTTTGGTACACGGAGGGCTCTCGTAAAGTCTCGCCCCATTCCGAGTAATGCGGACGATTTAGTAGCCCTCCCCAAGGCCATAGCCCACCCGCTTTTGGGCATTTTTGCGGCGGACGAACTTGGGGACGGAGCTTCGGGGGCTTATTTTTGGGTGCGCTGTGCACGTGGCCTATTTTTGCCCACGGAGGGCGCTCGCAGTCTCGCCCCATTCCGAGTCCGCGGACGGTTGGCCAGCCCCTCCCCAAGGCTATAGCCCACCCGCTGGGCATTTTTGGCGGACGAACTTGGGGATGGGACCTTCGGGGCTTATTTAGCGCGGCTGTGCCTGTGGGTCATTTTTGGCACACGGAGGCCGCCGCAAAGTCTCGCCCCATTCCGAGTCCGGCGGACGGTTGGCCAACCCCTCCCCAAGGCTATAGCCCACCCGCTTGGGCATTTCAAGGGCGGACGAACTTGGGGACGGGACCTTCGGGGGCTTAATTTTGGACGCAGCTGTGCCCGCCGCCTATTTTTGGCACACGGAGGGCGCTCGCAAAGTTTCGCCCCATTCCGAGTCCGGCGGACGAATTTGGCCAGCCCCTCCCCCCAAGGCTATAGCCCACCCGCTTTTTTCGGGGCATTTTGGCAAGGGACGAACTTGGGGATGGGACCTTCGGTGGCTGTTTTTTGGGCCGTGCCCGCGGCCTATTGTTTGCACACGGAGGGTGCTCGCAAAGTTTCGCCCCATTCCGAGTCCGGCGGACGAATTTGGACAGCCCCTCCCCCCAAGGCTATAGCCCACCCGCTGGGGCTACGGACGAACGGGGATGGGACCTTCGGGGCTTATTTTGCGCTGTGCCCACCTATTTTTGGCACACGGAGGGTGCTCGCAATGTCTCGCCTATTCCGAGTCCGCGGACGAAGTGGAACAGCCCTCCCCCAAGCTATATCCCACCCGCTGGGCATTTTGCGGCGGACGAACTTGGGTAATGGGACCTTCGGGGCTTATTTTTGCACGGCTGTGCCCGCTGCCTATTTTTGGCACACGGAGGGCGCCGCAAAGTTTCACCCCCATTCCGAGTCCGGCGGACGACTTGGCCAGCCCCTCCCAAGGCTATAGCCCACCCGCTTGGGGCATTTTTGCCGGACGAACTTGGGGACGGACCTTCGGTGGCTTATTTTTGGGTACGGCTGTGCCCGCTGCCTATTTTTGGTACACGGAGGGTGCTCGCAGTGCTCGCCCCATTCCGAGTCCGGCGGATTTAACTTTGGACAGCTCCTCCCCATGGCTATAGCCCACCCGTTTTTTGGGCTTTTTTGCGGCGGACGAACTTGGGGACGGGACCTTCGGGGGCTTATTTTTGGGTGCGGCTGTGCGCGCCTCCTATTTTTGGCACACGGAGGGTGCTCGCAATGTCTCGCCCCATTCCGAGTCCGGCGGATTTCTGGAACAGCCCCTCCCCCAAGGCTATATCCCACCTGCTGGGGCATTTTGCGGCGGACGAACTTGGGTACGGACCTTCTGGGACTTATTTTGGGTGCGGCTGTGACCGCTGCCTATTTTTGGCACACGGAGGGCGCTGCAGTTTCGCCCCATTCCGAGTCCGGCGGACGGCCAGCCCCTCCCAAGGCTATAGCCCACCCGCTTTTTCGGTATTTGCGGACGAATTTGGGGACGGGACCTGGGGCTTATTTTTGGGTGCGGCTGTGCCCACGGCCTATTTTTGGTACACGGAGGGCGCCGCAATGTCTCGCCTCATTCCGAGTCCGCGGACGGCGGGCCAGCCCTCCCCTAAGGCTATAGCTCACCCGCTTTTTTGGGCATTTTTATGGGGACGAACTTATGGACGGACCTTCGGGGCTTATTTTTGGGTACGGCTTGTGCCCGCTGCCTATTTTTGGTACACGGAGAGCGCCGCAAAGTCTCGCCTTCTATTCCGAGTCCGGGACGGATTTGGCCAGCCCTCCCCCCCAAGGCTATAGCCCACCCGCTTTTGGGCATTTTTGGCGGACGAACTTATGCGACGGACCTTCGGGGCTTATTTTTGGGTGCGGCTGTGCACGCTCATTTTTGGCACACGGAGGGCGCTCACAAAGTCTCGCCCCATTCCGAGTCAGGCGGACGAAGTTGGCCAGCCCCTCCCCCCAAGGCTATAGCCCACCAGTTTTTTGGGCATTTTTGCGGCGGACGAACTTGGGGACGGGACCTTCGGGGGCTTTTTTTGGGGCGCGGCTGTTCCCCCAGACTATTTTTGGCACACGTAGGGCGCTCGCCAAGTCTCGCCCCATTCCGAGTCCGGCGGGCCAGCCCTCCCCCAAGGCTATAGCCCACCCGCTTTGGGCATTTTGCATGGATGAACTTGGGACGGGACCTTCGGGGGCTTATTTTTGGGCACGGCTGTGCCTGCTGCCTATTTTTCACACACGGAGAGCACTCGCAAAGTCTCGCCTATTCCAGTCCGGGATTTGGTTGGCCAGCCCTCCCCCAAGGCTATAGCCCACCCGCTTTTGGGCATTTTCATGGCGCACGAACTTGCGGACGGGACCTTCGGGGGCTTATTTTTGGGTGCGGCTGTGCACGCGGCCTATTTTTGGTACATGGAGGGCTCTCGTAAAGTCTCGCCCCATTCCGAGTACGGCGGAAGAAGTGGGCCAGCCCCTCCCCCCAAGGCTATAGCCCACCCGTTTTTTGGGCATTTTTGCGGCGGACGAACTTGGGGACGGGAGCTTCGGGGGCTTATTTTTAAAAGGGCTGTGCACGTGGCCTATTTTTGGCCCACGGAGGGCGCCGCAGTCTAGCCTCCATTCCGAGTCCGCGGACGAAGTTGGCTAGCCCTCCCCAAGGCTATAGCCCACCCGCTGGGCATTGCGGACGAACTTGGGGACGGCACCTTTGGGGGCTTATTTGTGGGCACGGATGTGCCCGCGGCTATGTTTGGTACACGGAGGGTGCTCTCAAAGTCTCGCCCATTCCGAGTCCGCGGACGGTTGGCCAGCTCCTCCCCGAGGCTATAGCCCACCCGCTGAGCATTTTGTGGACAAACTTGGGGACGGACCTCGGAGCTTATTTTTAGGCGCGGCTGTGCCCGCGTCTATTTTTGGCACTCGGAGGGCGTCGAAAGTCTCGCCCCATTCCGAGCCCGCGGATTTAGTGTGGCCAGCCCTTCCTGCCTAGCCCACCCGCTGGGCATTTGGGCGTGACGAACTTGGGGACGGGACCTTCGGGGCTAATTTGGCTGCGCCTGTGCCTATTTTTGCACACGGAGGGCGTTAGCAAAGCCTCGCCCCATTTCGAGTCCGGCGGACGGCGGCAGCCCCTCCCCCGTGCTATAACCCACCTGCTTTTGGCCATTTGCGGGACGAACTTGGGGACGGACCTTCGGGCTAATTTTTAAGGCTGCTGTGCCTGCGGGCCTATTTTTGGCACACGGAGGGCGTTAAAGCCTCGCCCATTTCGAGTCCGCGGACGAAGTGGCCAGCCTCCCCCTGTGCTATAACCCACCCGCTTTTGGGCCATTTTTGCGTGACGAACTTGGGGACGGGACTTCGGGGCTTATTTTTGGGCGCGGCTGTGCCTGCGTCTATTTTTGGTACACGGAGGGAGCTCTGCAAAGTCTCGCCCCATTCCGAGTCCGGCGGACTAATTTGGCCAGCCCTCCCCAAGGCTATAGCCCACCCGCTGGGCATTTTTGCGACGAACTTGGGGACGGGAAGTTCGGGGCTTATTTTTGGGTGCGGCTGTGCCCACGGCCATTTTGGCCCACGGAGGGTGCCTGAAGTCTCGCCTCATTCCGAGTCCGGCGGATTTAAGATGGCCAGCCCCTCCCCAAGGCTATAGCCCACCCGCTTTTTGGGGCATTTCATGGACGAACTTGGGGACGGGACCTTCGGGGGCTTTTTTTTGGGCGCGGCTGTTCCCGCGGCCTATTTTTGGCACACGTAGAGCGCTCGCAAAGTCTTGACCCATTCCGAGTCCGGCGGACGAAGTTGGCCAGCTCCTCCCCCCGAGGCTATAGCCCACCCGTTGTTTGGGCATTTTTGCGGCGGACGAAATTGGGGACGGGACCTTCGGGGGCTTATTTGTGGGCACGGATGTGCCCGCGGCCTATGTTTGGTACACAGAGGGTGCTTGCAAAGTCTCGCCCCATTCCGAGTCCGGCGGACGAAGTGGGCCAGCCCCTCCCCCCCAAGCTATAGCCCACCCATTTTTTGAGCATTTTTGCGGTGGACAAACTTGGGGACGGGACCTTCGGGGGATTATTTTTGGGCGCGGCTGTGGCCGCGGCCTATTTTTGGCACTTGGAGGGCGCTCGCAAAGTCTCGCCCCATTCCGAGTCCGGCGGACGAAGTGGGCCAGCCCCTCCCCCCAAGGCTATAGCCCACCCGTTTTTTGGGCATTTTTGCGGCGGATGAACTTGGGGACGGGACCTTGGGGGGGTAATTTTTGGGCCCGGATGTGCCCGTGGCCTATTTTTTGGCTCACGGAGGGCGCCAAAGTCTCGCCCCATTCCAAGTCCGGCGGACGGTTGGCCAGCCCCTCCCCCAAGGCTATAGCCCACTCGTTGTTTGGGCATTTTTGCGGCGGACGAACTTGGGGACGGACCTTCGGGGCTTATTTTTAAAGGGCGCGTCTGTGTCCAAAGCCTATTTTTGGCACACGGAGGGTGCTCGCAAAAGTCTCGCCCCATTCCGAGTCCGGCGGACGAAGTTGGCTACCCCTCCCCCCAAGGCTATAGCCCACCCGTTTTTTTGGCATTTTTGCGGCGGACGAACTTGGGGACGGGACCTTTGGGGGCTTATTTGTGGGCGCGGATGTGCCCGCGGCCTATGTTTGGTACATGGAGGGTGCTCGCAAAGTCTCGCCCCATTCCGAGTACGGTGGACGAAGTTAGCCAGCCCCTCCCCGCAAGGCTATATCCCACCCGTTTTTTGGGCATTTTTGCTGCGGATGAACTTGGGGACCGGACCTTCGGGGGCTTAATTTTGGGCGCGGCTGTGGGCACGGCCTATTTTTGGTACACGGAGGGTGCTTGTAAAGTCTCGCCCCGTTCCGAGTCCGGCGGACGAAGTTGACCAGCCCCTCCCCCCAAGGCTATAGCCCACCCGTTTTTTGGGCATTTTTACGGCGGACGAACTTGGGGACGGGACCTTTGGGAGCTTATTTTTGGGCGAGGCTGTCCCCGCGGCATAGTTTTTGCACACGGAGGGCGCTCGCAAAGTCTCGCCCCATTCCGAGTCCGCGGATTTGGCCAGCCCTCCCCAAGGCTATAGCCCACCCGCTTGGGCATTTTTGCGGCGGACGAACTTGGGGACGGGACCTTCGGGGGCTTATTTTTGGGTGCGGCTGTGCCCACGGCCTATTTTTGGCACATGGAGGGCGCTCGCAATGTCTCGCCCCATTCCGAGTCCGGCGGACGAAGTGGGCCAGCCCCTCCCCCCAAGGCTATAGCCCACCCGTTTTTTGGGCATTTTTGCGGCGGACGAACTTGCGGACGGGACCTTTGGGGGCTTATTTTTGGGTGCGGCTGTGCCTGCTGCCTATTTTTGGCACACGGAGGGTGCTCGCAAACTCTCGCCGCATTCCGAGTCCGGCAGACGAATTTGGCCAGCCCCTCCCCCCAAGGCTATAGCCCACCCGTTTTTTGGGCATTTTTGCGGCGGACGAACTTGGGGACGGGACCTTCGGGGGCTTATTTTTGGGTGCGGCTGTGCCCACGGCCTATTTTTGGCACATGGAGGGCGCTCGCAATGTCTCGCCCCATTCCGAGTCCGGCGGATTAGCCAGCCCCTCCCCAAGGCTATAGCCCACCCGCTTGGGCATTTTTGCTGCGGACGAACTTGGGGACGGGACCTTCATTGTTACGCGCTGTGTCTCCTATTTTTGGGCACACGGAGGGCGTTTCGCAAAATCTCCCCATTCCGAGTCCGCGGATTTGTTCGCCAGCCCCTCCCCAAGGCCATAGCCCACCTGCTTTTGGGCATTTTTGCGGCGGACGAACTTGGGGACGGGAACTTCCGGTTCTTATTTTTGGACGCGGCTGTGCCCGCGGCCTATTTTTGGCACACGGAGGGCGCTCGCAAAGTCTCCTCCCATTCCGAGTCCGGCGGACGAAGTTGACCAGCCCCTCCCCCCAAGACTATAGCCCACCCGTTTTCTAGGCATTTTTGCGGCGGACGAACTTGGGGACGGGACCTTCGGGGGCTTATTGTTGGGCGTGGCTGTGCCCGTGGCCTATTTTTGGCACACGAAGGACGCTCGCAAAGTCTCATCCCATATCGAGTCCGGGCGGACGAAGCTTGACCAGCCCTCCCAAGACTATAGCCCACCCGCTTAGGCATTTTTGCGGCGACGAACTTGGGGACGGGACCTCGGGGCTTATTTTTTGGCGCGGTTGTGCCTATTTTTGGCCCTCGAGGGCGCTGCAATGTCTCGCCCATTCCGAGTCCGGCGGGGCCAGCCCCTCCCCTGTGCTATAGCCCACCCATTTTTTTGAGCATTTTACATGGACAAACTTGGGGGACGGGACCTTCGGGATTATTTTGGGCGCAGCTGTGCCTGGCCTATTTTCGGCACTGGAGGGCGCTGCAAAGTCTCGCCCCATTCCGAGTCCGCGGACGAGGGCCAGCCCCTCCCCCAAGGCTACAGCCCACCCGCTTTTGGGCATTTTGCGGCGGATGAACTTGGGGACGGGTCCTTCGGGGCTAATTTGGGCACGCTGTGCCTGTGGCCTCATTTTTGGCTCACGAGGGCGCGCGCAAAGTCTCGCCCATTCCGAGTCCGGCGGACGAAGTTGCCAGCCCTCCTCCAAGGCTATAGCCCACCCAAGTATGTTTGGGCATTTTTGCGGTGGACGAACTTGGGGATGGGACCTTCGGGGGCTTATTTTTGGGCGCGGCTGTGTCCAAAGCCTATTTTTGGCACACGGAGGGTGCTCGCAAAAGTCTCGCCCCATTTCGAGTCCGGCGGACGAAGTTGGCTACCCCTCCCCCCAAGGCTATAGCCCACCCGTTTTTTGGGCATTTTTGCGGCGGACGAACTAGGGGACGGGACCTTTGGGGGCTTATTTGTGGGCGCGGATGTGCCCGCGGCCTATGTTTGGTACATGGAGGGTGCTCGCAAAGTCTCGCCCCATTCCGAGTATGGTGGACGAAGTTGGCCAGCCCCTCCCCGCAAGGCTATATCCCACCCGTTTTTTGGGCATTTTTGCTGCGGATGAACTTGGGGACCGGACCTTCGGGGGCTTACTTTTGGGCGCGGCTGTGGCCACGGCCTATTTTTGGCACACGGAGGGTGCTTGTAAAGTCTCGCCTGTTCCCGAGTCCGGCGGACGGCTGACCAGCCCCCCAAGGCTATAGCCCACCCGCTTTTTGGACATTTTCAAGGACGAACTTGGGAGGGGACCATTGGGGGCTTATTTTTGGGCGCGCCTGTGCCTCGGCCTATTTTTGGCACACGGAGGGCGCCGTAGTCTTGCCCCATTCCGAGTCCGGATTGGGCCAGCCTCCCCCAAGGCTATAGCCCACCCGCTGGGCATTTTTGCGGACGAACTTTGGGGACGGGACCTTCGGGGCTTATTTTTGGGTGCGTGCGCACGGCCTATTTTTGGCACATGGAGGGCGCCGTAATGTCTCGCCCATCTCCGAGTCCGGCGGATTTAGTGGGCCAGCCTCTCCCTGCAAGGCTATAGCCACCCTTTTTTGGGTATTTTTGCGCGGACGAACTTGGGGACGGGACTCGGGGCTTATTTTTGGTGCGGCTGTGCACGGCCTATTTTTGGCACATGGAGGGCGCCCTAATGTCTCACCCCATTCCGAGTCCGCGGACGGTGGGCCAGCCCTCCCCAAGGCTATAGCCCACCCGCTTTTGGGCATTTTTGCTACGAACTTGGGACGGGACCTTCGGGGCTTATTTTTGGCTGTGCTCATGGCCTATTTTTGCACACGGAGGGTGCTTGTAAAGTCTCGCCTGCCCGAGTCCGCGGATTTGTTGACCAGCCCCTCCCCAAGGCTATAGCCCACCCGCTTTTGGGCATTTTTGCGGCGGACGAACTTGGGGACGGGACCTCGGGGCTTATTGTTGGGTGCGGCTGTGTCCGCGCCTATTTTTGGCACACGGAGGGCGTCATAAAATCTCCCCCATTCCGAGTCCGGCGGACGGTTGGCCAGCCCCTAAGGCTATAGCCCACCCGCTTTTTTGGGCATTTTGGGCGGACGAACTTGGGACGGGAACTTCCGTTCTTATTTTTGGACGCGCTGTGCCCGCGCCTATTTTTGGCACATGGAGGGCGCCTGTCTCCTCCCATTCCGAGTCCGGAGCCCCTCCCCAAGGCTATAGCCCACCCGCTTTTTTGGGCATTTTTGCAGACGAACTTGGGGACGGGACCTTCTGGGTTATTTTCGCGCTGTGCCCGCGCCTATTTTTGGTACACGGACGGCGCCGCAAAGTCTCTCCTCATTCCGAGTCCGCGGACGAATTTGGCCAGCCCACCCGCTTTTTCGCATTGCGGACGAACTTGGGGACGGACCTTCGGGGCTTATTTTGGGTGTGGCTGTGCCATTTTTGGCACACGGAGGGTGCTCAATGTCTCGCCCCATTCCGAGTCCGCGGAGGCGGGCAGCCCTCCCCAAGGCTATATCCCACCTGCTTTTGGGCATTTTTGCGGACGAACTTGGGTACTGGAACTTCTGGGGCTTATTTTTGTGGGCGTCTGTGCCCTCTGCCCAATTTTGGTACACGGAGTGCGCTGCAAAGTCTCCTCCCATTCCGAGTCCGGCGGATTTGCTGGCCAGCCCTCCCCCAAGGCTATAGCCCACCCATTTTTTGGGCATTTTTGCGGCAGACGAACTTGGGGACGGGACCTTCGGGGGCTTATTTTTGGGCGCGGCTGTGCCCGCGGCCTATTTTTGGCACACGGACGGCGCTCGCAAAGTCTCTCCCCATTCCGAGTCCGGCGGACGAATTTGGCCAGCCCACCCGTTTTTTCGGCATTTTTGCGGCGGACGAACTTGGGGACGGGACCTTCGGGGGCTTATTTTTGGGTGTGGCTGTGCCCGCGGCCTATTTTTGGCACACGGAGGGTGCTCGCAATGTCTCGCCCCATTCCGAGTCCGGCGGACGAAGTGGGCCAGCCCCTCCCCCCAAGGCTATATCCCACCCGTTTTTTGGGCATTTTTGCGGCGGACGAACTTGGGTACGGGAACTTCGGGGGCTTATTTTTGGGTGCGGCTGTGCCCGCTGCCTATTTTTTGCACACGGAGGGCGTTTGCAAAGTTTCGCCCCATTCCGAGTCCGGCGGACGAATTTGGCCAGCCCCTCCCCCCAAGGCTATAGCCCACTCGTTTTTTGGGCATTTTTGCAGAGGATGAACTTGGGGATGGGACCTTCGGGGGCTTATTTTTGGGTACGGCTGTGCCCGCTGCCAATTTTTGGCACACGGAGGGCGCTCGCAAAGTCTCGCCTCATTCCGAGTCCGGCGGACGAAGATGGCCAGCCCCTCCCCCCAAGGCTATAGCCCACCCGTGTTTTGGGCATTTTTGCGGCGGACGAACTTGGGGACGGGACCTTCGGGCTTTTTTGGGCGCGGCTGTTCCCGCTGGCCTATTTTTGGTACACGTAGGGCGCCGCAAAGTCTCGCCCCATTCCGAGTCCGCGGACGATTGCCAGCCCTCCCCAAGGCTATAGCCCACCCGCTGGGCATTTTTGCGACGAACTTGGGGACGGGACTCGGGGCTTATTTTGGGCGCGGCTGTGTCCGCGGCCTATTTTTGGCACACGGACAGCGCTCGCAGAGTCTCGCCCCATTCCGAGTCCGGCGGACGAATTTGGCCAGCCCCACCCCCCAAGGCTATAGCCCACCCGTTTTTTGGGCATTTTTGCGGCGGACGAACTTGGGGACGGGACCTTCGGGGGCTTAATTTTGGGCGCGGCTGTGCCCGCGGCCTATTTTTGGCATACGGATGGCGCTCGCAAAGTCTCGCCCCATTCCGAGTCCGGCGGACGAATTTGGCCAGCCCACCCGTTTTTTGGGCATTTTTGCGGCGGACGAACTTGGGGACGGGACCTTCGGGGGCTTATTTTTGGGTGCGGCTGTGCCCGCCACCTATTTTTGGCACACGGAGGGTGCTCGCAATGTCTCGCCCCATTCCGAGTCCGGCGGACGAAGTGGAACAGCCCCTCCCCCCAAGGCTATATCCCACCCGTTTTTTGGGCATTTTTGCGGCGGACGAACTTGGGTACGGGACCTTCGGGGGCTTATTTTTGGGTACGGCTGTGCCCGCTGCCTATTTTTGGCACACGGAGGGCGCTCGCAAAGTTTCGCCCCATTCCAAGTCCGGCGGACGAATTTGGCCAGCCCCTCCCCCCAAGGCTATAGTCCACCCGTTTTTTGGGCATTTTTGCGTTCGACGAACTCGGGGACGGGACCTTCGGGGGCTTATTTTTGGGCGCGGCTGTGCCCGCGGCCTATTTTTTGCACACGGACGGCGCTCGCAAAGTCTCTCCCCATTCCGAGACCGGCGGACGAATTTGGCCAGCCCACCCGTTTTTTCGGCATTTTTGCGGCGGACGAACTTGGGGACGGGACCTTCGGGGGCTTATTTTTGGGTGTGGCTGTGCCCGCGGCCTATTTTTGGCACACGGAGGGTGCTCGCAATGTCTCGCCCCATTCCGAGTCCGGGCGGACGGCGGCCAGCCCTCCCCCAAGGCTATATCCCACCCGCTTTTGGGCATTTTTTGGACGAACTTGGGTACTGGGAACTGGGCTTATTTTTGGGTGCGGCTGTGCCCGCTGCCTATTTTTTGCACACGGAGGGCGTTGCAAAGTTTCGCCCATTCCGAGTCCGCGGATTTGATTTGGCCAGCCCCTCCCCCCAAGGCTATAGCCCACTCGTTTTTTGGGCATTTTTGCAGAGGATGAACTTGGGGATGGGACCTTCGGTGGCTTATTTTTAGGTACCGCTGTGCCCGCGGCCTATTTTTGGCACACGGAGGGTGCTCGAAAAGTTTCGCCCCATTCCGAGTCCGGCGGACGAATTTGGACAGCCCCTCCCCCCAAGGCTATAGCCCACCCGTTTTTTGGGCTTTTTTGCGGCGGACGAACTTGGGCACGGGACCTTCGGGGGCTTATTTTTGGGTGCGGCTGTGCCCGTCACCTATTTTTGGCACATGGAGGGTGCTCGCAATGTCTCGCCCCATTCCGAGTCCGGCGGACGAAGTGGAACAGCCCCTCCCCGCAAGGCTATATCCCACCCGTTTTTTGGGCATTTTTGCGGCGGACGAACTTGGGTACGGGACCTTCGGGGGCTTATTTTTGGGTACGGCTGTGCCCGCTGCCTATTTTTGGCACACGGAGGGCGCCGCAAAGTTTCGCCATTCCGAGTCCGCGGACGAATTTGGCCAGCCCTCCCCAAGGCTATAGCCCACCCGCTTTTGGGCATTTTTGCGGAGGAACTTGGGGACGGACCTTCGGTGGCTTATTTTGGGTAATGGCTGTGCCCGCGGCTATTTTTGGCACACGGAGGGTGCTCGCAGTTTCGCCTCATTCCGAGTCCGCGGACGAATTTGACAGCCCTCCCCAAGGCTATAGCCCACCCGCTTTTTTTACGAACTTGGGGACGGGACCTGGGGTTTATTTTTGGGTGCGGCTGTGCCCGCCACTATTTTTGGCACACGGAGGGTGCTCGCAATGTCTCGCCTCATTCCGAGTCCGCGGACGAACAGCCCCTCCCCCAAGGCTATATCCCACCCGCTTTGGGCATTTTTGCGTGACGAACTTGGGGACGGACCTTCGGGGCTTATTTGGGTGCGGCTGTGACCGCTGGCCTATTTTTGGCACACGGAGGGCGCCGTGAGTTTCGCCCATTCCGAGTCCGCGGATTTATTGCCAGCCCCTCCCCAAGGCTATAGCCCACCCGCTGGGGCATTTTTGCGGCGGACGAACTTGGGGACGGACCTTCGTGGGCTTATTTTGGCGTGGGTGCCTATTTTTGGCACACGGAGGGTGCTCGCAGCGTCGCCATTCCGAGTCCGGCGGACGATTTGCCAGCCCTCCCCAAGGCTATAGCCCACCCGCTTTTGGGGCATTTTTGCGGGCGGACGAACTTGGGGACGGGACTTCGGTGGCTTATTTTTGGCGGCTGTGCCGCGGCTATTTTTGCACACGGAGGGCGCCGCAAAATCTCGCCTCATTCCGAGTCCGCGGATTTAAGATGGCCAGCCCTCCCCAAGGCTATAGCCCACCCGCTTTTTTGGGCATTTTTGCATGTGACGAACTTGGGGACGGGACCTTCGGGGCTTTTTTTTGGGCGCGCTGTGCGCCTCATTTTGGCCAGGCCTCATTCCGAGTCCGACTGTAGCCCTGGCCATTTTATGCTGGGGACGGAAGGAGGGTGCGCTATTCCCCGGAGTCAGGCGGATTTGCTGCAGCCCCTCCCCAAGGCTATAGCCCACCCGCTTTTTTGGGCATTTTTGCGCTTGGGGACGGGACCTCTGGGCTTTATTTTTGGTTTTTGGCACACGGAGGGCGCCGCAGTCTCGCCAGCGGGGCATTTTTAATGCACGGAGGGCAGCCCATTCCAGTCCGGCGGACTTGGCCAGCCCCTCCCCAAGGCTATAGCCCACCCGCTTTTGGGCATTTTTGGGGGCGGACGAACTTGGGGACGGGACCTTCGGGGCTTATTTTTGGGCGGCTGTGCCCGCGCCTATTTTTGGCACACGCCCCCAGTCTCGCCCATTCCGAGTCCGCGGATTGGGCCAGCCCCTCCCCAAGGCTATAGCCCACCCGCTTTTTGGGCATTTTTGCGCGACGAACTTGGGGACGGACCTTCGGGGCTTATTTTTGGGTGCGGCTGTGCCCATTTTTGGCACACGGAGGGCGCAAAGTCTCGCCTCATTCCGAGTCCGGCGGACGACAGCCCTCTCCCCCAAGGCTATAGCCCACCCGCTTTTGGGCATTTTTAAGGCGGACGAACTTGGGGACGGACTTCGGGGCTTATTTTTGCGGCTGTGCCTATTTTTGGCACACGGAGGGCGCTCGCAAAGTCTCGCCCCATTCCGAGTCCGCGGATTTAGGCCAGCCCTCCCCAAGGCTATAGCCCACCCGCTTTTGGGCATTTTTTGCACGAAACTTGGGGACGGGGCTTATTTATTTTTGGCACGGAGGGCGCCGAAAGTCTCTCGCCTATCCGAGTCCGCGGAGGCCAGCCCCTCCCTGGCTATAGCCTACCCTTTTTCGGGCATTTTTGTTGGGGACGGGAGCTGGGGCGGCTTTTTTGGGCTGGCTTCTCGCCCCATTCCGAACCACGATCTTGGGAGATTCCAGGGCTATAGCCCACCCTTTTTGGGCATTTTTGTGACGAACTTGGGGACGGACCTTCGGGGCTTATTTTTGGGTGCGGCTGTGCTTATTTTTTGGCACACGGAGGGAGCTCGCAAAGTCTCGCCCCATTCCGAGTCCTGAAGCGGCCAGCCCTCCTCCAAGGCTATAGCCCACCCGTTTTGGGCATTTTTGCACGAACTTGGGACGGACCTCGGGGCTTATTTTTGACGGCTGTGCCGCTGCCTATTTTACACGGAGGGCGAAAGTCTCGCCCCATTCCAAGTCCGCGGACCATTTTCCAGCCCTCCCCCAAGGCGAGCCCACCCGCTTTTTTTGGGCATTTTTGGGCGGGACCTTCGGGGCTTATTTTGGACCCGCCAAGCTTGCCCCATTCCGGGACGGGACCCTTCGGGGCTTATTTTTGGGTGCGGCTTCCCGGGGCCCGCTGCATATTTTTGGCACACGGAGGGCGCAAAGTCTCGCCCCATTCCGAGTCCGGGCGGACGAATTCCAGCCCTGGCGCCCACCCGCTTGGGCATTTTCGCGGGACGAACTTGGGGACGGACCTTCGGGGGACGATTTTTGGGTGCTGTGCATATTTTTTGGTACACCCGGATTTTTGGGCTGCAAAGTCTCACGCCTCATTCCGAGTACGACGACCCAGCCCTCCCCCAAGGCTATAGCCCACCCGCTTTTTTGGGCATTTTTGTTTGATTACGGACGAACTTGGGGACGGGACCTTCGGGAGCTTATTTTGACCTATTTTGGCACACGGAGGGAGCTCGCAAAGTCTCGCCCATTCCAGTCTGGCCAGCCCTCCTCCAAGGCCCCACCTTTTTTGCGGGAACTTGGGACGGGACCTTCGGGCTTATTTTTGGACGCCTGTGCCTATTTTTGGCACACGGAGGCTGCAGTCTCGCCCATTCCGAGTCCGGACCAGCCCCTCCCCCAAGGCGATAGCCCACCCGCTTTTGGGCATTTTTGACGAACTTTGGGGACGGGACTTCGGGGCATTTTTGGTGCTGTATTTTTGGCCCACGAGGGCGCAAAGTCTCGAGTCCCGAGTTGGCTATAGCCCACCTGCTGGGCATTTTCACGGGTTCGGGGCTTATTTTTGGGTGCGCTGTGCACGCCCTATTTTTGGTACACGGAGGGCTCTCTCGCCCCATTCCAAGTACGGCGGACGATGTGGCCAGCCTCCCCAAGGCTATAGCCCACCCGCTTTTTTGGGCATTTTACGAACTTGGGGACGGAACTTCGGGGCTTATTTTGACGAACTTGGGGACGGACCTTCGAGCTTATTTTGGGCGGCTGTGCCAGCTGCCTATTTTTGGCACACGGAGGGAGTTTCGCAGTCTCGCCCCATTCCGAGTCCGCGGACGACCACAGCCCCTCCCCAAGGCTATAGCCCACCCGCTTTTGGGCATTTTGCGGACGAACTTGGGGACGGGACCTTCGGGGCTTATATTTGGGTGCGGCTGTGCAATTTTTGGTACACGGAGGGCAAAGTCTCGCCCCATTCCAAGTGGCGGACGATGTGGCTCCAGCCCTCCCCCAAGGCCATAGCCCACCCGCTTTTGGGCATTTTTAAAGAACTTGGGGACGGAACTTCGGGGCTTATTTTTGGACGGACGAACTTGGGGACGGACCTTCGAGCTTATTTTTGGGCGCTGCTGCCTATTTTTGGCACACGGAGGGAGCTCGCAGTCTCGCCCCATTCCGAGTCCGCGGATTTGGCCAGCCTCCTCCAAGGCTATAGCCCACCCGCTTAGGGCATTTTGCTCGGCGAACTTGGGGACGGACCTCGGGGCTTATTTTTGGACGCGCTGTGCCCGCGACACTCATTTTGGCACACGGAGACCGCTCGCAAAGTCTCGCCCATTCCGAGTCCGCGGATTTATTTTCCAGCCCTCCCTGGCGATAGCCCACCCGCTTTTTGGGCATTTTTACGAACTTGGGGACGGAGCTTCGGGGCTTATTTTTGGGTGTGTGACGGAGGGCAAAGTCTCGCCCCATTCCAGTCACAGTGGCCAGCCCCTCCCCACAAGGCTATAGCCCACCCTTTTGGGCATTACGAACTTGGGGACGGACCTTTTATTTTGGGCGCGGCTGTGCCCGCTGCCTATTTTTGGTACACGGAGGGCGCCCAAAGTCTCGCCTCATTCCGAGTCCGCGGATTGGGCCAGCCCCTCCCCAAGGCTATAGCCCACCCGCTTTTGGGCATTTTTGCGGCGGACGAACTTGGGGACGGGACCTCGGGGCTTATTTTTGGGTGCGGCTGTGCACGCGCCTATTTTTGGTACACGGAGGGCTTCGCAGTCTCGCCCCATTCCAGTACGGCGGACGATGTGGCCCAGCCCTCCCCCAAGGCTATAGCCCACCCGCTTGGGCATTTTTATGGGGCGAACTTGGGGACGGAACTTCGGGGCTTATTGGACGGACGAACTTGGGACGGGACCTTCGGAGCTTATTTTTGGCTGTGCCCGCCTATTTTTTGGCACACGGAGGGAGCTCGCAGTCTCGCCCCATTCCGAGTCCGGCGGATTGGCCAGCCCTCCTCAAGGCTATAGCCCACCCGCTTGGGGCATTTTTGCGAACTTGGGGACGGACCTTCGGGGCTTATTTTGACGCGCTGTGCCGCGACTTATTTTTGGCACACGGAGACCGCCTCGCAATGTCTCGCCCCATTCCGAGTCCGCGGATTTTCCGCCTCCCCCAAGGCGATAGCCACCTTTCATTTTTGGGGGCGAACTTGACGGGGACGGCAGCTTCGGGGCTTATTTTTGGGTGCGGCTGTGACCGCGTCATTTTTGGCCCACGGAGGCGCTGGAAAGTCTCGCCCATTCCGAGTCCGGTGGACGGGGCCAGCCCCTCCCACAAGGCTATAGCCCACCCGCTTTTGGGCATTTTTTGGCGGACGAACTTGGGGACGGGACCTTCGGGGCTTATTTTTGGTGCGGCTGCACGCGGCTATTTTTGGTACACGGAGGGCTCTCGCAAAGTCTCGCCCCATTCCGAGTACGGCGGACGATGTGGGCCAGCCCTTCCCCCCAAGGCTATAGCCCAGCCGTTTTTTTGGCATTTTTGCGGCGGACGAACTTGGGGACGGGAACTTTGGGGGCTTATTTTTGGACGGACGAACTTGGGGACGGGACCTTCGGGAGCTTATTTTTGGGCGCGGCTGTGCCCGCGGCCTATTTTTGGTACACGGAGGGAGCTCGCAAAGTCTCGCCCATTCCGAGTCCGCGGACGGTTGGCCAGGCCCTCCCTCCTAGGCTATCCCCCCGCCGTTTTTTGGGCATTTTTGCGTTCGACGAACATGGGGACGGGACCTTCGGGGGCTTATTTTTGGCCGCGGCTGTGCCCGCGGCCTATTTTTGGCACACGGAGACCGCCGCAGTCTCGCCTCATTCCGAGTCCGGGGATTTAATTTTCCCAGCCCTCCCCAAGGCGATAGCCCACCCGCTTTTTTGGGCATTTTTACGAACTTGGGGACGGACCATCGGGGGCTTATTTTTGGGTGCTGTGCCCGCTGCCTATTTTTGGTACATGGAGGGCGCTCGAAAGTCTCGCCCCATTCCGAGTCCGGGACAGTGGGCCAGCCCTCCCCAAGGCAATAGCCCACCCATTTTTTTGGGATTTTTGCGGCGGACGAACTTGGGGACGGGACCTCGGGTTTATTTTTGGGCGCGGCTGTGCCCGCTGCCTATTTTTGGCACACGGAGGGCGCTCGCAAAGTCTCGCCCCATTCCGAGTCCGGCGGACGAATTGGGCCAGCCCCTCCCCCCAAGGCTATAGCCCACCCGTTTTTTGGGCATTTTTGCGGCGGACGAACTTGGGGACGGGACCTTCGGGGGCTTATTTTTGGGTGCGGCTGTGCACGCGGCCTATTTTTGGTACACGGAGGGCTCTCGCAAAGTCTCGCCCCATTCCGAGTACGGCGGACGATGTGGCCCAGCCCCTCCCCCCAAGGCTATAGCCCACCCGTTTTTTGGGCATTTTTGCGGCGGACGAACTTGGGGACGGGAACTTCGGGGGCTTATTTTTGGACGGACGAACTTGGGGACGGGACCTTCGGGAGCTTATTTTTGGGCGCGGCTGTGCCCGCGGCCTATTTTTGGCACACGGAGGGAGCTCCCGCAGTCTCGCCCATTCCGAGTCCGCGGACGGTTGGCCAGCCCCTCCTCCAAGGCTATAGCCCACCCGCTTGGGCATTTTTGCTCACTTAACTTGGGACGGGACCTTCGGGCTTATTTTTGACGCGGCTGTGCCCGCGCCTATTTTTGGCACACGGAGACCGCTCGCAAAGTCTCGCCCCATTCCGAGTCCGCGGATTTACTTTTCCCAGCCCCTCCCTGAAGGCGATAGCCCACCCGCTTTTGGGCATTTCGGACGAACTTGGGACGGGACCTTCTGGGGCTTATTTTTGGGCGTGGCTGTGCCTATTTTTGGCACACGGAGGGCGCTGCAAAGTCTCGCCTCATTCCGAGTCCGGCGGATTTGCCAGCCTGGCCCCCAAGGCTATAGCCCACCCATTTTTGGGCATTTTTTACGAACTTGGGGACGGGACTTCGGGGCTTATTTTTGGGTGCGCTGTGCACGCGCCTATTTTTGGTGCACGGAGGGCTCTCAATGTCTTGCCCCATTCCGAGTCCGCGGATTTGTTGCCAGCCCTCCCCTGCTATAGCCCACCCGCTGGGCATTTTTGCGGACGAACTTGGGGACGGGACCTTCGCGGCTTATTTTGGGCGCAGCTGTGCAGCTGCATATTTTTTGCACACGGAGGGCGCCGCAAAGTCTCACCCCATTCCGAGTCCGCGACGGTTGGCCAGCCCTCCCCCAAGGCTATAGCCCACCCGCTGGGCATTTTTAGGCGGACGTAACTTGGGGACGGACATTTGGGGGCTTATTTTTACACCACTGTGCTCGCGGCCTATTTTTGGCACACGAACGGGCGCCGCAAAGTCTCGCCCCATTCCGAGTCTGGCGGACGGTGGGCCAGCCCTCCCCAAGGCTATAGCCCACCCATTTTTGAGCATTTTTGCCGCGACGAACTTGGGGACGGGACCTCGGGGCTTATTTTGCGCGGTGCATAATTTTTGCACACGGAGGGCGCCGCAAAGTCTCGCCCCATTCCGAGTCCGCGGACGGTTGGCCAGCCTCCCCCAAGGCTATAGCCCACCCATTTTTGGGCATTTTTGAGGCGGACGAACTTGGGACTGGAAATTTGGGGGCTTGGCGCCGCTGTGCTCGCGGCTCTATTTTTGGCACACGGAGGGCGCCACAAAGTCTCGCCTCATTCCGAGTCCGGCGGACGACTTGACCAGCCCTCCCCTGCCATAGCCCACCCGCTTTTGTGCATTTTTGCGGGACGAATTTGGGGACGGACTTCGGAGCTTATTTTTGGGTGCGGCTGTGCCCGCAGCCTATTTTTGGCACACGGAGGGCGCCGCAGTCTCGCCCATTCCGAGTCCGCGGACGTTGGCCAGCCCTCCCCAAGGCTATAGCCCACCCGCTTGGGGCATTTTACGAACTTGGGGACGGGACCTTTGGGCGCTTGTTTTTGGGAGCGGCAGTGCCCACGGCCTATTTTTGGCACACGGATGGCGCCGCAAAGTCTCGCCATTCCGAGTCCGCGGATTTAATTTGCCCAGCCCTCCCCCAAGGCGATAGCCCACCCATTTTTTGGCATTTTTGTGCGGACGAATCTTGGGGACGGGACCTTCGGGAATATTTTTGGGCGCGGCTGTGCCTGCGCCTATATTTGGCACACGGAGACCGCCGCAAATTCTTGCCCCATTCCGAGTCCGCGGATTTTGGCCAGCCCTCCCCAAGCCTATAGCCCACCCGCTTTTGGGGCATTTCGGCGGACGAACTTGGGGACGGACCTCTGGGGCTTATTTTTGGGTAATGGCTGTGTTAGCTGCCTATTTTTGGTACACGGAGGGCGCCACAAAGTCTCGCCCATTCCAAGTCCGGAAGGACGACTAGCCCTCCCCCAAGGCTATAGCCCACCCGTTTTTTGGGCATTTTTGCGGCGGACGAACTTGGGGACGGGACCTTCGGCGGCTTATTTTTGGGTGCGCCTGTGCCAGCTGCCTATTTTTGGCACACGGAGGGCGCTCACAAAGTCTCGCCCCATTCCGAGTCCGGCGGACGAATTTGACCAGCCCCTCCCCCCAAGGCTATAGCCCACCCGTTTTTTGAGAATTTTTGCGGCGGACGAATTTGGGGACGGGACCTTCGGGAGCTTATTTTTGGGCGCGGCTGTGCCCGCGGCCTATTTTTGGCACACGGAGGACGTTCGCAACGTCTCGTCCCATTCCGAGTCCGGCGGACGAAGTTGGCCAGCCCCTCCCCCCAAGGCTATAGCCCACCCGTTTTTTGGCCATTTTTGCGTTCGACGAACTTGGGGTGGGACCTTCGGGGGATTATTTTTGGGCGCGGCTGTGCCGGTAGCCTATTTTTTGCACACGGAGGGCGCTCGTAAAGTCTCGCGGCATTCCGAGTCCGGGCGGATTTGGCCAGCCCTCCCCAAGGCTATAGCCCACCCGCTGGGCATTTTGGCGGACGAACTTGGGGACGGACCTTCGAGCTTATTTTTGCGCGCTGTGCGCTATATTTTTTTGCACACGGAGGGCGCCGGTGTCTCGCCTGCTCCGAGTCCGCGGACGGTCGGCCGCCCTCCCCCAAGGCTATAGCCAACCCGCTTTTCGGTCATTTTGGGCGGACGAACTTGGGGACGGACCTTCGGGATTATTTTGGTGCGGCTGTGCCCGCTGCATATTTTTGCACACGGAGGGCGCTCGCAAAGTCTCGCCCCATTCCGAGTCCGGCGGTTGGCCAGCCCTCCCCCAAGGCTATAGCCCACCCGCTGGGCATTTTTGCGGACGAACTTGGACGGGACCTTCGGGGCTTATTTTTGGGTGCGGCTGTGCCCGCTGCCTATTTTTGGCACACGGAGGGCGCCGCAAACTCGCCGCATTCCGAGTCCGGCGGACGAATTTGGCCAGCCCTCCCCAAGGCTATAGCCCACCCGCTTTTGGGCATTTTTTGCGGGGACGAACTTGGGGACGGGAGCTGGGGCTTATTTTTGGGTCCGCCCCGCGGCGTATTTTTGGCCCACGGAGGGCGCCGCAAAGTCTCGCCTCATTCCGAGTCCGCGGACTTAAGATGGCCAGCCCCTCCCCAAGGCTATAGCCCACCCGCTTGGGCATTTCGCGTGGACGAAACTTGGGGACGGGACCTTCGGGGCTTTTTTGGGCGCGGCTGTTCCCGCGGCTATTTTTGGCACACGAGGGCGCTGCAGTCTCGCCCCATTCCGAGTCCGGCGGACGAAGTTGGCCAGCCCCTCCCCCCAAGGCTATAGCCCACCCGTTTTTTGGGCATTTTTGCGGCGGACGAACTTGGGGATGGGACCTTCGGGGGCTTATTTTTGGGAACGGCTGTGCCCGCGGCCTATTTTTGGTACACGGAGGGCGCTCACAAAGTCTCGCCCCATTCCGAGTAAGGCGGACGAAGTTGGCCAGCCCCTCCCCCCAAGGCTATAGCCCACCCGTTTTTTGGGCATTTACGGACGAACTTGGGGACGGGACCTTCGGGGCTTTTTTTTGGGCGCGGCTGTTCCCGCAGACTATTTTGGCACACGTAGGGCGTCGCCATGTCTCGCCCATTCCGAGTCCGGGACGATTTGTTGGCCAGCCCTCCCCAAGGCTATAGCCCACCCGTTTTTTGGGCATTTTTGCGGCGGACGAACTTGGGGACGGGAACTTCGGGGGCTTATTTTTGGACGGACGAACTTGGGGACGGGACCTTCGGGAGCTTATTTTTGGGCGCGGCTGTGCCCGCGGCCTATTTTTGGCACACGGAGGGAGCTCGCAAAGTCTCGCCCCATTCCGAGTCCGGCGGACGAAGTTGGCCAGCCCCTCCCCCCAAGGCTATAGCCCACCCGTTTTTTGGGCATTTTTGCGTTCGACGAACTTGGGGACGGGACCTTCGGGTGCTTGTTTTTGGCCGCGGCTGTGCCCGCGGCCTATTTTTGGCACACGGATGGCGCTCGCAAAGTCTCGCCCCATTCCGAGTCCGGCGGACGAATTTGCCCAGCCCCTCCCCCCAAGGCGATAGCCCACCCATTTTTTTGGCATTTTTGGTGCGGACGAACTTGGGGACGGGACCTTCGGGGGAATATTTTTGGGCGCGGCTGTGCCCGCGGCCTATATTTGGCACACGGAGACCGCTCGCAAAGTCTTGCCCCATTCCGAGTCCGGCGGACGAAGTTGGCCAGCCCCTCCCCCCAAGCCTATAGCCCATCCGTTTTTTGGGCATTTTTGCGGCTGACGAACTTGGGGACGGGACCTTCGGGGGCTTATTTTTGGGTACGGCTGTGCCAGCTGCCTATTTTTGGCACACGGAGGGCGCTCACAAAGTCTCGCCCCATTCCGAGTCCGGCGGACGAATTTGGCCAGCCCCTCCCCCCAAGGCTATAGCCCACCTGCTGGGCATTTTGCGGACGAACTTGGGGACGGGACCTTCGGGGGCTTATTTTTGGGTGTGACTCTGCCCGCGGCCTATTTTTGGCACACGGAGGGCGCTCGCAAAGTCTCGCCCCATTCCTAGTCCGGCAGACGAATTTGCCCAGCCCCTCCCCCCAAGGCGATAGCCCACCCATTTTTTTGGCATTTTTGGTGCGGACGAACTTGGGGACGGGACCTTCGGGGGATTATTTTTGGGCGCGGCTGTGCCCGCGGCCTATATTTGGCACACAGAGACCGCTCGCAAAGTCTTGCCCCATTCCGAGTCCGGCGGACGAAGTTGGCCAGCCCCTGCCCCCAAGGCTATAGCCCACCCGTTTTTTGGGCATTTTTGCGTTCGACGAACTTGGGGACGGGACCTTCGGGGGCTTATTTTTGGGCGCGGCTGTGCCCGCGGCCTATTTTTGGCACACGGAGGGCGCTCGCAATGTCTCGCCCCATTCCGGGTCCGGCGGACGAAGTTGGCCAGCCCCTGCCCCCAAGGCTATAGCCCACCCATTTTTTGGGCATTTTTGCGTTCGACGAACTTGGGGACGGAACCTTCGGGGGCTTATTTTTGGGTGCGGCTGTGCCCGTGGCCTATTTTTGGCACACGGATGGCGCTCGCAAAGTCTCGCCCCATTCCGAGTCCGGCGGACGAATTTGCCCAAACCCTCCCCCCAAGGCGATAGCCCACCCATTTTTTTGGCATTTTTGGTGCGGACGAACTTGGGGACGGGACCTTCGGGGGATTATTTTTGGGCGCGGCTGTGCCCGCGGCCTACATTGGGCACACGGAGACCACTCGCAAAGTCTCGCCCCATTCCGAGTCCGGCGGACGAAGTGGGCCAGCCCCTCCCCCCAAGGCTATAGCCCACCCGTTTTTTGGGCATTTTTGCGTTCGACGAACTTGGGGACGGGACCTTCGGGCGCTTCTTTTTGGGCGCGTCTGTGCCCATGGCCTATTTTTGGCACACGGAGGGCCCTCGCAAAGTCTTGCCGCATTCCGAGTCCGGCGGACGAACTTGCCCAGCCCCTCCCCCCAATGCTATAGCCCACCCGTTTTTTGGGCATTTTTGTGGCGGACGAACTTGGGGACGGGACCTTCGGGCACTTATTTTTTGGTGCGGCTGTGCCTACGGCCTATTTTTGGCACACGGAGGGCGCTCGCAAAGGCTCACCCCATTGCAAGTCCGGCGGACGAACTTGGCCATCTCCTCCCCCCAAGGCTATAGCCCACCCGTTTTTTGGGCATTTTTGCGGCGGTCGAACTTGGGGATGGGACCTTCGGGCACTTATTTTTGGGTACGGCTGTGCCCGCGGCCTATTTTTGGTACACGGAGGGCACTCGCAAAGTCTCGCCGCATTCCGAGTCCGGCGGACGAACATGGCCAGCCACTTCCCCCAAGGCTATAGCCCACCCGTTTTTTGGGCATTTTTGCGGCGGACGAACTTGGGGACGGGACCTTCGGGCGCTTATTTTTGGGCGCGGCTGTGCCCGCAGCCTATTTTTGGCACACGGAGGGTGCTCGCAAATTCTCGCCCCATTCCGAGTCCGGCGGACGAACTTGGCCAGCTCCTCCCCCCAACGCTATAGCCAACCCGTTTTTTGGGCATTTTTGCGGCGAACGAACTTAGGGACGGGACCTTCGGGAGCTTATTTTTGGTCACGGCTGTGGCCGCGGCTTATTTTTCGCACACGGAGGGTACTCGCAAAGTCTTGCCCCATTCCGAGTCCGGCGAACGAACTTGGCCAGCCCCTCCCCCCAAGGCAATAGCCCTCCCGTTTTTTCGGCATTTTAGCGGCGGACGAACTTGGGGACGGGACCTTCGGGCGCTTCTTTTTTGCCATATCTGTGCCCACGGCCTATTTTTGGCAAACGGAGGGCCCTCGCAAAGTCTCACCCCATTCCGAGTCCGGCGGACGAACTTGGCCAGCCCCTCCCCCCAAGGCTATAGCCCACCCGTTTTTTGGGCATTTTTGTGGCGGACGAACTTGGGGACGGGACCTTCAGGTGCTTATTTTTGGGCGCGGCTGCGCCCGCGGCCTATTTTTTGTAAACGGAGGGCGCTCGCAAAGGCTCGCCCCATTCCGAGTCCGGCGGACGAACTTGGCCAGCCCCTCCCCCCAAGGCTATGGCCCACCAGTTTTTTGGGCATTTTTGTGGCGGACGAACTTGGGGACGGGACCTTCGGGCGCTTATTTTTGGGCGTGCCTGTGCCCGCGGCCTATTTTTGGCACACGGAGGGCGCTCGGAAAGTCTCGTCCCATTCCGAGTCCGGCGGACGAACTTGGCCAGCCCCTCCCCCCAAGGCTATAGCCGACCCGTTTTTTGGGCATTTTTACGGCGGACGAACTTGGGGACGGGACCTTCAGACTCTTATTTTTGGGTGCGGCTGAGCCCGTGGCCTTTTTTTGGCACACGGAGGGTGCTCGCAAAGTCTCGTCCCATTCCGAGTCCGCGGACGACTTGGCCAGCCCTCCCCAAGGCTATCGCCCACCCGTTTTTTGGTCATTTTTGCGGCGGACGAACTTGAGGACAGGACCTTCGGGCGCTTATTTTTGGGCGCGGCTGTGCCCACGACCTATTTTTGGCACATGGAGTGCGCTCGCAAAGTCTCGCCCCATTCCGAGTCCGGCGGACGAACTTGGCCAGCCCCTCCCCCCAAGGCGATAGCCCACCCGTTTTTTGGGCATTTTTGCGGCGGACGAACTTGGGGACGGAACCTTCGGGCGCTTATTTTTGGGTGCAGCTGTACCCACGGCCTATTTTTGGCACACGGAGGGCGCTCATAAAGTCTCGCCCCATTCCGAGTCCGGCGGACGAACTTGGCCAGCCCCTCCCCCCAAGGCTATAGCCCACCCGTTTTTTGGGCATTTTTGCGGCGGACGAACTTGGGACGGGACTTTCGGGTGCTTTTTTTTGTGTGCAACTGTACCCACGGCCTAGTTTTGGCACACCGAGGGCGCTAGCAAAGTCTAGCCCCATTCCGAGTCCGGCGGACGAACTTGGCCAGCCCCTCCCCCCAAGGCTATAGCCCACCCGTTTTTTGGGCATTTTTGCAGCGGACGAACTTGGGGACGGGCCCTTCGGGCGCTTATTTTTGGGTCCGGCTTTGCCCGCGGCCTTTTTTTGGCACACAGAGGGCGCACGCAAAGTCTCGCCCCATTCCGAGTCTGGCGGACGAAGTTGGCCAGCCCCTCCCCCCAAGGCTATAGCCCACCCGTTTTTTGGGCATTTTTGCGGCGGATGAACTTGGGGACGGGACCTTCGGGCTTTTATTTTTGGGCGCAGCTGTGCCCGCGGCCTATTTTTGGCACACGGAGGGCGCTCGCAAAGTCTCGCCCCATTCCGAGTCCGGCGGACGAACTTGGGGACGGGACCTTCGGACGCTTATTTTTGGGCGCGGCTGAGCCCGCGGGCTTTTTTTCGCACACGGAGAGCGTTCGGAAAGCCTCACCCCATTCCGAGTCCGGCGGACGAACTTGGCCAGCCCCTCCCCCCAAGGCTATAGCCCACCCGTTTTTTGGGCATTTTTGCGGCGAACGAACTTAGGGACGGGACCTTCGGGAGCTTATTTTTGGTCACGGCTGTGGCCGCGGCTTATTTTTGGCACACGGAGGGTACTCGCAAAGTCTTGCCCCATTCCGAGTCCGGCGAACGAACTTGGCCAGCCCCTCCCCCCAAGGTTATGGCCCACCCGTTTTTTGGGCATTTTTGTGGCGGACGAACTTGGGGACGCGACCTTCGGGCGCTTATTTTTGGGCGTGGCTGTGCCCGCGGCCTATTTTTGGCACACGGAGGGCGCTCGGAAAGTCTCGCCCCATTCCGAGTCCGGCGGACGAACTTGGCCAGCCCCTCCCCCCAAGGCTATAGCCGACCCGTTTTTTGGGCATTTTTACGGCGGACGAACTTGGGGACGGGACCTTCGGACGCTTATTTTTGGGTGCGGCTGAGCCCGTGGCCTTTTTTTGGCACACGGAGGGTGCTCGCAAAGTCTCGTCCCATTCCGAGTCCGGCGGACGAACTTGGCCAGCCCCTCCCCCCAAGGCTATAGCCCAACCGTTTTTTGGGCATTTTTGCGGCGGACGAACTTGAGGACAGGACCTTCGGGCGCTTATTTTTGAGCGCGGCTGTGCCCACGACCTATTTTTGGCACACGGAGGGCGCTTGCAAAGTCTCGCCCCATTCCGCGTCCGGCGGACGAACTTGGCCAGCCCCTCCCCCCAAGGAGATAGCCCACCCGTTTTTTGGGCATTTTTGCGGCGGACGAACTTGGGGACGGAACCTTCGGGCACTTATTTTTGGGTGCAGCTGTACCCACGGCCTATTTTTGGCACACGGAGGGCGCTCATAAAGTCTCGCCCCATTCCGAGTCCGGCGGACGAACTTGGCCAGCCCCTCCCCCCAAGGCTATAGCCCACCCGTTTTTTGGGCATTTTTGCGGCGGACGAACTTGGGACGGGACTTTCGGGTGCTTTTTTTTGTGTGCAACTGTACCCACGGCCTAGTTTTGGCACACCGAGGGCGCTAGCAAAGTCTAGCCCCATTCCGAGTCCGGCGGACGAACTTGGCCAGCCCCTCCCCCCAAGGCTATAGCCCACCCATTTTTTGGCCATTTTTGCGGCGGACGAACTTGGGGACGGGGCCTTCGGGAGTTTATTTTTGGGCGCGGCTTTGCCCACAGCCTATTTTTCGTACAAGGAGGGCGCTCGCAAAGTCTCGCCCCATTCTGAGTCCGGCGGACGAACTTGGCCAGCCCCTCCCCCCAAGGCTATAGCCCACCCGTTTTTTGGGCATTTTTGCAGCGGACGAACTTGGGGACGGGCCCTTCGGGCGCTTATTTTTGGGCCCGGATTGCCCGCGGTCTTTTTTTGGCACACGGAGGGCGCACGCAAAGTCTCGCCCCATTCCGAGTCCGGCGGACGAAGTTGGCCAGCCCCTTCCCCCAAGGCTATAACCCACCCGTTTTTTGGGCATTTTTGCGGCGGACGAACTTGGAGACGGGACCTTCGGGCTTTTATTTTTGGCGCAGCTGTGCCTGCGTCTATTTTTGGCACACACGGAGGGCGCTGCAAAGTCTCGCCCCATTCCGAGTCCGGCGGACGAACTTGGGGACGGGTCCTTCGGACGCTTATTTTTGGGCGCGGCGGAGCCCGCGGCCTTTTCTTCGCACACGGAGAGCGATCGCAAAGCCTCACCCCATACCGATTCCGGCGGACGAACTTGGCAAGCCCCTCCCCCCAAGGCGATCGCCCACCCGGTTTTTGGGCATTTTTGAGGCGAACGAACTTAGGGACGGGACATTCGGGAGCTTATTATTGGTAACGGCTGAGGACGCGGATTATTTTTGTCACACGGAGGTTACTCGAAAATTCTTGCCCCAATCGGAGTCCGGCGAACGAACTTGGCCAGCCCCTCCCCCCAAGGTTATGGCCCACCCGTTTTTTGGGCATTTTTGTGGCGGACGAACTTGGGGACGGGACCTTCGGGCGCTTATTTTTGGGTGTGGCTGTGCCCGCGGCCTATTTTTGGCACACGGAGGGCGCTCGGAAAGTCTCGCCCCATTCCGAGTCCGGCGGACGAACTTGGCCAGCCCCTCCCCCCAAGGCTATAGCCGACCCGTTTTTTGGGCATTTTTACGGCGGACGAACTTGGGGACGGGACCTTCGGACGCTTATTTTTGGGTGCGGCTGAGCCCGTGGCCTTTTCTTGGCACACGGAGGGTGCTCGCAAAGTCTCGTCCCATTCCGAGTCCGGCGGACGAACTTGGCCAGCCCCTCCCCCCAAGGCTATAGCCCAACCGTTTTTTGGGCATTTTTGCGGCGGACGAACATGAGGACAGGACCTTCGGGCGCTTATTTTTGAGCGCGGCTGTGCCCACTAACAAAAATTGGCACACGGAGGTCGCTCGCAAAGTCTCGCCCCATTCCGCGTCCGCGGATCAACGGCCAGCCCTCCCCCAAGGCGATAGCCCACCCGTTTTTTGGGCATTTTTGCGGCGGACGAACTTGGGGACGGAACCTTCGGGCGCTTATTTTTGGGTGCAGCTGTACCCACGGCCTATTTTTGGCACACGGAGGGCGTTCATAAAGTCTCGCCCCATTCCGAGTCCGGCGGACGAACTTGGCCAGCCCCTCCCCCCAAGGCTATAGCCCACCCGTTTTTTGGGCATTTTTGCGGCGGACGAACTTGGGACGGGACTTTCGGGTGCTTTTTTTTGTGTGCAACTGTACCCACGGCCTAGTTTTGGCACACAGAGGGTGCTCGCAAAGCCTCGCCCCATTCCGAGTCCGGCGGACGAACTTGGCCAGCCCCTCCCCCCAAGGCTATAGCCCACCCGTTTTTTGGGCATTTTCGCGGCGGATGAACTTGGGGACGGGGCCTTCGGGAGATTATTTTTTGGCGCGGCTGTGCCCGCAGCCTATCTTTCGTACAAGGAGGGCGCTCACAAAGTCTCGTCCCATTCTGAGTCCCGCGGACGAACTTGGCCAGCCCCTCCCCCCAAGGCTATAGCCCACCCGTTTTTTGGGCATTTTTGCGGCGGACGAACTAGGGGACGGGACCTTTGGTAGCTTATTTTTCGGCGCGGCTGTACCTGCGGCCTATTTTTGGTACACGGAGGGCGTTCATAAAGTCTTGCCCCATTCCGAGTCCGGACGGGCCCAGCCCTCCCCCAAGGCTATAGCCCACCCGCTTTTTGGGCATTTTTGCGGGGACGAACTTGGGACGGGACTTTGGTGCTTTTTTTTGTGTGCAACTGTACCCACGGCCTAGTTTTGGCACACACGAGGGCGCTAGCAAAGTCTAGCCCCATTCCGAGGTCCGCGAGACGAACTTGGCCAGCCCCCTCCCCCAAGGCTATAGCCCACCCATTTTTGGCCATTTTGCGGCGGATGAACTTGGGGACGGACCTTCGGGCTTTATTTTGGGCGCAGCTGTGCCCGCGTCTATTTACACACGGAGTGCGCTCGCAAAGTCTCGCCCCATTCCGAGTCCGGCGGACGAACTTGGGGACGGGACCTTCGGACGCTTATTTTTGGGCCCGGCTTTGCCCGCGGCCTTTTTTTGGCACACGGAGGGCGCACGCAAAGTCTCGCCCCATTCCGAGTCCGGCGGACGAAGTGGGCCAGCCCCTCCCCCCAAGGCTATAGCCCACCCGTTTTTTGGGCATTTTTGCGGCGGATGAACTTGGGGACGGGACTTTCGGGTGCTTATTTTTGTGTGCAACTGTACCCACGGCCTAGTTTTGGCACACCGAGGGCGCTAGCAAAGTCTAGCCCCATTCCGAGTCCGGCGGACGAACATGGCCAGCCCCTCCCCCCAAGGCTATAGCCCACCCATTTTTTGGCCATTTTTGCGGCGGACGAACTTGGGGACGGGGCCTTCGGGAGTTTATTTTTGGGCGCGGCTTTGCCCGCAGCCTATTTTTCGTACACGGAGGGCGCTCGCAAAGTCTCGCCCCATTCTGAGTCCGGCGGACGAAGTTGGCCAGCCCCTCCCCCCAAGGCTATAGCCCACCCGTTTCTTGGGCATTTTTGCAGCGGACGAACTTGGGGACGGGACCTTCGGGCTTTTATTTTTGGGCGCAGCTGTGCCCGCGGCCTATTTTTGGCACACGGAGGGCGCTCGCAAAGTCTCGCCCCATTCCGAGTCCGGCGGACGAACTTGGGGACGGGACCTTCGGACGCTTATTTTTGGGCCCGGCTTTGCCCGCGGCCTTTTTTTGGCACACGGAGGGCGCACGCAAAGTCTCGCCCCATTCCGAGTCCGGCGGACGAAGTTGGCCAGCCCCTCCCCCCAAGGCTATAGCCCACCCGTTTTTTGGGCATTTTTGCGGCGGATGAACTTGGGGACGGGACCTTCGGGCTTTTATTTTTGGGCGCAGCTGTGCCCGCGGCCTATTTTTGGCACACGGAGGGCGCTCGCAAAGTCTCGCCCCATTCCGAGTCCGGCGGACGAACTTGGGGACGGGACCTTCGGACGCTTATTTTTGGGCGCGGCTGAGCCCGCGGCCTTTTTTTCGCACACGGAGAGCGTTCGCAAAGCCTCACCCCATTCCGAGTCCGGCGGACGAACTTGGCCAGCCCCTCCCCCCAAGGCTATAGCCCACCCGTTTTTTGGGCATTTTTGCGGCGGACGAACTTGGGGACGGGACCTTCGGGCTTTTATTTTTGGGTGCGGCTGTGCCCGTGGCCAATTTTTGGCACACGGAGGGCGCTCGCAAAGTCTCGCCCCATTTCGAGTCCGGCGGATGAACTTGGCCAGCCCCTCCCCCCAAGGCTATAGCCCACCCGTTTTTTGGGCTTTTTTGCAGCGGACGAACTTGGGGACGGGACCTTCGGATGCTAATTTTTAGGTACGGCTGAGCCCAAGGCCTTTTTTTTTGCACACGGAGGGCGCTCACAAAGTCTCGCCCCATTCCGAGTCCGAAGGACGAACTTGGCCAGCCCCTCCCCCCAAGGCTATAGCCCACCCGTTTTTTGGGCATTTTTGCAGCGGACGAACTTGGGGACGGGACCTTCGGGTGCTTATTTTTGGGCGCAGCTGTGACCGTGGCCTATTTTTGGCACACGGAGGGTGCTCGATATGTCTCGCTCCATTCCGAGTCCGGCGGACGAACTTGGCCAGCCCCTCCCCCCAAGGATATAGCCCACCCGTTTTTTGGGCATTTTTGCGGCGGACAAACTTGGGGACGGGACCTTCGGGCGCTTATTTTTGGGCGTTGCTGTGCCCACACGGAGGGCGCTCATAAAGTCTCGCCCCATTCCGAGTCCGGCGGACGAACTTGGCCAGCCCCTCCCCCCAAGGCTATAGCCCACCCGTTTTTTGGGCTTTTTTGCAACGGACGAACTTGGGGACGGGACCTTCGGTCGCTTATTTTTGGGCGCAGCTGTGCCCGCGGCCTATTTTTGGCACACGGAGGGCGCTCGCAATGTCTCACCCCATTCCGAGTCCGGCGGACGAACTTGGCCAGCCCCTCCCCCCAACGATATAGCCCACCCGTTTTTTGGGCATTTTTGCAGCGGACGAACTTGGGGACGGGACCTTCGGGTGCTTATTTTTGGGCCCGGCTTTTCCCGTGGCCTTTTTTTGGCACACGGAAGGCGCACGCAAAGTCTCGCCCATTCCGAGTCCGGCGGACGAACTTGGGGACGGGACCTTCGGGCGCTTATTTTTGGGCGTGGCTGTGGCCGCGGGCTATTTTTGGCACACGGGGGGCGCTCGCAAAGTCTCGCCCCATTCTGAGTCCGGCGGAGGAACTTGGCCAGCCCCTCCCCCCAAGGCTATAGCCCACCCGTTTTTTGGGCTTTTTTGCAGCGGACGAACTTGGGGACGGGACCTTCGGGCTGTTATTTTTATGTGCGGCTGTGCCCACGGCCTATTTGTTGCACACGGAGGGCGCTCGCAAAGTCTCGCCCCATTCTGAGTCCGGCGGAGGAACTTGGCCAGCCCCTCCCCCCAAGGCTATAGCCCACCCGTTTTTTGGGCTTTTTTGCAGCGGACGAACTTGGGGACGGGACCTTCGGACGCTTATTTTTGGGCGCGGCTGAGTCCGTGGCTTTTTTTTGGCACACGGAGGGCTCTCGCAAAGTCTCGCCCCATTCCGAGTCCGGCGGACGAACTTGGCCAGCCCCTCCCCCCAAGGCTATAGCCCACCTGTTTTTTGGGTATTTTTGCGGCGGACGAACTTGGGGACGGGACCTTCGGGCGCTTATTTTTGGGTACGGCTGTGCCCGCGGCCTATTTTTGGCACACGGAGGGGGCTCGCAAAGTCTCGCCCCATTCCGAGTCCGGCGGACGAAGTTGGCCAGCCCCTCCCCCCAAGGCTATAACCCACCCGTTTTTTGGGCATTTTTGCGGCGGACGAACTTGGGGACGGGACCTTCGGGGGCTTATTTTTGGGCGCGGCTGTGCCCGCGGCATATTTTTGGCACAAGGAGGGCGCTCGCAAAGTCTCGCCCCATTCCGAGTCCGGCGGACGAAGTTGGCCAGCCCCTCCCCCCAAGGCTATAGCCCACCCGTTTTTTGGGCATTTTTGCGGCGGACGAACTTGGGGACGGGACCTTCGGGCGCTTATTTTTGGGCGCGGCTGTGCCCGCGGCCTATTTTTGGCACACGAAGGGCACTCGTAAAGTCTCGCCCCATTCCGAGTCCGGCGGACGAACTTGGCCAGCCCCTCCCCCCAAGGCTATAGCCCACCCGTTTTTTGGGCATTTTTGCAGCGGACGAACTTGGGGACGGGGCCTTCGGGAGTTTATTTTTGGGCGCGGCTTTGCCCGCAGCCTATTTTTCGTACAAGGAGGGCGCTCGCAAAGTCTCGCCCCATTCTGAGTCCGGCGGACGAACTTGGCCAGCCCCTCCCCCCAAGGCTATAGCCCACCCGTTTTTTGGGCATTTTTGCAGCGGACGAACTTGGGGACGGGACCTTCGGGCTTTTATTTTTGGGCGCAGCTGTGCCCGCGGCCTATTTTTGACACACGGAGGGCGCTCGCAAAGTCTCGCCCCATTCCGAGTCCGGCGGACGAACTTGGGGACGGGACCTTCGGACGCTTATTTTTGGGCCCGGCTTTGCCCGCGGCCTTTTTTTGGCACACGGAGGGCGCCCGCAAAGTCTCGTCCCATTCCGAGTCCGTCGGATGCCCTTGGCCAGCCCCTCCCCAAGGCTATAGCCCACCCGTTTTTGGGCATTTTTGCGGCGGATGAACGTGGGGACGGACCTTCGGGCTTTTATTTTGGGCGCAGCTGTGCCCGCGGCCTCATTTTGCCACACGGAGGCGCTGCAGTCTCGCCCCATTCCGAGTCCGGGCGGACGAACTTGGGGACGGGACCTTCGGACGCTTATTTTTGGCGCGGCTGAGCCGCGGCCTTTTTCGCACACGGAGAGCGTTCGCAAAGTCTCACCCCATTCTGAGTCCGGCGGAGGAACTTGGCCAGCCCCTCCCCCCAAGGCTATAGCCCACCCGTTTTTTGGGCATTTTTGCAGCGGACGAACTTGGGGACGGGACCTTCGGCCTTTTATTTTTGGGTGCGGCTGTGCCCGCGGCCTATTTTTGGCACATGGAGGGCGCTCGCAAACTCTCACCCCATTCCGAGTCCGGCGGACGAACTTGGCCAGCCCCTCCCCCCAAGGCTATAGCCCACCCGTTTTTTGGGCTTTTTTGCAGCGGACGAACTTGGGGACGGGACCTTCGGACGCTAATTTTTAGGTGCGGCTGAGCCCGTGGCCTTTTTTTTGCACACGGAGGGTGCTCGCAAAGTCTTGCCCCATTCCGAGTCCGACGGACGAACTTGGCCAGCCCCTCCCCCCAAGGCTATAGCCCACCCGTTTTTTGGGCATTTTTGCAGCGGACGAACTTGGGGACGGGACCTTCGGGCGCTTATTTTTGGGCGTAGCTGTGCCCGTGTCCTATTTTTGGCACACGGAGGGTGCTCACAAAGTCTCGCCCCATTCTGAGTCCGGCGGACGAACTTGGCCAGCCCCTCCCCCCAAGGCTATAGCCCACCCGTTTTTTGGGCATTTTTGCAGCGGAAGAACTTGGGGACGGGACCTTCGGGCGCTTATTTTTGGGCGTTGCTGTGCCCACACGGAGGGCGCTCATAAAGTCTCGCCCCATTCCGAGTCCGGCGGACGAACTTGGCCAGCCCCTCCCCCCAAGGCTATAGCCCACCCGTTTTTTGGGCTTTTTTGCAACGGACGAACTTGGGGACGGGACCTTCGGGCGCTTATTTTTGGGCGCAGCTGTGCCCGCGGCCTATTTTTGGCACACGGAGGCGCCTTGCAATGTCTCACCCCATTCCGAGTCCGGCGGACGAACTTGGCCAGCCCCTCCCCCCAACGATATAGCCCACCCGTTTTTTGGGCATTTTTGCAGCGGACGAACTTGGGGACGGGACCTTCGGGTGCTTATTTTTGGGCCCGGCTTTTCCCGTGGCCTTTTTTTGGCACACGGAAGGCGCACGCAAAGTCTCGCCCATTCCGAGTCCGGCGGACGAACTTGGGGACGGGACCTTCGGGCGCTTATTTTTGGGCGTGGCTGTGGCCGCGGGCTATTTTTGGCACACGGGGGGCGCTCGCAAAGTCTCGCCCCATTCTGAGTCCGGCGGAGGAACTTGGCCAGCCCCTACCCCCAAGGCTATAACCCACCCGTTTTTTGGGCATTTTTGCGGCGGACGAACTTGGGGACGGGACCTTCGGGCTGTTATTTTTATGTGCGGCTGTGCCCACGGCCTATTTGTTGCACACGGAGGGCGCTCGCAAAGTCTCGCCCCATTCTGAGTCCGGCGGAGGAACTTGGCCAGCCCCTCCCCCCAAGGCTATAGCCCACCCGTTTTTTGGGCTTTTTTGCAGCGGACGAACTTGGGGACGGGACCTTCGGACGCTTATTTTTGGGCGCGGCTGAGTCCGTGGCTTTTTTTTGGTACACGGAGGGCTCTCGCAAAGTCTCGCCCCATTCCGAGTCCGGCGGACGAACTTGGCCAGCCCCTCCCCCCAAGGCTATAGCCCACCTGTTTTTTGGGTATTTTTGCGGCGGACGAACTTGGGGACGGGACCTTCGGGCGCTTATTTTTGGGTACGGCTGTGCCAGCGGCCTATTTTGGCACACGGAGGGGCTCGCAAAGTCTCGCCCCATTCCGAGTCCGGCGGACGAGTTGGCCAGCCCTCCCCCCAAGGCTATAACCCACCCGCTTTTGGGCATTTTTGCGGCGGACGAACTTGGGGACCAGGACCTTGGGGCTTATTTTTGGGCGCGGCTGTGCCCGCGGCATATTTTGGCACAAGGAGGGCGCTCGCAAAGTCTCGCCCCATTCCGAGTCCGCGGACTTGGCCAGCCCCTCCCCAAGGCTATAGCCCACCCGTTTTTTGGGCATTTTTGCGGCGGACGAACTTGGGGACGGGACCTTCGGGCGCTTATTTTTGGGCGCGGCTGTGCCCGCGGCCTATTTTTGGCACACGAAGGGCACTCGTAAAGTCTCGCCCCATTCCGAGTCCGGCGGACGAACTTGGCCAGCCCCTCCCCCCAAGGCTATAGCCCACCCGTTTTTTGGGCATTTTTGCAGCGGACGAACTTGGGGACGGGACCTTCGGACGATTATTTTTGGGCGCGGCTGAGCCCACGGCCTTTTTTTGGTACACGGAGGGCGCTCGCAAAGCCTCGCCCCATTCCGAGTCCGGCGGACGAACTTGGCCAGCCCCTCCCCCCAAGGCTATAGCCCACCCGTTTTTTGGGCATTTTTGCGGCGGACAAACTTGGGGACGGGACCTTCGGGGGCTTATTTTTGGGTGCGGCTGTGCCCGCAGCCAATATTTGGTACACGAAGGGCGCTCACAAAGTCTCTCCCCATTCCGAGTCCGGCGGACGAAGTTGGCCAGCCCCTCCCCCCAAGGCTATAGCCCACCCGTTTTTTGGGCATTTTTGCGGCTCACGAACTTGGGGACGGGGTATTCGGGAGTTTATTTTTGGGCGCAGCTGTGCCCGTAGCCTATTTTTCGTACACGGAGGGCGCTCGTAAAGTCTCGTCCCATTCTGAGTCCGGCGGACGAACTTGGCCAGCCCCTCCCCCCAAGGCTATAGCCCACCCGTTTTTTGGGCATTTTTGCAGCGGACGAACTTGGGGACGGGAGCTTCGGGTGCTAATTTTTGGCCCGGCTTTGCCCGCGGCCTTTTTTTGGCACACGGAGGGCGTACGCAAAGTCTCGCCCCATTCCGAGTCCGGCGGACGAAGTTGGCCAGCCCCTCCCCCCAAGGCTATAACCCACCCGTTTTTTGGGAATTTTTGCGTCGGACGAACTTGGGGACGGGACCTTCGGGCGCTTATTTTTGGGCGTAGCTGTTCCCGCGGCCTATTTTTGGCACACGGAGGGCGCTCGCAATGTCTCGCCCCATTCCGAGTCCGGCGGACGAACTTGGCCAGCCCCAACCCCCAAGGATATAGCCCACCCGTTTTTTGGGCATTTTTGCAGCGGACGAACTTGGGGACGGGACCTTCGGGCGCTTATTTTTGGGCGTGGCTGTGCCCGCAGCCTATTTTTCACACACAGAGGGCGCTCGCAGTCTCGCCCATTCCGAGTCCGACGGACGAGTTGGCCAGCGCCTCCCCAAGGCTATAGCCCGCTTTTGAGCTTTTGCGGCGGGACGAACCTGGGGACGGGACTTTTGGGGGCTTATTTTTGGGCGCGGCTGTGCCCGCAGCCTATTTTTGGCACACAGAGGGCGCTCGCAAAGCCTCGCCCCATTCCGAGTCCGGCGGACGAACTTGGCCAGCCCCTCCCCCCAAGGCTATAGCCCACCCGTTTTTTGGGCATTTTTGCGGCGGACGAACTTGGGGACGGGACCTTCGGGGGCTTATTTTTGGGTGCGGCTGTGCCCGCAGCCAATATTTGGTACACGGAGGGCGCTCACAAAGTCTCGCCCCATTCCGAGTCCGGCGGACGAAGTTGGCCAGCCCCTCCCCCCAAGGCTATAGCCCACCCGTTTTTTGGGCATTTTTGCGGCTCACGAACTTGGGGACGGGGTATTCGGGAGTTTATTTTTGGGCGCGGCTGTGCCCGAAGCCTATTTTTCGTACACGGAGGGCGCTCGCAAAGTCTCGTCCCATTCTGAGTCCGGCGGACGAACTTGGCCAGCCCCTCCCCCCAAGGTTATAGCCCACCCGTTTTTTGGGCATTTTTGCAGCGGACGAACTTGGGGACGGGAGCTTCGGGTGCTAATTTTTGGCCCGGCTTTGCCCGCGGCCTTTTTTTGGCACACGGAGGGCGTACGCAAAGTCTCGCCCCATTCCGAGTCCGGCGGACGAAGTTGGCCAGCCCCTCCCCCCAAGGCTATAACCCACCCGTTTTTTGGGAATTTTTGCGTCGGACGAACTTGGGGACGGGACCTTCGGGCGCTTATTTTTGGGCGAGCTGTTCCCTGCCTATTTTTGGCACGGAGGCGCTCGCAATGTCTCGCCCATTCGAGTCCGGCGGACGAACTTGGCCAGCCCCACCCCCCAAGGATATATCCCACCCGTTTTTTGGGCATTTTTGCAGCGGACGAACTTGGGGACGGGACCTTGGGGCGCTTATTTTTGGGCGTGGCTGTGCCCGCAGCCTATTTTTGGCACACAGAGGGTGCTCGCAAAGCCTCGCCCCATTCCGAGTCCGGCGGACGAACTTGGCCAGCCCCTCCCCCCAAGGCTATAGCCCACCCGTTTTTTGGGCATTTTTGCGGCGGACGAACTTGGGGACGGGACCTTCGGGGGCTTATTTTTGGGTGCGGCTGTGCCCACAGCCAATATTTGGTACACGGAGGGCGCTCGCAAAGTCTCGCCCCATTCCGAGTCCGGCGGACGAAGTTGGCCAGCCCCTCCCCCCAAGGCTATAGCCCACCCGTTTTTTGGGCATTTTTGCGGCTCACGAACTTGGGGACGGGGTATTCGGGAGTTTATTTTTGGGCGCGGCTGTGTCCGCAGCCTATTTTTCGTACACGGAGGGCGCTCGCAAAGTCTCGTCCCATTCTGAGTCCGGCGGACGAACTTGGCCAGCCCCTCCCCCCAAGGCTATAGCCCACCCGTTTTTTGGGCATTTTGCAGCGACGAACTTGGGGACGGGAGCTTGGTGCTAATTTTTGGCCCGGCTTTGCCTGGCCTTTTTGGCACACGGAGGGCGTACGCAAAGTCTCGCCCCATTCCGAGTCCGGCGGACGAAGTTGGCCAGCCCCTCCCCCCAAGGCTATAACCCACCCGTTTTTTGGGAATTTTTGCGTCGGACGAACTTGGGGACGGGACCTTCGGGCGCTTATTTTTGGGCGTAGCTGTTCCCGCGGCCTATTTTTGGCACACGGAGGGCGCTCGCAATGTCTCGCCCCATTCCGAGTCCGGCGGACGAACTTGGCCAGCCCCACCCCCCAAGGATATAGCCCACCCGTTTTTTGGGCATTTTTGCAGCGGACGAACTTGGGGACGGGACCTTCGGGCGCTTATTTTTGGGCGTGGCTGTGCCCGCAGCCTATTTTTGGCACACAGAGGGCGCTCGCAAAGTCTCGCCCCATTCCGAGTCCGGCGGACGAAGTTGGCCAGCGCCTCCCCCCAAGGCTATAGCCCACCCGTTTTTTGAGCTTTTTTGCGGCGGACGAACTTAGGGACGGGACTTTGGGGGCTTATTTTTGGGCGCGGCTGTGCCCGCAGCCTATTTTTGGCACACAGAGGGCGCTCGCAAAGTCTCGCCCCATTCCGAGTCCGGCGGACGAAGTTGGCCAGCCCCTCCCCCCAAGGCTATAGCCCACCCGTTTTTTGGGCATTTTTGCAGCGGACGAACTTGGGGACGGGACCTTCGGGTGCTAATTTTTGGCCCGGCTTTGCCCGCGGCCTTTTTTTGGCACACGGAGGGCGCACGCAAAGTCTCGCCCCATTCCGAGTCCGGCGGACGAAGTTGGCCAGCCCCTCCCCCCAAGGCTATAACCCACCCGTTTTTTGGGAATTTTTCCGTCGGACGAACTTTGGGACGGGACCTTCGGGCGCTTATTTTTGGGCGCGGCTGTGGCTGCGGCCTATTTTTGGCACACGGAGGGCGCTCGCAAAGTCTCACCCCATTCTGAGTCCCGCGGAGGAACTTGGCCAGCCCCTCCCCCCAAGGCTATAGCCCACCCGTTTTTTGGGCATTTTTACGGCGGACGAACTTGGGGACGGGTCCTTCGGGCTTTTATTTTTGGGTGCGGCTGTGCCCGCGGCCTATTTTTGGCACACGGAGGGCGCTCGCAAAGTCTCGCCCCATTCCGAGTCCGGCGGACGAACTTGGCCAGCCCCTCCCCCCAAGGCTATAGCCCACCCATTTTTTGGGCATTTTTGCAGCGGACGAACTTGTGGACGGGACCTTCGGGCGCTTATTTTTGGGCGTAGCTGTTTCCCCAGCCTATTTTTGGCACACGGAGGGCGCTCGCAATGTCTCGCCCCATTCCGAGTCCGTCGGACGAACTTGGCCAGCCCCACCCCCCAAGGATATAGCCCACCCGTTTTTTGGGAATTTTTGCAGCGGACGAACTTGGGGAAGGGACCTTCGGGCGCTTATTTTTGGGCGTGACTGTGCCCGCAGCCTATTTTTGGCACACAGAGGGTGCTCGCAAAGTCTCGCCCCATTCCGAGTCCGGCGGACGGTTGGCTGGCCAGCCCTCCCCAAGGCTATAGCCCACCCGTTTTATCGGCATTTTTGCGGCGGACGAACTTGGGGACGGGACCTTCGGGCGATTATTTTTGGGTTCGGCTGTGGCCACGGCCTATTTTTGGCACACGGAGGGCGCTCGCAAAATCTCGAACCATTCCGAATCCGGCGGACGAACTTGGCCAGCCCCACCCCCCAAGGCTATAGCCCACCCATTTTTTGGGCATTTTTACGGCGGACGAACTTGGGGACGGGGACTTCGGGTGCTTATTATTTAGTGAGGCTGTGCCCGCGGCCTCTTTTTAGCACAGGGAGGGCGCTCGCAAATTCTCAACCCATTCCGAGTCCGGCGGATGAACTTGGCCAGCCCCTCCCCCCAAGGCTATAGCCCACCCGTTTTTTGGGCATTTTTGCGGCGGATAAACTTGGGGACGGGACCTTCGGGGGCTTATTTTTGGGCGCAGCTGTGCCCACGGCCTATTTTTGGCACACGGAGGGCGCTCGCAAAGTCTCGCCCCAGTCCGAGTCCGGCGGACGAAGTTGGCCAACCCCTTCCCCCAAGGCTATAGCCCACCCGTTTTTTGGGCATTTTTGCGGCGGACGAACTTGGGGATGGGACCTTCGGGGGCTTATTTTTGGGCGCGGCTGTGCCCCTGGCCTATTTTTGGCACACGGAGGGTGCTCGCAAAGTCTCGCCCCATTCCGAGTCCGGCAGACGAACTTGGCCAGCCCCTCCCCCCAAGGCTATAGCCCACCCGTTTTTTTGAAATTTTTGCGGCGGACGAACTTGGGGACGGGACCTTTGGGTGCTTATTTTTGCACGCAGCTGTGCCCACGGCCTATTTTTGGCACACGGAGGGTGCTCGCAAAGTCTCGCCCCATTCCGAGTCCGGCGGACGAAGTTGGCCAGCCCCTCCCCCCAAGGCTATAGCCCACCCGTTTTTTGGGCATTTTTGCGGCGGACGAACTTGGGGACGGAACCTTCGGGGGCTTATTTTTGGGTGCGGCTGTGCCCGCGGCCTATTTTTGGCACACGGAGGGCGCTCGCAAAGTCTCGTCCCATTCCGAGTCCGGCGGACGAAGTTGGCCAGCCCCTCCCCCCAAGGCTATAGCCCACCCGTTTTTTGAGCATTTTTGCAGCGGACGAACTTGGGGACGGGACCTTCGGGGGCTTATTTTTGGGTACTGCTGTGCCCGCGGCCTATTTTTGGCACACAGAGGGCGCTCGCAAAGTCTCGCCCCTTTCCGAGTCCGGCGGACGAAGTTGGCCAGCCCCTCCCCCCAAGGCTATAGCCCACCCGTTTTTTCGACATTTTTGCGGCGGACGAACTTGGGGACGGGACCTTTGGGGGCTTCTTTTTGGTCGCGGCTGTGCCCGCTTCCTTTTTTTGGCACACGGAGGGCGCTCAAAAAGTCTCGCCCCATTCCGAGTCCGGCGGACGTAGTTGGGCAGCCCCTCCCCCCAAGGCTATCGCCCACCCGTTTTTTGGGCATTTTTGCGGCGGACGAACTTGGGGACGGGACCTTCGGGGGCTTATTTTTGGGTGCGGCTGTGCCTGCAGCCTATTTTTGGCACACAGAGGACACTCACAAAGTCTCGCCCCATTCCGAGTCCGGCGGACGAAGTTGGCCAGCCCCTCCCCCCAAGGCTATAGCCCACCCGTTTTTTGAGCTTTTTTGCGGCGGACGAACTTGGGGACGGGACTTTTGGGGGCTTATTTTTGGACGTGGCTGTGCCCGCGGCCTATTTTTGCCACACAGAGGGCGCTCGCAAAGTCTCGCCCCATTCCGAGTCCGGCGGACGAAGTTGGCCAGCCCCTCCCCCGAAGGCTATAGCCCACCCGTTTTATGGGCATTTTTGCGGCGGACGAACTTGGGGACGGGACCTTCGGGGGCTTATTTTTGGGCGCGGCTGTGCCCGTGGCCGATTTTTGGAACATGGAGGGTGCTCGCAAAGTCTCGTCCCATTCCGAGTCCGGCGGACGAAGTTGGCCAGCCCCTCCCCCCAAGGCTATAGCCCACCCGTTTTTTGGGCATTTTTGCGGCGGACGAACTTGGGGACGGGACCTTCGGGGGCTTATTTTTGGGCGCGGCTGTGCCCGCGTCCTATTTTTTGCACACGGTGGGTGCTCGCAAAGGCTCGCCCCATTCCGAGTCCGGCGGACGAAGTTGGCCAGCCCCTCGCCCACCCGTTTTTTGGGCTTTTTTGCGGCGGACGAACTTGGGGACGGGACCTTCGGGGGCTTATTTTTGGATGTGGCTGTGCCCACGGCCTATTTTTTGCACACGGAGGGCGCTCGCAAAGTCTCGCCCCATTCCGAGTCCGGCGGACGAAGTTGGCCAGCCCCTCCCCCCAAGGCTATAGCCCACCCGTTTTTTGGGCATTTTTGCGGCGGACGAACTTGGGAACGGGACCTTCGTGGGCTTATTTTTGGACGTGGCTGAGCCCGCGTCCTATTTTTGGCACACGGAGGGTGCTCACAAAGTCTCGCCCCATTCCGAGTCCGGCGGACGAAGTGGGCCAGCCCCTCCCCCCAAGGCTATAGCCCACCCGTTTTTTGGGCAATTTTGCGGCGGACGAACTTGGGGACGGGAACTTCGGGGACTTATTTTTGGGCGCGGCTGTGCCCACGGCCTATTTTTTGCACACGGAGGGTGCTCGCAAAGTCTCGCCCCATTCCGAGTCCGGCGGACAAAGTGGGCCAGCCCCTCCCCCCAAGGCTATAGCCCACCCGTTTTTTGGGCATTTTTGCGGCGGACGAACTTGGGGACGGGACCTTCGGGGGCTTATTTTTGGGCACGGCTGTGCCCGCTGCCTTTTTTTGGCACACGGAGGGCGCTCAAAAAGTCTCGCCCCATTCCGAGTCCGGCGGACGTAGTTGGGCAGCCCCTCCCCCCAAGGCTATCGCCCACCCGTTTTTTGGGCATTTTTGCGGCGGACGAACTTGGGGACGGGACCTTCGGGGGCTTATTTTTGGGTGCGGCTGTGCCTGCAGCCTATTTTTGGCACACAGAGGGCACACACAAAGTCTCGCCCCATTCCGAGTCCGGCGGACAAAGTGGGCCAGCCCCTCCCCCCAAGGCTATAGCCCACCCATTTTTTGGGCATTTTTGCGGCGGACGAACTTGGGGACGGGACCTTTGGGAGCTTATTTTTGGGCGCGGCTGTGCCCGCTGCCTATTTTTCGCACACGGGGGGTGCTCGAAAGGTCTCGCCCCATTCCGAGTCCGGCGGACGAAGTGGGCCAGCCCCTCCCCCCAAGGCTATAGCCCACCCGTTTTTTTGGCATTTTTGCGGCGGACGAACTTGGGGACGGGACCTTCGGGGGCTTATTTTTGGGCACGGCTGTGCCCGCGGCGTATTTTTGGCACACGAAAGGCGCTCGCATAGTCTCGCCGCATTCCGAGTCCGGCGGACGAAGTGGGCCAGCCCCTCCCCCCAAGGCTATAGCCCACCCGTTTTTTGGGCATTTTTGCGGCGGACGAACATGGGGACGGGACCTTCGGGGGCTTATTTTTTGGCACCGTTGTGCCCGAGGCATATTTTTATCACACGGAGGGCGCTCACAAAGTCTCGCCCCATTCCGAGTCCGGCGGACGAAGTTGGCCAGCCCCTCCCCCCAAGGCTATACCCCACCCGTTTTTTGGGCATTTTTGCGGGGGACGAACTTGGGGACGGGACCTTCGGGGGCTTATTTTTGGGCAAGGCTGTGCCCGCGACCTATTTTTGGCACATGGAGGCTGCTCACAAAGTCTCGCCCCATTCCGAGTCCGGCGGACGAAGTTGGCCAGCCCCTCCCCCCAAGGCTATAGCCCACCCGTTTTTTGGGCATTTTTGCAGCGGACGAACTTGGGGACGGGACCTTCGGGGGCTTATTTTTTGGTAAGGCTGTGCCCGCAGCCTATTTCTGGCACATGGAAGGCGCTCGAAAAGTCTCGCCCCATTCCGAGTCCGGCGGACGAAGTGGGCCAGCCCTTCCCCCCAAGGCTATAGCCCACCCGTTTTTTGGGCATTTTTGCGGCGGACGAACGTGGGGATGGGACCTTCGGGAGCTTATTTTTGGGCACCGCTGTGCCCGTGGCCTATTTTGGCACACGGAGGTTGCTCGCAAAGTCTCGCCCCATTCCGAGTCCGCCGGACGAAGTTGGCCAGCCCCTCCCCCCATGGCTATAGCCCACCCGTTTTTTGGGCATTTTTGCCGCGGACGAACTTGGGGACGGGACCTTCGGGGGCTTATTTTTGGACGCGGCTGTGCACGCAGCCTATTTTTGGCACACGGAGGGTGCTCGCAAAGTCTCGCCCCATTCCGAGTCCGGCGGACGAAGTTGGCCAGCCCCTCCCCCCAAGGCTAGCCCACCCGTTTTTTGGGCATTTTTGCAGCGGACGAACTTGGGGACGGGACCTTCGGGGGCTTATTTTTTGGTAAGGCTGTGCCCGCGGCCTATTTTTGGCACATGGAAGGCTCTCAAAAAGTCTCGCCCGATTCCGAGTCCGGCGGACGAAGTGGGCCAGCCCTTCCCCCCAAGGCTATAGCCCACCCGTTTTTTGGGCATTTTTGCGGCGGACGAACTTGGGGACGGGACCTTCGGGGGCTTATTTTTGGGCACCGCTGTGCCCGTGGCCTATTCTTGGCAGACGGAGGTCGCTCGCAAAGTCTCGCCCCATTCCGAGTCCACCGGACGAAGTTGGCCAGCCCCTCCCCCCATGGCTATAGCCCACCCGTTATTTGGGCATATTTGCGGCGGACGAACTTGGGGACGGGACCTTCGGGGGCTTATTTTTAGGCACCGCTGTGCCCGCAGCCTATTTTTGGCACACGGAGGGCGCTCGCAAAGTCTCGCCCCATTCCGAGTCCGACGGACGAAGTTGGCCAGCCCCTCCCCCCATGGCTATAGCCCAGCCGTTTTTTGGGCATTTTTGCGGCGGACGAACTTGGGCACGGGACCTTCGGGGGCTTATTTTTGGACGCGGCTGTGCACGCAGCCTATTTTTGGCACACGGAGGGTGCTCGCAAAGTCTCGCCCCATTCCGAGTCCGGCGGACGAAGTTGGCCAGCCCCTCCCCCCAAGGCTATAGCCCACCCGTTTTTTGGGCATTTTTGCGGCAGACGAACTTGGGGACGGGACCTTCGGGGGCTTATTTTTGGGTGCCGCTGTCCACGCCGCCTATTTTTGGCACACGGAGGGCGCTCGCAAAGTCTCGCCCCATTCCGAATCCGGCGGACGAAGTTGGCCAGCCCCTCCCCCCAAGTCTATAGCCCACCCGTTTTTTGGGCATTTTTATGGCGGACGAACTAGGGGACGGGACCTTCGGGGGCTTATTTTTGAGCGCGGCTGTGCCCGCGGCCTATTTTTGGCACACGGAGGCTGCCCGCAAAGTCTCGCCCCATTCCGAGTCCGGCGGACGAAGTTGGCCAGTCCCTCCCCCCAAGGCTATAGCCCGCCCGTTTTTTGGGCATTTTTATGGCGGACGAACTAGGGGACGGGACCTTCGGGGGCTTATTTTTGAGCGCGGCTGTGCCCGCGGCCTATTTTTGGCACACGGAGGCTGCCCGCAAAGTCTCGCCCCATTCCGAGTCCGGCGGACGAAGTCGGCCCGCCCCTCCCCCCAAGGCTATAGCCCACCCGTTTTTTGGGCATTTTTGCGGCGGACGAACTTGGGGACGGGACCTTCGGGGGCCTATTTTTGGGTGCGGCTGTGCCCGCGGCCTATTTTTGGCACACGGAGGCCGCTCGCAAAGTCTCGCCCACCCGAGTCCGGCGGACCTTTGGCCAGCCCTCCCCAGGCTATAGCCCACCCGTTGTTTGGGCATTTTTTGCGAGGACGAACTTGGGGATGGGACCTTCGGGGCTTATTTTTGGCACCGTTGTGCCCGAGGCATATTTTTATCACACGGAGGCGCTCACAAAGTCTCGCCCCATTCCGAGTCCGGCGGACGAAGTTGGCCCCTCCCCCAAGGCTATACCCCACCTGCTTTTTGGGCATTTTATGGGGACGAACTTGGGGACGGGACCTTCGGGGGCTTATTTTTGGGCGCGGCTGTGACCGCGGCCTATTTTTGGCACGCGGAGGGTACTCGCAAAGTCTCACCCCATTCCGAGTCCGGCGGACGAAGTGGGCCAGCCCCTCCCCCCAAGGCTATAGCCCACTCGTTTTTTGGGCATTTTTACGGCGGACGAACTTGGGGACGGGAACTTCGGGGGCTTATTTTTGGGCGCTGCTGTGCCCACGTCCTACTTTTGGCAGACGGAGGCCGCTCACAAAGTCTCGCCCCATTCCGAGTCCGGCGGACGAAGTCGGCCAGCCCCTCTCCCCAAGGCTATAGCCCACCCGTTTTTTGGGCATTTTTGCGTTCGACGAACTTGGGGACGGGACCTTCGGGGACCTATTTTTTGGAGCGGCTGTGCCCGCGGCCTATTTTTGGCACACGGAGGCCGCTCGCAAAGTCTCGCCCCATTCCGAGTCCGGCGGACGAATTTGGCCAGCCCCTCCCCCCAAGGCTATAGCCCACCCGTTTTTTGGGCATTTTTGCGGCGGACGAACTTGGGGATGGGACCTTCGGGGGCATATTTTTTTGCGCGGCTGTGCCCGCGGCCTATTTTTGGCACACGGAGGCCGCTCACAAAGTCTCGCCCCATTTCGAGTCCGGCCGACGAAGTGGGCCAGCCCCTCACCCCAAGGCTATAGCCCACCCGTTTTTTGGTCATTTTTGCGGCGTACAAACTTGGGGACGGAACCTTCGGGGGCTTATTTTTTGGCGCGGCTGTTCCTGCGGCCTATTTTTGGCACACGGAGGGCGCTCGCAAAGTCTCGTCCCATTCCGAGTCCGGCGGACGAATTTGGCCAGCCCCTCCCCCCAAGGCTATAGCCCACCCGTTTTTTTTGGAATTTTTGCGGCGGACGAACTTGGTGACGGGACCTTCGGGGGCTTATTTTTGGGCACGGCTGTGCCTGTGGCTTATTTTTGGCACACGGAGGGTTCTCGCAAAGTCTCGCCCCATTCCGAGTCCGGCGGACGAAGTTGGCCAGCCCCTCCCCCCAAGGATATAGCCCACCCGTTTTTTGGGCATTTTTGCGGCGGACGAACTTGGGGACGGGACCTTCGGGGGGTAATTTTGGGGCGTGGCTGTGCCCGTGGCCTAGTTTTTGCACACAGAGGCCGCTCACAAAGTCTCGCCCCATTCCGAGTCCGGCGGATGAAGTCGGCCAGCGCCTCCCCCCAAGGCTATAGCCCACCCGTTTATTGGGCATTTTTGCGTTCGACGAACTTCAGGACGGGACCTTCGGGGGCCTATTTTTGGGCGCGGCTGTGCCCGCGGCCTATTTTTTGCACACGTAAGCCACTCGCAAAGTCTCGCCCCATTCCGAGCCCGGCGGACGAATTTCGCCAGCTCCTCCCCCCAAGGCTATAGCCCACCCATTTTTTGGGCATTTTTGAGGCGGACGAACTTGGGGACGGGACCTTCGGGGGCTTATTTTTAGGCGCGGCTGTGTCCGCGGCCTATTTTTGGCACACGGAGGGCGCTCGCAAAGTCTCGGCCCATTCCGAGTCCGGCGGACGAAGTCGGCCAGCCCCACCCCCCAAGGCTGTAGCCCACCCGTTTTTTGAGCATTTTTGAGGCGGACTAACTTGGGGACGGGACCTTCGGGGGCTTATTTTAGGTACGGCTGCGCCGCGGCCTATTTTTGGCACATGGAGGGCACTCGCAAAGTCTCACCCCATTCCGAGTCCGGCGGATGAAGTTGGCCAGCCCCTCCCCCCAAGGCTATAGCCCAACCGTTTTTTGGGCATTTTTGCGGCGGACGAACTTGGGGACGGGACCTTTGGGGGCTTATTTTAGGGCGCGACTGTGTCCGAGGCCTATTTTTGGCACACGGAGGGCGCTCACAAAGTCTCGTCCCATTTCGAATCCGGCGGACGAAGTTGGCCAGCCCCTCCCTCCAAGGCTATAGCCCACCCGTTTTTTGGGCATTTTTGCGGCGGACGAACTTGGGGACGGGACCTTCGGGCGCTTATTTTTCGGCATGGCTCTGCCCGCGGCCTATTTTTGGCACACGGAGGGCGCTCGCAAAGTCTCGCCCCATTCCGAGTCCGGCGGACGAATTTTACCAGCCCCACCCCCCAAGGCTATAGCCCACCCGTTTTTTGGGCTTTTTTGAGGCGGACGAACTTGGGGACGGGACCTTTGGGGGCTTATTTTTAGGCGCGGCTGTGTCCGTGGCCTATTTTTAGCACACGGAGGGCGCTCGAAAAGTCTCGGCCCATTCCGAGTCCGGCGGACGAAGTTGGCCAGCCCCACCCCCCAAGGCTGTAGCCCACCCGTTTTTTGGGCATTTTTGAGGGGGACAAACTTGGGGACGGGACCTTCGGGGGCTTATTTTAAGGCGCGACTGTGCCCGCGGCCTATTTTTGGCACACGGAGGGTGCTCGCAAAGTCTCGCCCCATTCCGAATCCGGCGGACGAAGTGGGCCAGCCCCTCCCTCCAAGGCTATAGCCCACCCATTTTTTGGGCATTCTTGCGTTCGACGAACTTGGGGACGGGACCTTCGGGGGCTTATTTTTGGGCGCGGCTGTGCCCGCGGCCCATTTTTGTGGCACACGGAGGGCGCTCGCAAAGTCTCGCCCCATTCCGAGTCCGGCGGACGAATTTCGCCAGCCCCTCCCCACAAGGCTATAGCGCACCCATTTTTTGGGCATTTTTGAGGCGGACGAACTTGGGGACGGGTCCTTCGGGGGCTTAATTTTAGGCGCGGCTGTGCCCGCGGCCTATTTTTGGCACACGGAGGGCGCTCGCAAAGTCTCGGCCCATTCCGAGTCCGGCGGACGAAGTTGGCCAGCCCCACCCCCCAAGGCTGTAGCCCACCCGTTTTTTGGGCATTTTTGAGGCGGACAAACTTGGGGACGGGACCTTCGGGGGCTTATTTTTAGGCGCGACTGTGCCCGCGGCCTATTTTTGGCACACGGAGGGTGCTCGCAGTCTCGCCCCATTCGAATCCGTGGACGAGTTGGCCAGCCCCTCCCTCCAAGGCTATAGCCCACCCATTTTTGGGCATTCTTGCGACGACTTGGGGACGGGACCTTCAAGCTTATTTTTGGGCGCGGCTGTGCCCGCGTCCATTTTTGGCACACGGAGGCGCTCGCAAAGTCTCGCCCATTCCGAGTCCGGCGGACAATTTCGCCAGCCCCTCCCCCCAAGGCTATAGCGCACCCATTTTTTGGGCATTTTTGAGGCGGACGAACTTGGGGACGGGTCCTTCGGGGGCTTAATTTTAGGCGCGGCTGTGCCTGCGGCCTATTTTTGGCACACGGAGGGCGCTCGCAAAGTCTCGCCCCATTTCGAATCCGGCGGACGAAGTTGGCCAGCCCCTCCCTCCAAGGCTATAGCCCACCCGTTTTTTGGGCATTTTTGCGTTCGGCGAACTTGGGGACGGACCTTCGGGGCTTATTTTTGGGCGCGGCTGTGCCGGGCCTATTTTTGGCACACACGGAGGGCGCTCGCAAGTCTCGCCCCATTCCGAGTCCGGCGGACCAATTTCGCCAGCCCACCCCCAAGGCTATAGCCCACCCGTTTTGGGCTTTTGAGACGAACTTGGGGACGGGACCTTTGGGGGCTTATTTTGGCGCGCTGTGCCCGTGGCCTATTCACACACGGAGGGCGCTGCAAAGTCTCGGCGCATTCCGAGTCCGCGGACGAGTTGGCCAGCCCCACCCCAAGGCTGTAGCCCACCAGTTTTTGGGCATTTTGAGGCGGATAAATTTGGGACGGACCTTCGGGGCTTATTTTTAGGCGCGACTGTGCGCCTATTTTTGGCACACACGGAGGGTGCTCGCAGTCTCGCCCCATTCCGAATCCGGGTTGGCCAGCCCCTCCCTCCAAGGCTATAGCCACCCATTTTTAGGCATTCTTGCGTTGACGAACTTGGGAGGAGGGACCTTCGGGGCTTATTTTTGGCGCGGCTGTGCAGTGGCCCATTTTTGTGGCACACGGAGGGCGCTCACAAAGTCTCGCCCCATTCCGGGAGTCCGTGACGAATTTCGCCAGCCCCTCCCCAAGGCTATATCCCACCCAATTTTTGGGCATTTTTGAGGCGGACGAAAATGGGGACGGGACCTTAGGGGTCTTATTTTAGGCGCGCGGCTGTGCCCGCGGCCTATTTTTGGCACACGGAGGCGCTGCAAAGTCTCGGCCCATTCCAGTCCGAGCGGACAGGGTTTGCTGCCAGCCCCTCCCCAAGGCTATAGCCCACCCGTTTTTGGGCATTTTTGCGGCGGACGAACTAGGGGACGGGACCTTCGCTTATTTTTGGGCGCGACTGTGCCCGCAGCCTATTACAGCACACGGAGGCCGCTAGCAAAGTCTCGCGCCCCATTCCGAGTCCGGCGGACTTGGGTTAGCCAGCCCCTCCCCCAAGGCTATAGCCCAACCGTTTTGGGCACCTTTGCACGGACCCGAACATGGGGATTGACCTTCGGGGCTTATTTTTGGGTGGGACTGTGCCCAGCGTCTATTTTTTATGGCACACGGAGGCCGCTCGCAAAGTCTCGCCCCCCCCGAGTCAGGCGACGAAGTTGGCCAGCCCCTCCCCAAGGCTATAGCACCTGCGTTACATTTTGCGGCGGACGAACTTGGGGACGGATCGGGGCTTATTTTTTGGGCGCGACTGTGCTCGCGGCCTATTTGGCACACACGGAGGCCGCTCGCAAAGTCTCGCCATTCCCGAGTCCGGCGGACGAAGTTGGCCAGCCCCTCCCCCCAAGGCTATAGCCCACCCGCTCGGGCATTTTGCAGCTTTACGAACTTGGGGACGGGACCTTCGGGGACTTATTTTTGGACGCGGCTGAGCCCGCGGCCTATTTTTGGCACACGGAGGGCGCTCGCAAAGTCTCGCCCCATTCCGAGTCCGGCGGACGAAATTGGCCAAACCCTCCCCCCAAGGCTATAGCCCACCCGTTTTTTGGGCATTTTTGCGTTCGACGAACTTGGGATGGGACCTTCGGGGGCTTATTTTTCGGCGCGGCTGTGCCCGCGGCCTATTTTTGGCACACGGAGGCCGCTCGCAAAGTCTCGCCCCGTTCCGAGTCAGGCGGATGAAGTTGGCCAGCCCCTCCCCCCAAGGCTATAGCCCACCCATTTTTTGGGCATTTTTGCGGCGGACGAACTTGGGGACGGGACATTCGGGGGCTTATTTTTGGGCGAGGCTGTGCCCGCTGGCTATTTTTGGCACACGGTTGCCGCTCGCAAAGTCTCGCCCCATTCCGAGTCCGGCGGACGAAGTTGGCCGGCCCCTCCCCCCAAGGCTATAGCCCACCCGTTTTTTGGGCATTTTTGCGGCGGATGAACTTGGGGACGGGACCTTCGGGGGCTTATTTTTGGGTGCGGTTCTGCCCACGGCCTATTTTTTGCACACGGAGGGTGCTCACAAAGTCTCACCCCATTCCGAGTTTGGCGGACGAAGGTGGCCAGCCCCACCCCCCAAGGCTATAGCCCACCCGTTTTTTGGGCATTTTTGCGGCGGACGAACTTAGGGACGGGACCTTTGGGGGCTTATTTTTGGGTGCGGCTGTGCCCGCGGCCTATTTTTCACACACGGAGGGCGCTCGCAAAGTCTCGGGCCATTCCGAGTCCGGCGGACGAAGTTGGCCAGCCCCTCCGCCCAAGGCTATAGCCCACCCGTTTTTTGGGCATTTTTGCGACGGACGAACTTGGGGACGGGACCTTTGGGGGCTTATTTTTGGACATGGCTGTGCCCGCGGGCTATTTTTGGCACACGGAAGGCGTTCACAAACTCTCGCCTCGTTCCGAGTCCGGCGGACGAAGTTGGCCAGCCCCTCCCCCCAATGCTATAACCCACCCGCTTTTTGGGCATTTACAAGGCGGACGAACTTGGGGACGGGACCTTCGGGGATTATTTTTGGGAGCGGCTGTGCCTGCCCTGGCCCCCATATTTTACCACACGTAGGGCACTCGCAAAAGTCTCCCCATTCGAGTCCGCGGACGAAGTGGGCCAGCCCTCCCCAATGCTATAGCCCACCCGTTTTTTGGGCATTTTTGCGGCGGACGAACTTGGGGACGGGACCTTCGGGGGATTACTTTTGGGAGCGGCTGTGCCTGCGGCCTATTTTTATCACACGTAGGGCACTCGCAAAGTCTCCCCCATTCCGAGTCCGGCGGACGAAGTGGGCCAGCCCCTCCCCCCAAGGCTATAGCCCACCCGTTTTTTGGGCATTTTTGCGGCGGACGAACTTGGGGACGGGACCTTCGGGGGCTTATTTTTGGGCGCGGTTGTGCCCGTGGCCTATTTTTGGTACACGGAGGGCACTCGCAAAGTCTCGCCCCATTCCGAGTCCGCGGATTTGCTAGCCAGCCTCCGCCCAAGGCTATAGCCCACCCGTTTTTGGGCATTTTGCGGCGGTGACGAACTTGGGGACGGACCTCGGGGCTTATTTTGGGGCGCGGCTGTGCCCACGGCCTATTTTTGGCAAACGGAGGGCGCTCGCCAAGTCTCGCCCCATTCCGAGTCCGGCGGACGAAGTTGGCCAGCCCATCCCCCCAAGGCTATAGCCCACCCGTTTTTTAGGCATTTTTGCGGCGGATGAACTTGGGGACGGGACCTTCGGGGGCTTATTTTTTATTGCAGTTCTGCCAGCGGCCTATTTTTTGCACACGGAGGGCGCTCGCAAAGTCTCGCCCATTCTGCGTTCGAAGTCCGCGGACGGCTGGCCTGCCTCCCCCAAGGCTATAGCCCACCCGTTTTTGGGCATTTTGCGGCGGACAAACTTAGGAATGACGGACCTTTGGGGCTTTATTTTTGGGCGCGGCTGTGCCTGCGCGTCTATTTTTTTCACACACGGAGGCGCCACAAAGTCTCGCCCCATTCCGAGTCCGGCGGACGATGTTGGCCAGCCCTCCCCAAGGCTATAGCCCACCTGCTGGGGCATTTTTACACGGACGAACTTGGGACGGGACCTTTGGGGGCTTATTTTTGGCGCGGCTGTGCCCGTGGACTATTATTGGCACACGGATGGCGCTTGTGCGCAAAGGTTCGCCCCATTCCGAGTCCGCTGGCGGTTGGCCAGCCTCTCCCCCAAGGCTATAGCCCACCCGCTTTTTGGGGATTTTGCGGCGACGAACTTGGGACGGGACCTTCGGGGCTTATTTTTGGGCGCGGCTGTGCCTTACGGCCTATTTTTGGCAAACGGAGGGCGCTCGCAGTCTCGCCCATTCCGAGCCAACCGGGGCGGATTTAGTTGGCCAGCCCATCCCCAAGGCTATAGCCCACCCGTTTTTTAGGCATTTTTGCGGCGGACGAACTTGGGGACGGGACCTTCGGGGGCTTATTTTTGGGTGTAGTTCTGCCCGCGGCCTATTTTTTGCACACAGAGGGCACTCGCAAAGTCTCGCCTCGTTCCGAGACCGGCGGACGAAGTTGGCCATCCCCTCCCCACAAGGCTATAGCCCACCCGTTTTTTGGGGATTTTTACGATCTAACTTGGGGACGGGACCTTTGGGGGATTATTTTTGGGCGCGCTGTGCCTCGCTGTCTTTTTTCACACACGGAGGTGCTCACAAAGTCTCGCCCCATTCCGAGTCCGGCGGACGATGTTGGCCAGCCCCTCCCCCCAAGGCTATAGCCCACCCGTTTTTTGGTTTTTTTTGCGACGGACGAACTTGGGAACGGGACCTTTGGGGGCTTATTTTTGGACACGGCTGTGCCCACGGCCTATTTTTGGCACACAGAGGGCACTCGCAAAGTCTCGCCTCGTTCCGAGACCGGCGGACGAAGTTGGCCATCCCCTCCCCACAAGGCTATAGCCCACCCGCTGGGATTTGCGGCGGACGAACTTGGGGACGGGACCTTCGGGGTTTATTTTTGGCGCGGCTGTGACCACGGCCTATTTTGGCACACGGAGGCGTTGAAAAGTCTCGCCTCATTCCGAGTCCGCGACGAAGTTGGCCAGCCTCCCAAGGCTATAGCCCACCCGCTTTTTGGGCATTTTGGCGGACGCAACTTGGGGACGGACTGGGCTTATTTTGGGCACGGCTGTGCCTCGTGGACTATTATTGGCACACGGATGGCGCCGAGCGCCTTCATTCCGAAAGTCCGCTGGACGGTTGGGCTGCAGCCTTCCCCCAAGGCCATAGCCCACCCGCTTTTCGGGGATTTTATGCGCGACGAACTTGGGGACGGACCTTCGGGGCGACACATTTTGGGGCGCGGCTGTGCCCACGGCCTATTTTTGGCAAACGGAGGGCGCTCGCAAAGTCTCGCCTTCCGAGTCCGCGCGACGAAGTTGGCCAGCCCATCCCCCCAAGGCTATAGCCCACCCGTTTTTTAGGCATTTTTGCGGCGGACGAACTTGGGGACGGGACCTTCGGGGGCTTATTTTTGGGTGCAGTTCTGCCCGCGGCCTATTTTTTGCACACGGAGGGCACTCGCAAAGTCTCGCCCCATTCCGAGTTCGGCGGACGAAGTTGGCCAGCCCCTCCCCCCAAGGCTATAGCCCACCCGCTTGGGCAATTTGCGGCGGGACGAACTTAGGGACGGGACCTTTGGGGGCTTATTTTTGGGCGCGGCTGTGCCCGCGGCCTATTTTTCACACACGGAGGTGCTCACAAAGTCTCGCCCCATTCCGAGTCCGGCGGACGATGTTGGCCAGCCCCTCCCCCCAAGGCTATAGCCCACCCGTTTTTTGGTTTTTTTTGCGACGGACGAACTTGGGGACGGGATCTTTGGGGGCTTATTTTTGGACACGGCTTTGCCCACGGCCTATTTTTGGCACACAGAGGGCACTCGCAAAGTCTCGCCTCGTTCCGAGACCGGCGGACGAAGTTGGCCATCCCCTCCCCACAAGGCTATAGCCCACCCGTTTTTTGGGGATTTTTGCGGCGGACGAACTTGGGGACGGGATCTTTGGGGGCTTATTTTTGGACGCGGCTGTGCCTGTGGACTATTATTGGCACACGGATGGCGCTCGCAAAGTTTCGCCCCATTCCGAGTCCGCCGGACGAAGTTGGCCAGCCTCTCCCCCCAAGGCTATAGCCCACCCGTTTTTTGGGGATTTTTGCGGCGGACGAACTTGGGGACGGGACCTTCGGGGGCTTATTTTGGGGCGCGGCTGTGCCCACGGCCTATTTTTGGCAAACGGAGGGCGCTCGCAAAGTCTCGCCCCATTCCGAGTCCGGCGGACGAAGTTGGCCAGCCCATCCCTGAAGGCTGTAGCCCACCCGCTTTTAGGCATTTTGCGGCGTGACGAACTTGGGGACGGGACCTTCGGGGCTTATTTTTGGGTGCAGTTCTGCCCGCGGTCTATTTTTTGCACACGGAGGGCACTTGCAAAGTCTCGCCCCATTCCGGAAGTTCGCGCGGAAGTTGGCCAGCCCCTCCCCCAAGGCTATAGCCCACCCGCTTTTGGGCATTTTGCAAGTGACGAACTTAGGGACGGGACCTCGGGGGCTTATTTGGGCGCTGTGCCCGCGGCCTATTTTTCACACACGGAGGTGCTCACAAAGTCTCGCCCCATTCCGAGTCCGGCGGACGAAGTTGGCCAGCCCCTCCCCCCAAGGCTATAGCCCACCCGTTTTTTGGGCATTTTTGCGGCGGACAAACTTGGGGACGGGACCTTCGGGGGCTTATTTTTGGGTGCGGCTATGCCCGCGGCCTATTTTTGGCACACGGAGGGCGCTCGCAAAGTCTCACCTCGTTCCGAGTCCGGCGGACGAAGTTGGCCAGCCTCTCCCCCCAAGGCTATAGCCCACCCGTTTTTTGGGGATTTTTGCGGCGGACGAACTTGGGGACGGGACCTTCGGGGGCTTATTTTGGGGCGCGGCTGTGCCCACGGCCTATTTTTGGCAAACGGAGGGCGCTCGCAAAGTCTCGCCCCATTCCGAGTCCGGCGGACGAAGTTGGCCAGCCCCTCCCCCCAAGGCTATAGCCCACCCGTTTTTTGGGCAATTTTGCGGCGGACGAACTTAGGGACGGGACCTTTGGGGGCTTATTTTTGGGCGCGGCTGTGCCCGCGGCCTATTTTTCACACACAGAGGCGCTCACAAAGTCTCGCCCCATTCCGAGTCCGGCGGACGATGTTGGCCAGCCCCTCCCCCCAAGGCTATAGCCCACCCGTTTTTTGGGCATTTTTGCGACGGACGAACTTGGGGACGGGACCTTTGGGGGCTTATTTTTGGACACGGCTGTGCCCACGGCCTATTTTTGGCACACGGAGGGTGCTCGCAAAGTCTCGCCTCGTTCCGAGACCGGCGGACGAAGTTGGCCATCCCCTCCCCACAAGGCTATAGCCCACCCGTTTTTTGGGGAATTTTGCGGCGGACGAACTTGGGGACGGGACCTTCGGGGGCTTATTTTTTGGCGCGGCTGTGACCACGGCCTATTTTTGGCACACGGAGGCCGTTCGAAAAGTCTCGCCTCATTCCGAGTCCGGCGGACGAAGTTGGCCAGCCCCTCCCCCCAATGCTATAGCCCACCCGTTTTTTGGGCATTTTTGCGGCGGACGAACCTGGGGACGGGACCTTCGGGGGCTTAATTTTGGGATCGGCTGTGCCCGCGGCCTATTTTTACCACACGTAGGGCACTCGCAAAGTCTCCCCCCATTCCGAGTCCGGCGGACGAAGTGGGCCAGCCCCTCCCCCCAAGGCTATAGCCCACCCGTTGTTTGGGCATTTTTGCGGCGGACAAACTTGGGGACGGGACCTTCGGGGGCTTATTTTTGGGTGCGGCTATGCCCGCGGCCTATTTTTGGCACACGGTGGGCGCTCACAAAGTCTCACCTCGTTCCGAGTCCGGCGGACGAAGTTGGCCATCCCCTCCCCCCAAGGCTATAGCCCACCCGTTTTTTGGGGATTTTTGCGTCGGACGAACTTGGGGACGGGACCTTCGGGGGCTTATTTTTGGGTGCAGTTCTGCCCGCGGCCTATTTTTGGCAAACGGAGGGCGCTCGCAAAGTCTCGCCCCATTACGAGTCCGGCGGACGAAGTTGGCCAGCCCATCCCCCCAAGGCTATAGCCCACCCGTTTTTTAGGAATTTTTGCGGCGGACGAACTTGGGGACGGGACCTTCGGGGGCTTATTTTTGGGTGCAGTTCTGCCCGCGGCCTATTTTTTGCACACGGAGGGCGCTCGCAAAGTCTCGCCACATTCCGAGTTCCGGACGATTGTTGGCCAGCCCCTCCCCCCAAGGCTATAGCCCACCCGTTTTTTGGGCATTTTTGCGACGGACGAACTTGGGGACGGGACCTTTGGGGGCTTATTTTTGGACACGGCTGTGCCCACGGCCTATTTTTGGCACACGGAGGGCGCTCGCAAAGTCTCGCCTCGTTCCGAGACCGGCGGACGAAGTTGGCCAGCCCCTCCCCCCAATGCTATAGCCCACCCGCTTTTGGGCATTTTAGCGTGTGACGAACTTGGGGACGGGACCTTCGGGGGCTTATTTTTGGGAGCGGCTGTGCCTGCGGCCTACTTTTACCACACGTAGGGCACTCGCAAAGTCTCCCCCCATTCCGAGTCCGGCGGACGAAGTGGGCCAGCCCCTCCCCCCAAGGCTATAGCCCACCCGTTTTTTGGGCATTTTTGCGGCGGACGAACTTGGGGACGGGAGCTTCGGGGGCTTATTTTTGGGTACAGTTGTGCCCGTGGCCTATTTTTGGCACACGGAGGGCGCTCGCAAAGTCTGGCCCCATTTCGAGTCCGCGACGAAGCCAGCCCGTCCCCCAAGGCTATAGCCCACCCGCTTTTGGGCATTTTTGCGGACGAACTTGGGGACGGGACCTTCGGGGGCTTATTTTTGGGCGCGGCTGTGCCCGCGGCCTATTTTTGGCACACGGAGGGCGCTCGCAAAGTCTGGCCCCATTTCGAGTCCGGCGGACGAAGTGGGCCAGCCCCTCCCCCCAAGGCTATAGCCCACCCGTTGTTTGGGCATTTTTGCGGCGGACAAACTTGGGGACGGGACCTTCGGGGGCTTATTTTTGGGTGCGGCTATGCCCGCGGCCTATTTATGGCACACGGAGGGCGCTCGCAAAGTCTCGTCCCATTCCGAGTCCGGCGGACGAACTTGGGGACGGGACCTTCGGGGGCTTATTTTTGGGCGAGGCTGTGCCCGCGGCCTATGTTTGGCACACGGAGGGCACTGCAGTCTCACCCCATTCGAGTCCGGCGGACGAACTTGGGGACGACCTTCGGGGCTTATTTTTGGGCGAGGCTGTGCCCGCGGCCTATTTTTGGCACACGGAGGGCACTCGCAAAGTCTCGCCCCATTTGAGTCCGGCGGACGAAGTTGTCCAGCCCCTCCCCCCAAGGCTATAGCCCACCCGTTTTTTGGGCATTTTTGCGGCGGATGAACTTGGGGACGGGACCTTCGGGGGCTTATTTTTGGGCGCGGCTGTGACCGCAGCCTATTTTTGGCACACGGAGGGTGCTCGCAAAGTCTCGCCCCATTCCGAGTCCGGCGGACGAAGTTGGCCAGCCCCTCCCCCCAAGGCTATAGCCCACCCGTTTTTTGGGCATTTTTGCGGCGGACGAACTTGGGGACGGGACCTTCGGGGGCTTATTTTTGGGTGCAGTTCTGCCCGCGGCCTATTTTTTGCACACGGAGGGCGCTCGCAAAGTCTCGCCCCATTCCGAGTTCGGCGGACGAAGTGGGCCAGCCCCTCCCCCCAAGGCTATAGCCCACCCGTTTTTTGGGCAATTTTGCGGCGGACGAACTTAGGGACGGGACCTTTGGGGGCTTATTTTTGGGCGCGGCTGTGCCCGCGGCCTATTTTTCACACACGGAGGCGCTCACAAAGTCTCGCCCCATTCCGAGTCCGGCGGACGAAGTTGGCCAGCCCCTGCCCCGAAGGCTATAGCCCACCCGTTTTTTGGGCATTTTTGCGGCGGACGAACATGGGGATGGGACCTTCGGGGGCTTATTTTTGGGCGCGGCTGTGCCCGCGGCCTATTTTTGGCAAACGGAGGCCACTCGCAAAGTCTCGCCCCATTCCGAGTCCGGCGGACGAAGTTGGCCAGCCCCTCCCCCCAAGTCTATAGCACACCCGTTTTTTGGGCTTTTTTGCGGAGGACGAACTTGGGGACGGGACCTTCGGGGGCTTATTTTTGGGTGCGGCTGTGCCCGTGGACTATTATTGGCACACGGATGGCGCTCGCAAAGTTTCGCCCCATTCCGAGTCCGCCGGACGAAGTTGGCCAGCCCCTCCCCCCAAGGCTATAGCCCACCCGTTTTTTGGGCATTTTTGCGGCGGACGAACTTGGGGACGGGAGCTTCGGGGGCTTATTTTTGGGTACGGTTGTGCCCGTGGCCTATTTTTGGTACACGGAGGGCGCTCGCAAAGTCTCGCCCCATTCCGAGTCCGGCGGACGAAGTTGGCCAGCCCGTCCCCCCAAGGCTATAGCCCACCCGTTTTTTGGGCATTTTTGCGGCGGACGAACTTGGGGACGGGACCTTCGGGGGCTTATTTTTGGGCGCGGCTGTGCCCGCGGCCTATTTTTGGCACACGGAGGGCGCTCGCAAAGTCTCGCCCCTATTTCGAGTCCGGGCGGATTTAGTGGGCCAGCCCCTCCCCCCAAGGCTATAGCCCACCCGTTGTTTGGGCATTTTTGCGGCGGACAAACTTGGGGACGGGACCTTCGGGGGCTTATTTTTGGGTGCGGCTATGCCCGCGGCCTATTTATGGCACACGGAGGGCGCTCGCAAAGTCTCGTCCCATTCCGAGTCCGGCGGACGAACTTGGGGACGGGACCTTCGGGGGCTTATTTTTGGGCGAGGCTGTGCCCGCGGCCTATTTTTCGCACACGGAGGGCACTCGCAAAGTCTCACCCCATTCTGAGTCCGGCGGACGAACTTGGGGACGAGACCTTCGGGGGCTTATTTTTGGGCGAGGCTGTGCCCGCGGCCTATTTTTGGCACACGGAGGGCACTCGCAAAGTCTCGCCCCATTTGAGTCCGGCGGACGAAGTTGTCCAGCCCCTCCCCCCAAGGCTATAGCCCACCCGTTTTTTGGGCATTTTTGCGGCGGATGAACTTGGGGACGGGACCTTCGGGGGCTTATTTTTGGGCGCGGCTGTGACCGCAGCCTATTTTTGGCACACGGAGGGTGCTCGCAAAGTCTCGCCCCATTCCGAGTCCGGCGGACGAAGTTGGCCAGCCCCTCCCCCCAAGGCTATAGCCCACCCGTTTTTTGGGCATTTTTTCGGCGGACGAACTTGGGGACGGGACCTTCGGGGGCTTATTTTTGGGTGCAGTTCTGCCCGCGGCCTATTTTTTGCACACGGAGGGCGCTCGCAAAGTCTCGCCCCATTCCGAGTTCGGCGGACGAAGTTGGCCAGCCCCTCCCCCCAAGGCTATAGCCCACCCGTTTTTTGGGCATTTTTGCGACGGACGAACTTGGGGACGGGACCTTTGGGGGCTTATTTTGGGCGCGCTGTGCCTATTTTTCACACACGGAGGCGCTCACAAAGTCTCGCCCCATTCCGAGTCCGGCGGACGATGTTGGCCAGCCCCTCCCCCCAAGGCTATAGCCCACCCGTTTTTTGGGCATTTTTGCGACGGACGAACTTGGGGACGGGACCTTTGGGGGCTTATTTTTGGGCGCGGCTGTGCCCGTGGACTATTATTGGCACACGGATGGCGCTCGCAAAGTTTCGCCCCATTCCGAGTCCGCCGGACGAAGTTGGCCAGCCTCTCCCCCCAAGGCTATAGCCCACCCGTTTTTTGGGGATTTTTGCGGCGGACGAACTTGGGGACGGGACCTTCGGGGGCTTATTTTTTGGCGCGGCTGTGACCACGGCCTATTTTTGGCACACGGAGGCCGTTCGAAAAGTCTCGCCTCATTCCGAGTCCGGCGGACGAAGTTGGCCAGCCCCTCCCCCCAATGCTATAGCCCACCCGTTTTTTGGGCATTTTTGCGGCGGACGAACTTGGGGACGGGACCTTCGGGGGCTTAATTTTGGGAGCGGCTGTGCCCGCGGCCTATTTTTACCACACGTAGGGCACTCGCAAAGTCTCCCCCCATTCCGAGTCCGGCGGATGGCGGCCAGCCCTCCCCAAGGCTATAGCCCACCCGTTGTTTTGGCATTTTTGCGGCTGACAAACTTGGGGACGGGACCTTCGGGGGCTTATTTTTGGGTACGGCTATGCCCTCGGCCTATTTTTGGCACACGGAGGGCGCTCACAAAGTCTCACCTCGTTCCGAGTCCGGCGGACGAAGTTGGCCATCCCCTCCCCCCAAGGCTATAGCCCACCCGTTTTTTGGGCATTTTTGCGTCGGATGAACTTGGGGACGGGACCTTCGGGGGCTTATTTTTGGGTACGGTTCTGCCCGCGGCCTATTTTTTTCACACGGAGGGTACTCGCAAAGTCTCGCCCCATTCCGAGTTTGGCGGACGAAGTTGGCCAGCCCCTCCCCCCAAGGCTATAGCCCACCCGTTTTTTGGGCATTTTTGCGGCGGACGAACTTAGGGACGGGACCTTTGGGGGCTTATTTTTGGGCGCGGCTGTGCCCGCGGCCTATTTTTCACACACGGAGGCGCTCACAAAGTCTCGCCCCATTCCGAGTCCGGCGGACGATGTTGGCCAGCCCCTCCCCCGAAGGCTATAGCCCACCCGTTTTTTGGGCATTTTTGCGACGGACGAACTTGGGGACGGGACCTTTGGGGGCTTATTTTTGGGCGCGGCTGTGGCCGTGGACTATTTTTGTCACACGAAGGGCGCTCGCAAAGTCTCGCCCCATTCCGAGTCCGGCGGATGAAGTTGGCCAGCCCCTCCAACCAAGGCTATAGCCCACCCGTTTTTTGGGTATTTTTGCGGCGGACGAACTTGGGGACGGGACCTTCGGGTGCTTATTTTTTGACGTGACCTTGCCTGGGGCCTATTTTTGCCACACGGAGGGCGCTCGCAAAGTCTCACCCCATTCCGAGTCCGGCGGATTTATCTTGGCCAGCCCTCCCCAAGGCTATAGCCCACCCATTTTTTGGGCATTTTTGCGGCAGACGAACTTGGGGACGGGACCTTCGGGTGCTTATTTTTGGCAAACGGAGGGCACTCACAAAGTCTCCCCCCATTCCGAGTCCGGCAGACGAACTTGGCCAGCCCCTCCCCCCAAGACTATAGCCCACCCGTTTTTTGGGCATTTTTGCGGTGGACGAACATGGGGACGGGACCTTCGGGTGCTTATTTTTAGACGTGACCTTGCCTGGGGCCTATTTTTGCCACACGGAGGGCGCTCGCAAAGTCTCGCCCCATTCCGAGTCCGGCGGACGAACTTGGCTAGCCCCTCCCCCCAAGGCTATAGCCCACCTGTTTTTTGGGTATTTTTGCGGCGGACGAACTTGGGGACGGGACCTTCGGGCAGTTATTTTTGGGCGCGGCTTTGCCCGCGGCATATTTTTTGTACACGGAGGGCGCTCGCAAAGTCTCGCCCCATTCCGAGTCCGGCGGACGAACATGGCCAGGCCCTCCCCCCAAGGCTATAGCCCACCCGTTTTTCGGGCATTTTTGCGGAGAACGAACTTAGGGACGGGACCTTCGGGTGCTTATTTTGGCGTACGGCTGTGCCCGCGGCCTATTTTTGGCACACAGAGGGCGCTCGCAAAGTCTCGCCCCATTCCGAGTCCGGTGGACGAAGTTGGCCTGCCCCTCCCCCCAAGGCTATAGCCCACCCGTTTTTTGGGCATTATTGCGGCGGACGAACTTGGGGACGGGATCTTCGGAGGCTTATTTTTGGGCGCGGCTGTGCCCGCGGCCTATTTTTGGCACACGGAGGGCGCTCGCAAAGTCTTGCCCCATTCCGAGTCCGGCGGACGAAGTTGTCCAGCCCCTCCCCCCAAGGCTATAGCCCACCCGTTTTTTGGGCATTTTTGCGGCGGACGAACTTGGGGACGAGACCTTCGGGGGCTTATTTTTGGGCGTGGCTGTGCCCACACGGAGGGCGCTCATAAAGTCTTGCCCCATTCCGAGTCCGGCGGACGAACTTGGCCAGCCCCTCCCCCCAAGGCTGTAGCCCACCCGTTTTTTGGGCTTTTTTGCAGCGGACGAACTTGGGGACGGGACCTTCGGACGCTTATTTTTAGGGGCGGCTGGGCCCGCGGCCTTTTTTTGGTACACGGAGGGCGCTCGCAAAGACTCGCCCCATTCCGAGTCCAGCGGACGAACTTGGCCAGCCCCTCCCCCCAAGGCTATAGCCCACCCGTTTTTTGGGCAATTTTGCAGCGGACGAACTTCGGGACGGGACCTTCGGTCGCTTATTTTTGGGCGTAGCTGTGCCCGCGGCCTATTTTTTGCACACGGAGGGCGCTCGCAATGTCTCGCCCCATTCCGAGTCCGGGCGGATTTGGCCAGCCCTCCCCCAACGATATAGCCCACCCGTTTTTTGGGCATTTTTGCAGCGGACGAACTTGGGGACGGGACCTTCGGGTGCTTATTTTTGGGCTCGGCTTTGCCCGTGGCCTTTTTTTGGCACACGGAAGGCACACGCAAAGTGTCACCCATTCCGAGTCTGGCGGACGAAGTTGTTTAGCCCCTCCCCCCAAGGCTATAACCCACCCGTTTTTTGGGCATTTTTGCTGCGGACGAACTTGGGGACGGGACCTTCAGGGGCTTATTTTTTAGCGCGGCTGTGCCCGCGGCCTATTTTTAGCACATGGTGGGCGCTCACAAAGTCTCGCCCCATTCCGAGTCCGGCGGACGAAGTCGGCCAGCTCCTCCCCCCAAGGATATAGCCCACCCGTTTTTTGGGCATTTTTGCGGCGGACGAACTTGGGGACGGGACCTTCGGGGGCTTATTTTTGGGCGCGGCTGTGCCCGCGGCCTATTTTTGGCACACGGAGGGTGCTCGCAAAGGCTCGCCCCATTCCGAGTCCGGCGGACGAAGTTGACCAGCCCCTCCCCCCAAGGCTATAGCCCACCCGTTTTTTGGGCATTTTTGCGGCGGACGAACTTGGGGACGGGACCTTCGGGGGCTTATTTTTTAGCGCGGCTGTGCCCACGGCCTATTTTTGGCACACGGTGGGCGCTCACAAAGTCTCGCCCCATTCCGAGTCCGGCGGACAAAGTTGGCCAGCTCCTCCCCCCAAGGATATAGCCCACCCGTTTTTTGGGCATTTTTGCAGCGGACGAACTTGGGGATAGGACCTTCGGGGGCTTATTTTTGGGCGCCGCTGTGCCCGAGGCCTATTTTTCACACACGGAGGGCGCTCGCAAAGTCTCGCCCCATTCCGAGCCCGGCGGACGAAGTTGGCCAACCCCTCCCCCCAAGGCTATAGCCCACCCGTTTTTTGGGCATTTTTGCGGCGGATGAACTTTGGGACGGGACCTTCGGCGGTTTATTTTCGGGCACGGCTCTGCCTGTGGCCTATTTTTGGCACACGGAGGGCGCTCATAAAGTCTCACCCCATTCCGAGTCCGGCGGGCGAAGTGGGCCAGCCCCTCCCCCCAAGGCTATAGCCCACCCGTTTTTTGGGCATTTTTGCGTTCGACGAACTTGGGGACGGGACCTTCGGGGGCTTATTTTGGGACGCGGCTCTTCCTGCGGCCTATTTTTGGCACACGGAGGGCGCTCGCAAAGGCTCGCCCCATTCCGAGTCCGGCGGACGAAGTTGGCCAGCCCCTCCCACCAAGGCTGTAGCCCACCCGTTTTTTGGGCATTTTTGCGGCGGACGAACTTGGGGACGGGACCTTCGGCGGCTTATTTTCGGGCGGGGCTGTGCCTGTGGCCTATTTTTGGCACACGGAGGGCGTTCGTAAAGTCTCACCCCATTCCGAGTCCGGCGGGCGAAGTGGGCCAGCCCCTCCCCCCAAGGCTATAGCCCACCTGTTTTTTGGGCATTTTTGCGGCGGACGAACTTGGGGACGGGACATTCGGGGGCTTATTTTGGGGCGAGGCCATGCCCGGGTCATATTTTTGGCACACGGATGGCGCTCGCAAAGTCTCGCCCCATTCCGAGTCCGGCGGACGTAGTGGGCCAGCCCCTCCCCCCAAGGCTTTAGCGCACCCGTTTTTTGGGCATTTTTGCGGAGGACGAACTTGGGTACGGGACCTTCGGGGGCTTATTTTTGGGAGCGGCGGTGTCCGTAGCCCATTTTTGGTACAGGGAGGGCGCTCGCAAAGTTTCGCCCCATTCCGAGTCCGGCGGACGAAGTTGGCCTGCCCCTCCCCCCAAGGCTATAGCCCACCCGTTTTTTGGGCATTTTTGCGGCGGACGAACTTGGGGACGGGACCTTCGGGGGCTTATTTTTGGGCGCGGCTGTGCCCGTAGCCTATTTTTGGCACACGGAGCGCTCGCAGTCTCGCCCCATTCCGAGTCCGCGGACGGTTGGCCAGCCCCTCCCCAAGGCTATAGCCCACCCGTTTTTTGGGCATTTTTGCGACGGACGAACTTGGGGATGGGACCTTCGGGGGTGTATTTTTGGGCATGGCTGTGCCCACGGCCTATTTTTGGTACACGGAGGGCGCTCCTAAAGTCTCGCCCCATTCCGAGTCCGGCGGACGAAGTGGGCCAGCCCCTCCCCCCAAGGCTATAGCCCACCCGTTTTTTGGGCATTTTTGCGGCGGACGAACTTGGGGACAGGACCTTCGGGTGCTTATTTTTGGACGTGACCTTGCCTGGGGCCTATTTTTGCCACACGGAGGGCGCTCGCAAAGTCTCGCCCCATTCCGAGTCCGGCGGACGAACTTGGCCAGCCCCTCCCCCCAAGGCTATAGCCCACCTGTTTTTTGGGTATTTTTGCGGCGGACGAACTTGGGGACGGGACCTTCGGGCGGTTATTTTTGGTCGCGACTGTGACCGCGGCCTATTTTTGGCACACGGAGGCCGCTCGTAAAGTCTCGCCCCATTCCGAGTCTGGCGGACGAAGTGGGCCAGCCCCTCCCCCCAAGGCTATAGCCCACCCATTTTTTGGGCATTTTTGCGGCGGACGAACTTGGGGACGGGACCTTCGGGGGCTCATTTTTGAGCGCAGCTGTGTCCGTGGCCTATTTTTGGCACACGGAGGGCGCTCACAAAGTCTCGTCCCATTCCTAGTACGCCGGACGAAGTTGGCAAGCCCCTCCCCCCAAGGCTATAGCCCACCCGTTTTTTGGGCATTTTTGCGGCGGACGAACTTGGGGACGGGTCCTTGGGGGGCTTATTTTTGGGCGCGGCTGTGCCCACGGCCTATTTTTGTCACACGGAGGGCGCTCGCAAAGTCTCGCCCCATTCCGAGTCCGGCGGATGAAGTTGGCCAGCCCCTCCAACCAAGGCTATAGCCCACCCATTTTTTGGGTATTTTTGCGGCGGACGAACTTGGGGACGGGACCTTCGGGTGCTTATTTTTGGACGTGACCTTGCCTGGGGCCTATTTTTGCCACACGGAGGGCGCTCGCAAAGTCTCGCCCCATTCCGAGTCCGGCGGACGAACTTGGCCAGCCCCTCCCCCCAAGGCTATAGCCCACCCATTTTTTGGGCATTTTTGCGGCAGACGAACTTGGGGACGGGACCTTCGGGTGCTTATTTTTGGCAAACGGAGGGCACTCGCAAAGTCTCCCCCCATTCCGAGTCCGGCGGACGAACTTGGCCAGCCCCTCCCCCCAAGGCTATAGCCCACCCGTTTTTTGGGCATTTTTGCGGCGGACGAACTTGGGGACGGGTCCTTCGGGTGCTTATTTTTGGATGTGACCTTGCCTGGGGCCTATTTTTACCACACGGAGGGCGCTCGCAAAGTCTCGCCCCATTCCGAGTCCGGCGGACGAACTTGGCCAGCCCCTCCCCCCAAGGCTATAGCCCACCCGTTTTTTGGGCATTTTTGCGGCGGACGAACTTGGGGACGGGACCTTCGGGTGCTTATTTTTGGATGTGACCTTGCCTGGGGCCTATTTTTACCACACGGAGGGCGCTCGCAAAGTCTCGCCCCATTCCGAGTCCGGCGGACGAACTTGGCCAGCCCCTCCCCCCAAGGCTATAGCCCACCTGTTTTTTAGGTATTTTTGCGGCGGACGAACTTGGGGACGGGACCTTCGGGCGGTTATTTTTGGGCGCGGCTTTGGCCGCGGTATATTTTTGGTACATGGAGGGCGCTCGCAAAGTCTCGCCCCATTCCGAGTCCGGCGGACGAACATGGCCAGCCCCTCCCCCCAAGGCTATAGCCCACCCGTTTTTCGGGCATTTTTGCGGAGAACGAACTTAGGGACGGGACCTTCGGGTGCTTATTTTTGCGCACGGCTGTGCCCGCGGCCTATTTTTGGCACACGGAGGGCGCCGCAGTCTCGCCCCATTCCGAGTCCGTGGACGGTTGGCCTGCCCTCCCCCAAGGCTATAGCCCACCCGCTTTTGGGCATTATTGCGGCGGACGAACTTGGGGACGGGATCTTCGGGCTTATTTTTGGCGCGGCTGTGCCTATTTTTGGCACACGGAGGGTGCTCGCAAAGTCTTACCCCATTCCGAGTCCGGCGGACGAAGTTGTCCAGCCCCTCCCCCCAAGGCTATAGCCCACCCGTTTTTTGGGCATTTTTGCGGCGGACGAACTTGGGGACGGGACCTTCGGGTGCTTATTTTTGGCAAACGGAGGGCAATCGCAAAGTCTCCCCCCATTCCGAGTCCGGCGGACGAACTTGGCCAGCCCCTCCCCCCAAGGCTATAGCCCACCCGTTTTTTGGGCATTTTTGCGGCGGACGAACTTGGGGACGGGACCTTCGGGTGCTTATTTTTGGATGTGACCTTGCCTGGGGCCTATTTTTACCACACGGAGGGCGCTCGCAAAGTCTCGCCCCATTCCGAGTCCGGCGGACGAACTTGGCCAGCCCCTCCCCCCAAGGCTATAGCCCACCTGTTTTTTAGGTATTTTTGCGGCGGACGGACGTGGGGACGGGACCTTCAAGGGGGCGCGGCTTTGCCCGCGGTATATTTTTGGTACATGGAGGGCGCTCGCAAAGTCTCGCCCCATTCCGAGTCCGGCGGACGAACATGGCCAGCCCCTCCCCCCAAGGCTATAGCCCACCCGTTTTTCGGGCATTTTTGCGGAGAACGAACTTAGGGACGGGACCTTCGGGTGCTTATTTTTGCGCACGGCTGTGCCCGCGGCCTATTTTTGGCACACGGAGGGCGCTCGCAAAGTCTCGCCCCATTCCGAGTCCGGTGGACGAAGTTGGCCTGCCCCTCCCCCCAAGGCTATAGCCCACCCGTTTTTTGGGCATTATTGCGGCGGACGAACTTGGGGACGGGATCTTCGGGGGCTTATTTTTGGGCGCGGCTGTGCCCGCGGCCTATTTTTGGCACACGGAGGGTGCTCGCAAAGTCTTACCCCATTCCGAGTCCGGCGGACGAAGTTGTCCAGCCCCTCCCCCCAAGGCTATAGCCCACCCGTTTTTTGGGCATTTTTGCGGCGGACGAACTTGGGGACGGGACCTTCGGGGGCTTATTTTTGGGCATGGCTGTGCCCACACAGAGGGCGCTCATAAATTCTTGCCCCATTCCGAGTCCGGCGGACGAACTTGGCCAGCCCCTCCCCCCAAGGCTATAGCCCACCCGTTTTTTGGGCATTTTTGCAGCGGACGAACTTGGGGACGGGACCTTCGGTCGCTTATTTTTGGGCGTAGCTGTGCCCGCGGCCTATTTTTTGTACACGGAGGGCGCTCGCAATGTCTCGCCCCATTCCGAGTCCGGCGGACGAACTTGGCCAGCCCCTCCCCCCAACGATATAGCCCACCCGATTTTTGGGCATTTTTGCAGCGCACGAACTTGGGGACGGGACCTTCGGGTGCTTATTTTTGGGCCCGGCTTTGCCCGTGGCCTTTTTTTGGCACACGGAAGGCGCATGCAAAGTCTCACCCATTCCGAGTCCGGCGGACGAAGTTGTTTAGCCCCTCCCCCCAAGGCTATAACCCACCCGTTTTTTGGGCATTTTTGCGGCGGACGAACTTGGGGACGGGACCTTCGGGCGCTTATTTTTGGGCGTGGCTGTGACCGCGGGCTATTTTTAGCACACGGGGAGCGCTCGCAAAGTCTCGCCCCATTCTGAGTCCGGCGGAGGAACTTGGCCAGCCCCTCACCCCAAGGCTATAGCCCACCCGTTTTTTGGGCATTTTTGCGGCGGACGAACTTGGGGACGGTACCTTCGGGCGCTTATTTTTGGGTACGGCTGTGCCCACGGCCTATTTTTGGCACACGGAGGGTGCTCGCAAAGTCTCGCCCCATTCTGAGTCCGGCGGACGAACTTGGCCAGCCCCTCCCCCCAAGGCTATAGCCCACCCGTTTTTTGGGCATCTTTGCGGCGGATGAACTTGGGGATGGGAGCTCGGGCTTTTATTTTTGCGCGCAGCTGTGCCCGCGGCCTATTTTTGGCACACGGAGGGCGTACGCAAACTCTCGCCCATTCCGAGTCCGGCGGACGAAGTTGTTTAGCCCCTCCCCCCAAGGCTATAACCCACCCGTTTTTTGGGCATTTTTGCGGCGGACGAACTTGGGGATGGGACCTTCGGGCGCTTATTTTTGGGCGTGGCTGTGACCGCGGGCTATTTTTGGCACACGGGGGGCGCTCGTAAAGTCTCACCCCATTCTGAGTCCGGCGGAGGAACTTGGCCAGCCCCTCCCCCCAAGGCTATAGCCCACCCGTTTTTTGGGCTTTTTTGCAGCGGACGAACTTGGGGACGGGACCTTTGGACGCTTATTTTACGGTGCGGCTGAGTCCGTGGCCTTTTTTTTGCACACGGAGGGCTCTCGCAAAGTCTCGCCCCATTCCGAGTCCGGCGGACGAACTTGGCCAGCCCCTCCCCCCAAGGCTATAGCCCACCCGTTTTTTGGGTATTTTTGCGGCGGACGAACTTGGGGACGGGACCTTCGGGCGCTTATTTTTAGGCACGGCTGAGCCCGCGGCCTATTTTTGGCACACGGAGGGTGCTCGCAAAGTCTCGCCCCATTCTGAGTCCGGCGGACGAACTTGGCCAGCCCCTCCCCCCAAGGCTATAGCCCACCCATTTTTTGGGCATCTTTGCGGCGGATGAACTTGGGGATGGGACCTCGGGCTTTTTTTTTGGGTGCAGCTGTGCCCGTGGCCTATTTTTGGCACACGGAGGGCTCTCGCAAAGTCTCGCCCCATTCCGAGTCCGGCGGACGAACTTGGCCAGCCCCTCCCCCCAAGGCTATAGCCCACCCGTTATTTGGGTATTTTTGCGGCGGACGAACTTGGGGACGGGACCTTCGGGCGCTTTTTTTTAGGCACGGCTGAGCCCACGGCCTATTTTTGGCACACAGAGGGTGCTCGCAAAGTCTCGCCCCATTCCGAGTCCGGCGGAGGAACTTGGCCAGCCCCTCCCCCCAAGGCTATAGCCCACCCGTTTTTTGGGCATTTTTGCGGCGGACGAACTTTGGGACGGGTCCTTCGGGCTTTTATTTTTGGATGCGGCTGTGCCCGCGGCCTATTTTTGGCACACGGAGGGCGCTCGCAAAGTCTCGCCCCATTCCGAGTCCGGCGGAGGAACTTGGCCAGCCCCTCCCCCCAAGGCTATAGCCCACCCGTTTTTTGGGCATTTTTGCGGGTGACGAACTTGGGGACGGGGTCTTCGGGAGTTTATTTTTGGGCGCGGCTGTGTCCACAGCCTATTTTTCGAACATGGAGGGCGCTCGCAATGTCTCGTCCCATTCTGAGTCCGGCGGACGAACTTGGCCAGCCCCTCCCCCCAAGGCTATAGCCCACCCGTTTTTTGGGCATTTTTGCAGCGGATGAACTTGGGGACGGGACCTTCGGGCTCTAATTTTTGGCCCGGCTTTGCCCGCGGCCTTTTTTTGGCACACGGAGGGTGCACACAAAGTCTCGCCCCATTCCGAGTCCGGCGGACGATGTTGGCCAGCCCCTCCCCCCAAGGCTATAACCCACCCGTTTTTTGGGCATTTTTGCGGCGGACGAACTTGGGGACGGGTCCTTCGGGATTTTATTTTTGGATGCGGCTGTGCCCGCGGCCTATTTTTGGCACACGGAGGGCGCTCGCAAAGGCTCGCCCCATTCCGATCCGGCGGACGAACTTGGCCAGCCCCTCCCCCCAAGGCTATAGCCCACCCGTTTTTTGGGCTTTTTTGCAGCGGACGAATTGGGGGACGGGACCTTCGGGCACTTATTTTTGGGAATAGCTGTGCCCGCGGCCTATTTTTGGCACACAGAAGGCGCTCGCAAAGCCTCGCCCCATTCCGAGTCCGGCGGATGAACTTGGCCAGCCCCTCCCCCCAAGGCTATAGCCCACACGTTTTTTGGGCATTTTTGCGGCGGACGAACTTGGGGACGGGACCTTCGGGCGCTTATTTTTGGGCGTGGCTGTGCCCGCGGCCTATTTTTGGCACACGGAGGGTGCTCGCAAAATCTCGCCCCACTCCGAGTCCGGCGGACGAACTTGGCCGGCCCCTCCCCCCAAGGCTATAGCCCACCCGTTTTTTGGGCATTTTTGCGGCGGACGAACTTGGGGACAGGATCTTCGGGCACTTATTTTTGGGCGTGGCTGTGCCTGCAGCCTATTTTTGGCACACGGAGGGTGCTCGTAAAGTCTCGCCCCATTCTGAGTCCGGCGGACGAACTTGGCCAGCCCCTCCCCCCAAGGCTATAGCCCACCCGTTTTTTGGGCATCTTTGCGGCGGATGAACTTGGGGATGGGACCTCGGGCTTTTATTTTTGCGCGCAGCTGTGCCCGCGGCCTATTTTTGGCACACGGAGGGCGCACGCAAACTCTCGCCCATTCCGAGTCCGGCGGACGAAGTTGTTTAGCCCCTCCCCCCAAGGCTATAACCCACCCGTTTTTTGGGCATTTTTGCGGCGGAAGAACTTGGGGATGGGACCTTCGGGCGCTTATTTTTGCGCGTGGTTGTGACCGCGGGCTATTTTTGGCACACGGGGGGCGCTCGTAAAGTCTCGTCCCATTCTGAGTCCGGCGGACGAACTTGGCCAGCCCCTCCCCCCACGGCTATAGCCCAACCGTTTTTTGGGCATTTTTGCGGCGGACGAACTTGGGGACGGGACCTTCGGGCTTTTATTTGTGGGTGCGGCTGTGCCCACGGCCTATTTTTGGCACACGGAGGGCGCTCGCAAAGTCTCGCCCCATTCCGAGTCCGGCGGACGAACTTGGCCAGCTCCTCCCCCCAAGGCTATAGCCCACCCGTTTTTTGGGCTTTTTTGCAGCGGACGAACTTGGGGACGGGACCTTCAGATGCTTATTTTTAGGCGCGGCTGAGCCCGCGGCCTTTTTTTGGCACACGGAGGGCACTCGCAAAATCTCGCCCCATTCCGAGTCCGGCGGACGAACTTGGCCGGCCCCTCCCCCCAAGGCTATAGCCCACCCGTTTTTTGGGCATTTTTGCGGCGGACGGACTTGGGGACGGGACCTTCGGGCACTTATTTTTGGGAATAGCTGTGCCCGCGGCCTATTTTTGGCACACAGAAGGCGCTCGCAAAGCCTCGCCCCATCCCGAGTCCGGTGGACGAACTTGGCCAGCCCCTCCCCCCAAGGCTATCGCCCACCCGTTTTTTGGGCATTTTTGCGGCGGACGAACTTGGGGACGGGACCTCCGGGCGCTTATTTTTGGGTGCGGCTGTGCCCGCGGCCAATATTTGGTACACGGAGGGCGCTCGCAAAGTCTCGCCCCATTCCGAGTCCGGCGGAGGAACTTGGCCAGCCCCTCCCCCCAAGGCTATAGCCCACCCGTTTTTTGGGCATTTTTGCGGCTGATGAACTTGGGGATGGGGTCTTCGGGAGTTTATTTTTGGGCGCGGTTGTGTCTGCAGCCTATTTTTTGTACACGGAGGGCGCTCGCAAAGTCTCGTCCCATTCTGAGTCCGGCGGACGAACTTGGCCAGCCCCTCCCCCCAAGGCTATAGCCCAACCGTTTTTTGGGCATTTTTGCGGCGGACGAACTTGGGGACGGGACCTTCGGGCGCTAATTTTTGGCCCGGCTTTGCCCACGGCCTATTTTTGGCACACGGAGGGCGCTCGCAAAGTCTCGCCCCACTCCGAGTCCGGCGGACGAACTTGGCCGGCCCCTCCCCCCAAGGCTATAGCCCACCCGTTTTTTGGGCATTTTTGCGGCGGACGAACTTGGGGACGGGATCTTCGGGCACTTATTTTTGGGCGTGGCTGTGCCTGTGGCCTATTTTTGGCACACGGAGGGCACTCGCAAAGTCTCGCCCCATTCCGAGTCAGGCGGACGTACTTGGCCAGCCCCTCCACCCAAGGCTATAGCCCACCCGTTTTTTGGGCATTTTTGCGGCGGACGAACTAGGGGACGGGACCTTCGGGGGCTTATTCTTGGGAGGGGCTGTGCCGGCGGCCTCTTTTAGGCACACGGAGGGCGCTCGCAAAGTCTCGCCCCATTCCAAGTCCGGCGGACGAAGTTGGCCAGCCCCTCTACCCAAGGCTATACCCCACCCGTTTTTTGGTCATTTTTGCGGCGGAAGAACTTGGGGACGGGACCTTCGGGCGCTTACTTTTGGGCGAGGCTGTGCCCGTGGCCTATTTTTGGCACACGGAGGGTGCTCGCAAGGTCTGGCCCCATTCCGAGTCCGGCGGACAAACTTGGGCAGCCCCTCCCACCAAGGCTATAGCCCACCCGTTTTTTGGGCATTTTTGTAGCGGACGAACTTGGGGACGGGACCTTCGGGTGCTTATTTTTGGGCGTAGCTGTGCCCGTGGCCTATTTTTGGCACACGGAGGGCGCTCGTAATGTCTCGCCCCATTCCGAGTCCGGCGGACGAAGTTGGCCAGCCCCTCTACCCAAGGCTATACCCCACCCGTTTTTTGGGCATTTTTGAGGCGGATGAACTTGGGGACGGGACCTTCGGGCTCTTACTTTTAGGCGCAGCTGAGGCCGCGGCCTTTTTTTGGCGTACGGAGGGCGCTCGCAAAGTCTCGCCCCATTCCGAGTCCAGCGGATGAACTTGGCGAGCCCCTCCCCCCAAGGCTATAGCCCACCCGTTTTTTGGGCATTTTTGCAGCGGACGAACTTGGGGACGGGACCTTCGGGCACTTATTTTTGGGCATAGCTGTGCCCTTGGCCTATTTTTGGCAGACGGAGGGAGCTCGCAATGTCTCGCCCCATTCCGAGTCCGGCGGACGAACTTGGCCAGCCCCTCCCCCCAAGGATATAGCCCACCCGTTTTTTGGGCATTTTTACGGCGGATGAACTTGGGGACGGGACCTTCGGGCGCTTATTTTTGGGCATGGCTGCGCCCACACGGAGGGCGCTCATAAAGTCTCACCCCATTCCGAGTCCGGCGGATGAACTTGGGCAGCCCCTCCCCCCAAGGCTATAGCCCACCCGTTTTTTGGGCATTTTTGCGGCGGACGAACTTGGGGACGGGACCTTCGGGCGCTTATTTTTGGGCGTGGCTGTGCCCGCGGCCTTTTTTTCGCACACGGAGGGCGCACGCAAAGTCTCACCCCATTCCTAGTCTGGCGGACGAATTTGGCCAGCCCCTCCCCCAAGGCTATAACCCACCCGTTTTTTGGGCATTTTTGCGGCGGACGAACTTGGGGACGGGACCTTCGGGCGCTTATTTTTGGGTGCGGCTGTGCCCGCGGCCTATTTTTGGCACACGGAGGGCGCTCGCAAAGTCTCGCCCCATTCCGAGTCCGGCGGACGAACTTGGCCAGCCCCTCCCCCCAAGGCTATAGCCCAACCGTTTTTTGGGCATTTTTGCGGCGGACGAACTTGGGGACGGGACCTTCGGGCTTTTATTTGTGGGTGCGGCTGTGCCCACGGCCTATTTTTGGCACACGGAGGGCGCTCGCAAAGTCTCGCCCCATTCCGAGTCCGGCGGACGAACTTGGCCAGCCCCTCCCCCCAAGGCTATAGCCCACCCGTTTTTTGGGCTTTTTTGCAGCGGACGAACTTGGGGACTGGTCCTTCGGACGCTTATTTTTAGGCGCGGCTGTGCCCGCGGCCTATTTTTGGCACACGGAGGGCGCTCGCAAATTCTCGCCCCATTCCGAGTCCGGCGGACGAACTTGGCCGGCCCCTCCCCCCAAGGCTATGGCCCACCCGTTTTGTGGGCATTTTTGCGGCGAACGAACTTGGGGACGGGACCTTCGGGCACTTATTTTTGGGAATAGCTGTGCCCACGGCCTATTTTTGGCACACGGAAGGCGCTCGCAAAGCCTCGCCCCATTCCGAGTCCGGTGGACGAACTTGGCCAGCCCCTCCCCCCAAGGATATAGCCCACCCGTTTTTTGGGCATTTTTACGGCGGATGAACTTGGGGACTGGACCTCCGGGCGCTTATTTTTGGGTGCGGCTGTGCCCGCGGCCAATATTTGGTACACGGAGGGCGCTCGCAAAGTCTCGCCCCATTCCGAGTCCGGCGGAGGAACTTGGCCAGCCCCTCCCCCCAAGGCTATAGCCCACCCGTTTTTTGGGCATTTTTGCGGCTGATGAACTTGGGGATGGGGTCTTCGGGAGTTTATTTTTGGGCGCGGTTGTGTCTGCAGCCTATTTTTTGAACACGGAGGGCGCTCGCAAAGTCTCGTCCCATTCTGAGTCCGGCGGACGAACTTGGCCAGCCCCTCCCCCCAAGGCTATAGCCCACCCGTTTTTTGGGCATTTTTGCAGCGGACGAACTTGGGGACGGGACCTTCGGGCGCTAATTTTTGGCCCGGCTTTGCCCACGGCCTTTTTTTTGCACACGGAGGGCGTACACAAAGTCTCGCCCCATTCCGAGTCCGGCGGACGAAGTTGGCCAGCCCCTCCCCCCAAGGCTATAACCCACCCGTTTTTTGGGCATTTTTGCGGCGGACGAACTTGGGGACGGGACCTTCGGGCGCTTATTTTTGGGCGTGGCTGTGGCTGCGGCCTATTTTTGGCACACGGAGGGCGCTCGCAATGTCTCGTCCCATTCCGAGTCCGGCGGACGAAGTTGGCCAGCCCCTCTACCCAAGGCTATACCCCACCCGTTTTTTGGGCATTTTTGCGGCGGACGAACTTGGGGACGGGACCTTCGGGCGCTTACTTTTAGGCGCAGCTGAGCCCGCGGCCTTTTTTTGGCACACGGAGGGCGCTCGCAAAGTCTCGCCCCATTCCGAGTCCGGCGGACGAAGTTGGCCAGCCCCTCCCCCCAAGGCTATAACCCACCCGTTTTTTGGGCATTTTTGCGGCGGACGAACTTGGGGACGGGACCTTCGGGCTCTTATTTTTGGGCGTAGCTGTGGCTGCGGCCTATTTTTGGCACACGGAGGGCGCTCGCAAAGTCTCGCCCCATTCCGAGTCCGGCGGACGAAGTTGGCCAGCCCCTCTACCCAAGGCTATACCCCACCCGTTTTTTGGGCATTTTTGCGGCGGACGAACTTGGGGACGGGACCTTCGGGCGCTTACTTTTAGGCGCAGCTGAGCCCGCGGCCTTTTTTTGGCACACGGAGGGCGCTCGCAAAGTCTCGCCCCATTCCGAGTCCAGCGGACGAACTTGGCCAGCCCCTCCCCCCAAGGCTATAGCCCACCCGTTTTTTGGGCATTTTTGCAGCGGACGAACTTGGGGACGGGACCTTCGGGCACTTATTTTTTGACGTAGCTGTGCCCGCGGCCTATTTTTGGCACACGGAGGGTGCTCGTAATGTCTCGCCCCATTCCGAGTCCGGCAGACGAACTTGGCCAGCCCCTCCCCCCAAGGATATAGCCCACCCGTTTTTTAGGCATTTTTGCGGCGGACGAACTTGGGGACGGGACCTTCGGGCGATTATTTTTGGGCGTGGCTGTGTCCACACGGAGGGCGCTCATAAAGTCTCGCCCCATTCCGAGTCCGGCGGATGAACTTGGCCAGCCCCTCCCACCAAAGCTATAGCCCACCCATTTTTTGGGCATTTTTGCGGCGGACGAACTTGGGGACGGGACGTTCGGGCACTTATTTTTGGGAATGGCTGTGCCTGCGCCCTATTTTTGGCACGCGGAGGGCACTCGGAAAGTCTCGCCCCATTCCGAGTCAGGCGGACAAACTTGGCCAGCCCCTCCCCCCAAGGCTATAGCCCACCCGTTTTTTGGGCATTTTTGCGGACGAACTTGGGGACGGGACCTTCGGGCACTTCTTTTAGGGCGTGGCTGCGCCCGCATCCTATTTTTGGCACATGGAGGGTGCTCGCAAAGTCTCGCCCCATTCCGAGTCCGGCGGACGAAGTTTGCCAGCCCCTCCCCCCAAGGCTATAGCCCACCCGTTTTTTGGGCATTTTTGCGGCGGACGAACTTGGGGACGGGACCTTAGGGAGCTTATTTTTGGGCATGGCTGTGCCCGCGGCCTATTTTTGGCACACGGATGGTGCTCGCAAAGTCTCGCCCCATTCCGAGTCCGGCGGACGAACTTGGCCAGCCCCTCCCCCCAAGGCTATAGCCCACCCGCTTTTTGGGCATTTTTGCGGCGGATGAACTATGGGACGGGACCTTCGGGGCTTATTTTTGGGTGCGGCTGTGTCCGCGCCTATTTTTGGCACACGGAGGGCGCTTGCAAAGTCTCGCCTATTCCGAGTCCGGCGGACGAAGTTGGCCAGCCCCTCTCCCCAAGGCTATAGCCCACCCGTTTTTTGGGCATTTTTGCAGCGGACGAACATGGGGACGGGACCTTCAGGGGCTTATTTTTGGGTATGGCTGTCCCCGCAGCCTAATTTTGGCACACGGAGGGCACTCGCAAAGTCTCGCCCCATTCCGAGTCCGGCGGACGAAGTTGGCCAGCCCCTCCCCCACTCGTTTTTTGGGCTTTTTTACGGCGGACGAACTTGGGGACAGGACCTTCGGGGGCTTATTTTGGGCGCGGCTGTGCCCGCGCCTATTTTTTGCACACGGGGCGTTGGCAATGTCTCGCCCATTCCGAGTCCGGCGGACGAAGTTGGCCAGCCCCTCCCCCCAAGGCTATAGCCCACCCGTTTTTTGGGCATTTTTGTGGCGGACGAACTTGGGGACGGGACCTTCGGGGGCTTATTTTTGGGCGTGGCTGAGACCGCGGCCTATTCTTGGCAAACGTAGGGCGCTCGCAAAGTCTCGCCCCATTCCGAGTCCGGCGGACCAAGTGGGCCAGCCCCTCGCCCACCCGTTTTTTGGGCTTTTTTGCGGCGGACGAACTTGGGGACGGGACCTTCGGGGGCTTATTTTTGGATGTGGCTGTGCCCGTGGCCTATTGTTTGCACACGGAGGGCACTCGCAAAGTCTCGCCCCATTCCGAGTCCGGCGGACGAAGTGGGCCAGCCCCTCCCCCCAAGGCTATAGGCCACCCGTTTTTTTGCAATTTTTGCGGCGGACGAACATGGGGACGGGACCTTCGGGGGCATTTTTTTGGACGCGGCAGTGCTCGCGGCCTACTCTTGGCACACGGAGGGTGCTCGCAAAGTCTCGCCCCATTCCGAGTCCGGCGGACGAAGTCGGCCAGCCCCTCCCCCCAAGGCTATAGCCCACCCGTTTTTTGGACATTTTTGCGGCGGACGAACTTGGGGACAGGACCTTTCGGGGCTTATTTTTGGGCGCGACTGTGCGCGCAGCCTATTTTTGGCACACGGAGGGCGCTCACAAAGTCTCGCCCCATTCCGAGCCCGGCGGACGTAGTTGGCCAGCCCCTCCACCCAAGGCTATAGCCCACCCGTTATTTGGGTTTTTTTGTGGTGGACGAACTTGGGCACGGGACTTTCGGGTGCTTATTTTTGGGCACGGCTGTGACCGCGGCCTATTTTTGGCACACGGAGGGCGCTCGCAAAGTCTCGCCCCATTCCGAGTCCGGCGGACGAAGTTGGCCAGCCCCTCCCCCCAAGGCTATAACCCACCCGTTTTTTGGGCATTTTTGCGGCGGACGAACTTGGGGACGGGACCTTCGGGCGCTTATTTTTGGGCGTGGCTGTGGCTGCGGCCTATTTTTGGCACACGGAGGGCGCTCGCAATGTCTCGTCCCATTCCGAGTCCGGCGGACGAAGTTGGCCAGCCCCTCTACCCAAGGCTATACCCCACCCGTTTTTTGGGCATTTTTGCGGCGGACGAACTTGGGGACGGGACCTTCGGGCGCTTACTTTTAGGCGCAGCTGAGCCCGCGGCCTTTTTTGGCACACGGAGGGCGCCGCAAAGTCTCGCCCCATTCCGAGTCCGGACGGTTGGCCAGCCCCTCCCCAAGGCTATCGCCCACCCCTTTTTTGGGCATTTTTGCGGCGCACGAACTAGGGGACGGGACCTTCGGGCTCTTATTTTTGCGTGGCTGCGGCCTATTTTTGGCACACGGAGGGCGCCGCAGTCTCGCCCCATTCCGAGTCCGCGGACGGTTGGCCAGCCCTCTACCCAAGGCTATACCCCACCCGCTTTTGGGCATTTTTGCGGCGGACGAACTTGGGGACGGGACCTTCGGGCGCTTACTTTTAGGCGCAGCTGAGCCCGCGGCCTTTTTTTGGCACACGGAGGGCGCTCGCAAAGTCTCGCCCCATTCCGAGTCCAGCGGACGAACTTGGCCAGCCCCTCCCCCCAAGGCTATAGCCCACCCGTTTTTTGGGCATTTTTGCAGCGGACGAACTTGGGGACGGGACCTTCGGGCACTTATTTTTTGACGTAGCTGTGCCCGCGGCCTATTTTTGGCACACGGAGGGTGCTCGTAATGTCTCGCCCCATTCCGAGTCCGGCAGACGAACTTGGCCAGCCCCTCCCCCCAAGGATATAGCCCACCCGTTTTTTAGGCATTTTTGCGGCGGACGAACTTGGGGACGGGACCTTCGGGCGATTATTTTTGGGCGTGGCTGTGTCCACACGGAGGGCGCTCATAAAGTCTCGCCCCATTCCGAGTCCGGCGGATGAACTTGGCCAGCCCCTCCCACCAAAGCTATAGCCCACCCATTTTTTGGGCATTTTTGCGGCGGACGAACTTGGGGACGGGACGTTCGGGCACTTATTTTTGGGAATGGCTGTGCCTGCGCCCTATTTTTGGCACGCGGAGGGCACTCGGAAAGTCTCGCCCCATTCCGAGTCAGGCGGACAAACTTGGCCAGCCCCTCCCCCCAAGGCTATAGCCCACCCGTTTTTTGGGCATTTTTGCGGACGAACTTGGGGACGGGACCTTCGGGCACTTCTTTTAGGGCGTGGCTGCGCCCGCATCCTATTTTTGGCACATGGAGGGTGCTCGCAAAGTCTCGCCCCATTCCGAGTCCGGCGGACGAAGTTTGCCAGCCCCTCCCCCCAAGGCTATAGCCCACCCGTTTTTTGGGCATTTTTGCGGCGGACGAACTTGGGGACGGGACCTTAGGGAGCTTATTTTTGGGCATGGCTGTGCCCGCGGCCTATTTTTGGCACACGGATGGTGCTCGCAAAGTCTCGCCCCATTCCGAGTCCGGCGGACGAACTTGGCCAGCCCCTCCCCCCAAGGCTATAGCCCACCCGTTTTTTGGGCATTTTTGCGGCGGATGAACTATGGGACGGGACCTTCGGGGGCTTATTTTTGGGTGCGGCTGTGTCCGCGGCCTATTTTTGGCACACGGAGGGCGCTTGCAAAGTCTCGCCCTATTCCGAGTCCGGCGGACGAAGTTGGCCAGCCCCTCTCCCCAAGGCTATAGCCCACCCGTTTTTTGGGCATTTTTGCAGCGGACGAACATGGGGACGGGACCTTCAGGGGCTTATTTTTGGGTATGGCTGTCCCCGCAGCCTATTTTTGGCACACGGAGGGCACTCGCAAAGTCTCGTCCCATTCCGAGTCCGGCGGACGAAGTTGGCCAGCCCCTCGCCCACTCGTTTTTTGGGCTTTTTTACGGCGGACGAACTTGGGGACAGGACCTTCGGGGGCTTATTTTTGGGCGCGGCTGTGCCCGCGGCCTATTTTTTGCACACGGGGGGCGTTGGCAATGTCTCGCCCCATTCCGAGTCCGGCGGACGAAGTTGGCCAGCCCCTCCCCCCAAGGCTATAGCCCACCCGTTTTTTGGGCATTTTTGTGGCGGACGAACTTGGGGACGGGACCTTCGGGGGCTTATTTTTGGGCGTGACTGAGCCGGCGGCCTATTTTTGGCAAACGTAGGGCGCTCGCAAAGTCTCGCCCCATTCCGAGTCCGGCGGACGAAGTGGGCCAGCCCCTCGCCCACCCGTTTTTTGGGCTTTTTTGCGGCGGACGAACTTGGGGACGGGACCTTCGGGGGCTTATTTTTGGATGTGGCTGTGCCCGTGCCCTATTGTTTGGCACACGGAGGGTGCTCGCAAAGTCTCGTCCCATTCCGAGTCCGGCGGACGAAGTGGGCCAGCCCCTCCCCCCAAGGCTATAGGCCACCCGTTTTTTTGCAATTTTTGCGGCGGACGAACATGGGGACGGGACCTTCGGGGGCATTTTTTTGGACGCGGCAGTGCTCGCGGCCTACTCTTGGCACACGGAGGGTGCTCGCAAAGTCTCGCCCCATTCCGAGTCCGGCGGACGAAGTCGGCCAGCCCCTCCCCCCAAGGCTATAGCCCACCCGTTTTTTGGACATTTTTGCGGCGGACGAACTTGGGGACAGGACCTTTCGGGGCTTATTTTTGGGCGCGACTGTGCGCGCAGCCTATTTTTGGCACACGGAGGGCGCTCACAAAGTCTCGCCCCATTCCGAGCCCGGCGGACGTAGTTGGCCAGCCCCTCCACCCAAGGCTATAGCCCACCCGTTATTTGGGTTTTTTTGTGGTGGACGAACTTGGGCACGGGACTTTCGGGTGCTTATTTTTGGGCACGGCTGTGACCGCGGCCTATTTTTGGCACACGGAGGGCGCTCGCAAAGTCTCGCCCCATTCCGAGTCCGGCGGACGAAGTTGGCCAGCCCCTCCCCCCAAGGCTATAGCCCACCCATTTTTTGGGCATTTTTGCGGGGGACGAACTTGGGGACGGGACCTTCGGGGGCTTATTTTTGGGCACAGCTGGGCCAGCAGCTTATTTTTGGCACACGGAGGGCGCTCGCAAAGTCTCGCCCCATTCCGAGTCCGGCGGACAAAGTTGGCCAGCCCCTCCCCCAAGGCTATATCCCACCCGTTTTTTGGGCTTTTTTGTGGCAGACGAACTTGGGAACGGGACCTTAGGGGTCTTATTTTTGGGCGCAGCTGTGCCCAGGGCCTATTTTTGGCACACGGAGGGTGCTCGCAAAGTCTGGCCCCATTCCGTGTCCGGCGGACGAAGTTGCCCAGCTCCTCCCCCCAAGGCTATAGCCCACCCATTTTTTGGGCATTTTTGAGCCGGACGAACTTCGGGACGGGTCCTTTGGGCGCTTATTTTTGGGTGCGGCTGTGCCCGCGGACTATTTTTGGCACACGGCGGGTGCTCGCAAAGTCTCGCCCCATTCCGAGTCAGGCGGACGAAGTGGGCCAGCCCCTCCCCCCAAGGCTATAGCCCACCCGTTTTTTTGGCATTTTTGCGGAGGACGAACTTGGGGATGGGACCTTTGGGGGCTTATTTTTGGGCATGGTTGTGCCCGCGGCTTATTTTTTGCACACGGAGGGCGCTCGCAAAGTCTCGTCCCATTCCGAGTCCGGCGGACGAAGTTGGCCAGCCCCTCCCCCCAAGGCTATAGCCCACCCGTTTTTTGGGCATTTTTGCGGCGGACGAACTTGGGGACGGGACCTTCGGGGGCTTATTTTTGGGTGCGGCTGTGCCCGTGGCCTATTTTTGGCACACGGAGGGTGCTCGCAAAGGCTCGCCCCATTCCGAGTCCGGTGGATGAAGTTGGCCAGCCCCTCGCCCACCCGTTTTTTGGGCTTTTTTACGGCGGACGAACTTGGGGACGGGACCTTTGGGGGCTTATTTTTGGGCGCGGCTGTGCCCGCAGCCTATTTTTGGCACACGGGGGGCGCTCACAAAGTCTCGCCCCATTCCGAGTCCGGCGGACGAAGTGGGCCAGCCCCTCCCCCCAAGGCTATAGGCCACCCATTTTTTTGGCATTTTTGCGGCGGACGAACTTGGGAACGGGACCTTCGGGGGCTTATTTTTGGGCACGGCTGTGTCCACGGCCTATTTTTTGCACACGGAGGGCGCTCGTAAAGTCTCGTCCCATTCCGAGTTCGGCAGACGAAGTTGGCCAGCCCCTCCCCCCAAGGCTATAGCCCACCCGTTATTTGGGTTTTTTTGCGGCGGACGAACTTGGGGACGGGACTTTCGGGTGCTTATTATTGGGCACGGCTGTGCCCGCGGCCTATTTTTGTCACACGGAGGGCACTCGGAAAGTCTTGCCCCATTCCGAGTCCGGCGGACGAAGTTGGCCAGCCCCTCCCCCCAAGGCTATAGCCCACCCGTTTTTTGGGCATTTTTGCGGGGGACGAACTTGGGAACGGGACCTTAGGTGTCTTATTTTTGGGCGCAGCTGTACCCAGGGCCTATTTTTGACACACGGAGGGTGCTCGCAAAGTCTGGCCCCATTCCGTGTCCGGCGGACGAAGTTGCCCAGCCCCTCCCCCCTAGGCTATAGCCCACCCATTTTTTGGGCGTTTTTGAGGCGGACGAACTTGGGGACGGGTCCTTTGGGCGCTTATTTTTGGGCGCGGCTGTGCCCGCGGCCTATTTTTGGCACACGGAGGGCGCTCGCAAAGTCTCGCCCCATTCCGAGTCCGGTTGACGACCTTGGCCAGCCACTCCCCCCAAGGCTATAGCCCACCCGTTTTTTGGGCATTTTTGCGGCGGACGAACTTGGGGACGGGACCTTCGGGGGCTTATTTTTGGGTGCGGCTATGCCCGTGGCCTATTTTTGGCACACGGAGAGCGCTCGCAAAGTCTCGCCCCATTCCGAGAGTGGCGGACGAAGTTGACAGGCCCCTCCCCCCGAGGGTATAGCCCACCCGTTTTTTCGGCATTTTTGCGGCGGACGAACTTGGGGACGGGACCTTCGGGGGCTTCTTTTTGGGCGCGGCTGTGCCCGCGGCCTATTTTCTGCATACGGAGGGCGGTCACAATGTCTCGCCCTATTCCGAGGCCGGCGGACGAAGTTGGCCAGCCCCTCCCCCCAAGGCTATAGCCCACCCGTTTTTTGGGCATTTTTGCGGCGGACGAACTTGGGGACGGGACCTTCGGGGGCTTATTTTTGGGCGCAGCTTTGTCCAAAGCCTATTTTTGGCACACGGAGGGCGCTCGTAAGGTCTCGCCCCATTCCGAGTCCGGCGGACGAAGTTGGCCAGCCCCTCCACCCAAGGCTATAGCCCACCCGTTTTTTCGGCATTTTTGCGGCGGACGAACTGGGGGACGGGACCTTTGGGGGCTTATTTTTGGGCGCGGCTATGACCGTGGCCTATTTTTGGCACACGGAGGGCACTCGCAAAGTCTCGTCCCATTCCGAGTCCGGCGGATGAACATGGCCAGCCCCTCCCCCCAAGGCTACAGCCCACCCGTTTTTTGGGCATTTTTGCGGCGGACGAACTTGGGGACGGGACCTTCGGGGGCTTATTTTTGGGCGCGGCTGTGCCCGTGGCCTATTTTTGGCACATGGAGGCCGCTCATAAAGTCTCGGCCCATTCCGAGTCGGGCGGACGAAGTTGGCCAGCCCCTCCCCCCCAGGCTATAGCCCACCCGTTTTTTGGGCATTTTTGCGGCGGACGAACTTGGGGACGGGACCTTCGGGGGCTTATTTTTGGGCGCGGCTGTGCCCGCGGCTTATTTTTCGGCGCGGCTGTGCCCGCGGCCTATATTTGGCACACGGAGAGCGTTCGCAATGTCTCGCCCCATTCCGAGTCCAGCGGACGAAGTTGGCCAGCCCCTCCCTCCAAGGCTATAGCCCACCCATTTTTTGGGCATTTTTGCGGCGGACGAACTTGGGGACGGGACCTTCGGGGGCTTATTTTTGGGCGCGGCTATGACCGTGGCCTATTTTTGGCACACGGAGGGCTCTCGTAAAGTCTCGTCCCATTCCGAGTCCGGCGGACGAAGTGGGCCAGCCCCTCGCCCGAGGCTATAGCCCACCCGTTTTTTGGGCATTTTTGCGGCGGACGAACTTAGGGATGGTACCTTCGGGGGCTCATTTTTGGGCTAGGCTGTGCCCGCGGCCTATTTTTGGCACACGGAGGGCGCTCGCAAAGTCTCGACTCATTCCGAGTCCGGCGGACGAAGTGGGCCATCCCCTCCCCCCAAGGCTATAGCCCACCCGTTTTTTGGGCATTTTTGCGGCGGCCGAACTTGGGGAAGGGACCTTCAGGGGCTTATTTTTGGGCGCGGCTGTGCCCACGGCCTAATTTTGGCACACGGAGGGCGTTCGCAAAGTCTCGCCCCATTCCGAGTCCGGCGGACGAAGTTGGCCGGCCCCTCCCCCAAGGCTATAGCCCACCCGTTTTTTGGGCATTTTTGCGGCGGACAAACTTGGGGACGGGACCTTCGGGGGCTTATTTTTTGGCGGGGCTGCTCCCGTGGCCTATTTTTGGCACACGGAGGCCGCTCGCAAAGTCTCGGCCCATTCCGAGTCCGGCGGATTGGCCAGGCCCTCCCCGTGCTATAGCCCACCCGCTTTTTTGGCATTTTCGGCGGACGAACTTGGGGACGGACCTTCGGGGCTTATTTTGGCGCTGTGTCCGCGGCCTATTTTTGGCACACGGAGAGCGTTCGCAATGTCTCGCCCCATTCCGAGTCCGGCGGACGAAGTTGGCCAGCCCCTCCCCCCAAGGCTGTAGCCCAACCGTTTTTTGGGCATTTTTGCGGCGGACGAACTTGGGGACGGGACCTTCGGGGGCTTATTTTTGGGCGCGCCTATGACCGTGGCCTATTTTTGGCACACGGAGGGTGCTCGGAAAGTCTTGCCCCATTCCGAGTCCGGCGGACGAAGTTGGCCAGCCCCTTCCCCCAAGGCTATAGCACACCCGTTTTTTGGGCATTTTTGCGGCGGACGAACTTGGGCACGGGACCTTCGGTGGCTTATTTTTGGCCGCGGCTCTGGCCGCGGCCTATTTTTTGCACATGGAGGGCACTCGCAAAGTCTCGCCCAATTCCGAGTTCGGCGGACGAAGATGGCCAGCCCCTCCCCCCAAGGCTATAGCCCACCCGTTTTTTGGGCATTTTTGCGGCGGACGAAATTTGGGGACGGGACCTTTGGGGGCTTATTTTTGGACACGGCTGTGCCCGCGGCTTATTTTTGGCACATGGAGGGCGCTCACAAAGTCTCGCCTCATTCCGAGTCCGGCGGACGAAGTTGGCCAGCCCCTCCCCCCAAGGCTGTAGCCCAACCGTTTTTTGGGCATTTTTGCGGCGGACGAACTTGGGGACGGGACCTTCGGGGGCTTCTTTTTGGGCGCGCCTATGACCGTGGCCTATTTTTGGCACACGGAGGGCGCTCGGAAAGTCTTGCCCCATTCCGAGTCCGGCGGACGAAGTTGGCCAGCCCCTTCCCCCAAGGCTATAGCACACCCGTTTTTTGGGCATTTTTGCGGTGGACGAACTTGGGCACGGGACCTTCGGGGGCTTATTTTTGGCCGCGGCTCTGGCCGCGGCCTATTTTATGCACACGGAGGGCACTCGCAAAGTCTCGCCCCATTCCGAGTTCGGCGGACGAAGATGGCCAGCCCCTCCCCCCAAGGATATAGCCCACCCGTTTTTTGGGCATTTTTGCGGCGGACGAAATTTGGGGACGGTACCTTTGGGGGCTTATTTTTGGACACGGCTGTGCCCGTGGCTTATATTTGGCACAGGGAGGGCACTCGCAAAGTCTCGCCCCATTCCGAGTTCGGCGGACGAAGATGGCCAGCCCCTCCCCCCAAGGCTATAGCCCACCCGTTTTTTGGGCATTTTTGCGGCGGACGAAATTTGGGGACGGTACCTTCGGGGGCTTATTTTTGGGCGCGGCTGTGCCCGCGGCCTATATTTTGCCACACGGAGGGCGCTCGCAAAGTCTTGCCCCATTCGGAGTCCGGCGGACGAAGTTGGCCAGCCCCTCCCCCCAATGCTATAGCCCACCCGTTTTTTGGGCATTTTTGCGGCGGACGAACTTGGGGACGGGACCTTCGGGGGCTTATTTTTGGGCGCGGCTGTGCCCGCGGCCTATATTTTGCCACACGGAGGGCGCTCGCAAAGTCTTGCCCCATTCCGAGTCCGGCGGACGAAGTGGGCCATCCCCTCCACCCAAGGCTATAGCCCACCCGTTTTTTGGGCATTTTTACGGCGGACAAACTTGGGGACGGGACCTTCGGGGGCTTATTTTTGGGCGCGGCTGTGACCGCGGCCTATTTTTGGCACACGGAGGCCGCTCGCAAAGTCTCGCTCCATTTCGAGTCCGGCCGACGAAGTTGGCCAGCCCCTCCCCCCAAGGCTATAGCCCACCCATTTTTTGGGCATTTTTGCGGCGGACGAACTTGGGGACGGGACCTTCGGGGGGTAATTTTGGGGTGCGGCTGTGCAGTGGCCTATTTTTTGCACACAGAGGCCGCTCACAAAGTCTCGCCCAATTCCGAGTCTGGCGGATGAAGTCGGCCAGCCCCTCCCCCCAAGGCTATAGCCCACCCGTTTTTTGGGCATTTTTGCGTTCGATGAACTTGGGGACGGGACCTTCGGGGGCCTATTTTTGGGCGCGGTTGTGACCGCGGCATATTTTTTGCACACGGAGTCCACTCGCAAAGTCTCGCCCCATTCCGAGTCCGGCGGACGAATTTGGCCAGCCCCTCCCCCCAAGGCTATAGCCCACCCGTTTTTTGGGCATTTTTCGGCGGACGAACTTGGGGACGGGACGTTCGGGGGCATATTTTTTGGCGCGGCTGTGTCCGCGGCCTATTTTTGGCACACGGAGGCCGCTCGCAAAGTCTCGCTCCATTTCGAGTCCGGCCGACGAAGTTGGCCAGCCTCTCCCCCCAAGGCTATAGCCCACCAGTTTTTTGGGCATTTTTGCGGCGGACAAAGTTGGGGACGGGACCTTCGGGTGCTTATTTTTGGGCGCGGCTGTGCCTGCGGCCTATTTTTGGCAAACGGAGGGTTCTCGCAAAGTCTCGCCCCATTCCGAGTCCGGCGGACGAAGTGGGCCAGCCCCTCCCCCCAAGGCTATAGCCCACCCGTTTTTTGGGCATTTTTGCGGCAGACGAACTTGGGGACGGGACCTTCGGGGGCTTATTTTTGGGCGCCGCTGTGCACGCCGCCTATTTTTGGCACACGGAGGGCGCTCGCAAAGTCTCGCCCCATTCCGAGTCCGGCGGACGAAGTTGGCCAGCCCTCCCCCCAAGGCTATAGCCCACCCGTTTTTTGGGCATTTTTGCGGCGGACGAACTTGGGGACGGGACCTTCGGGGGCTTATTTTTGGGCGCGGCTGTGCCTACAGCCTATTTTTGGCACACGGAGGGTGCTCGCAAAGTCTCGCCCCATTCCGAGTCCGGCGGACGAAGTTGGCCAGCCCCTCCCCCCAAGGCTATAGCCCACTCGTGTTTTGGGCATTTTTACGGCGGACGAACTAGGGGACGGGACCTTCGGGGGCTTATTTTTTAGCGTGGCTGTGCCCGCGGCCTATTTTTGGCACACGGAGGCCGCCCGCAAAGTCTCGCCCCATTCCGAGTCCGGCGGACGAAGTTGGCCAGTCCCTCCCCCCAAGGCTATAGCCCACCCGTTTTTTGGACATTTTTGCGGCGGCCGAACTTGGGGACGGGACCTTCGGGGGCTTATTTTTGGGCGCGGCTGTGCTCGTGGCCTATTTTTGGCACACGGAGGGCACTCGCAAAGTCTCGCCCCATTCCGAGTCCGGCGGACGAAGTTGGCCAGCCCCTACCCCCAAGGCTATAGCCCACCCGTTTTTTGGGCATTTTTACGGTGGACGAACTTGGGGACGGAACCTTCGGGGGCTTATTTTTGGGCGCGGCTGTGCTCGCGGCCTATTTTTGGCACACGGAGGCCGCTCACAAAGTCTCGCCCCATTCCGAGTCCGGCGGATGAAGTCGGCCAGCCCCTCCCCCCAAGGCTATAGCCCACCCGTTTTTTGGGCATTTTTGCGTTCGACGAACTTGGGGACGGGACCTTCGGGGGCCTATTTTTGGGCGCGGCTGTGCCCGCGGCCTATTTTTTGCACACGGAAGCCACTCGCAAAATCTCGCCCCATTCCGAGTCCGGCGGACGAATTTGGCCAGCCCCTCCCCCCAAGGCTATAGCCCACCCGGTTTTTGGGCTTTTTTGCGGTGGACGATCTTGGGGTCGGGACCTTCGGGTGCATATTTTTTGGCTCGGCTGTGCCCGCGGCCTATTTTTGGCACACGGAGGCCGCTTGCAAAGTCTCGCCCCATTTCGAGTCCGGCCGACGAAGATGGCCAGCCCCACCCCCCAAGGCTATAGCCCACCAGATTATTGGGCATTTTTGCGGCGGACGAACTTGGGGACGGGACCTTCGGGGGCTTATTTTTGGGCGCGGCTGTGCCTGCGGCCTATTTTTGGCACACGGAGGGTTCTCGCAAAGTCTCGCTCCATTCCGAGTCCGGCGGACGAAGCGGGCCAGCCCCCCCCCCAAAGGCTATAGCCCACCCGTTTTTTGGGCATTTTTGCGGCGGACGAACTTGGGGATGGGACCTTCGGGGGCATATTTTTTGGCACGGCTGTGCCCGCGGCCTATTTTTGGCACACGGAGGCCGCTCGCAAAGTCTCGCCCCATTCCGAGTCCGGCGGACGAAGTTGGCCAGTCCCTCCCCCCAAGGCTCTAGCCCACCCGTTTTTTGGTCATTTTTGCGGCGGCCGAACTTGGGGACGGGACCTTCGGGGGCTTATTTTTGGGCGCGGCGGTGCCCGCGGCCTATTTTTGGCACACGGAGGGCGCTCGCAACGTATCGCCCCATTCCGAGTCCGGCGGACGAAGTTGGCCAGCCCCTCCCCCCAAGGATATAGCTCACCCGTTTTTTGGGAATTTTTACGTCGGACGATCTTGGGGACGGGACCTTTGGGTGCTTATTTTTGGGCGCGGCTGTGCCCACGGCCTATTTTTGGCACACAGAGGCCGCTCACAAAGTCTCGCCCCATTCCGAGTCCGGCGGATGAAGTCGGCCAGCCCCTCCCTCCAAGGCTATAGCCCACCCGTTTTTTGGGCATTTTTGCGTTCGACGAACTTGGGGACGGGACCTTCGGGGGCCTATTTTTGGGCACGGCTGTGCCCGCGGCCTATTTTTTGCATACGGAGGCCACTCGCAAAGTCTCGCCCCATTCCGAGTCCGGCGGACGAATTTGGCCAGCCCCTCCCCCCAAGGCTATAGCCCACCCGTTTTTTGGGCATTTTTGCGGCGGAAGAACTTGGGGACGGGACCTCCGGGGGCATATTTTTTGGCGCGGCTGTGCCCGCGGTCTATTTTTGGCACACGGAGGCCGCTCGCAAAGTCTCGCCCCATTCCGAGTCCGGCGGACGAATTTGGCCAGCCCCTCCCCCCAAGGCTATAGCCCACCCGTTTTTTGGGCATTTTTCGGCGGACGAACTTGGGGACGGGACGTTCGGGGGCATATTTTTTGGCGCGGCTGTGTCCGCGGCCTATTTTTGGCACACGGAGGCCGCTCGCAAAGTCTCACTCCATTTCGAGTCCGGCCGACGAAGTTGGCCAGCCTCTCCCCCCAAGGCTATAGCCCACCAGTTTTTTGGGCATTTTTGCGGCGGACAAAGTTGGGTACGGGACCTTCAGGTGCTTATTTTTGGGCGCGGCTGTGCCTGCGGCCTATTTTTGGCAAACGGAGGGTTCTCGCAAAGTCTCGCCCCATTCCGAGTCCGGCGGACGAAGTGGGCCAGCCCCTCCCCCCAAGGCTATAGCCCACCCGTTTTTTGGGCATTTTTGCGGCAGACGAACTTGGGGACGGGACCTTCGGGGGCTTATTTTTGGGCGCCGCTGTGCACACCCCCTATTTTTGGCACACGGAGGGCGCTCGCAAAGTCTCGCCCCATACCGAGTCCGGCGGACGAAGTTGGCCAGCCCCTCCCCCCAAGGCTATAGCCCACCCGTTTTTTGGGCATTTTTGCGGCGGACGAACTTGGGGACGGGACCTTCGGGGGCTTATTTTTGGGCGCGGCTGTGCCTACAGCCTCTTTTTGGCACACGGACAGTGCTCGCAAAGTCTCGCCCCATTCCGAGTCCGGCGGACGAAGTTGGCCAGCCCCTCCCCCCAAGGCTATAGCCCACTCGTGTTTTGGGCATTTTTACGGCGGACGAACTAGGGGACGGGACCTTCGGGGGCTTATTTTTTAGCGTGGCTGTGCCCGCGGCCTATTTTTGGCACACGGAGGCCGCCCGCAAAGTCTCGCCCCATTCCGAGTCCGGCGGACGAAGTTGGCCAGTCCCTCCCCCCAAGGCTATAGCCCACCCGTTTTTTGGGCATTTTTGCGGCGGCCGAACTTGGGGACGGGACTTTGGGGGCTTATTTTTGGGCGCGGCTGTGCTCGCGGCCTATTTTTGGCACACGGAGGGCACTCGCAAAGTCTCGCCCCATTCCGATTCCGGCGGACGAAGTTGGCCAGCCCCTCCCCCCAAGGCTATAGCCCACCCGTTTTTTGGGCATTTTTGCGGCGGCCGAACTTGGGGACGGGACCTTCGGGGGCTTACTTTTGGGCGCGGCTGTGCTCGCGGCCTATTTTTGGCACACGGAGGCCGCTCACAAAGTCTCGCCCCATTCCGAGTCCGGCGGATGAAGTCGGCCAGCCCCTCCCCCCAAGGCTATAGCCCACCCGGTTTTTGGGCATTTTTGCGTTCGACGAACTTGGGGACGGGACCTTCGGGGGCCTATTTTTGGGCGCGGCTGTGCCCGCGGCCTATTTTTTGCACACGGAGGCCACTCGCAAAATCTCGCCCCATTCCGAGTCCGGCGGACGAATTTGGCCAGCCCCTCCCCCCAAGGCTATAGCCCACCCGTTTTTTGGGCATTTTTGCGGCGGACGAACATGGGGACGGGACCTTCGGGGGCATATTTTTTGGCACGGCTGTGCCCGCGGCCTATTTTTGGCACACGGAGGCCGCTTGCAAAGTCTCGCCCCATTTCGAGTCCGGCCGACGAAGTTGGCCAGCCCCTCCCCCCAAGGCTATAGCCCACCCGTTTTTTGGGCATTTTTGCGGCGGACAAACTTGGGGACGGGACCTTCGGGGGCTTATTTTTGGGTACGGCTGTGCCTGCGGCCTATTTTTGGCACACGGAGGGTTCTCGCAAAGTCTCGCTCCATTCCGAGTCCGGCGGACGAAGCGGGCCAGCCCCCCCCCCCAAGGCTATAGCCCACCCGTTTTTTGGGCATTTTTGCGGCGGACGAACATGGGGACGGGACCTTCGGGGGCATATTTTTTGGCACGGCTGTGCCCGCGGCCTATTTTTGGCACACTGAGGCTGCTTACAAAGTCTCGCCCCATTTCGAGTCCGGCCGACGAAGTTGGCCAGCCCCTCCCCCCAAGGCTATAGCCCACCCGTTTTTTGGGCATTTTTGCGGCGGACAAACTTGGGGACGGGACCTTCGGGGGCTTATTTTTGGGCGCGGCTGTGCCTGCGGCCTATTTTTGGCACACGGAGGGCGCTCGCAACGTCTCGCCCCATTCCGAGTCCGGCGGACGAAGTTGGCCAGCCCCTCCCCCCAAGGATATAGCCCACCCGTTTTTTGGGAATTTTTACGGCGGACGATCTTGGGGACGGGACCTTTGGGTGCTTATTATTGGGCGCGGCTGTGCCCACGGCCTATTTTTGGCACACAGAGGCCGCTCACAAAGTCTCGCCCCATTCCGAGTCCGGCGGATGAAGTCGGCCAGCCCCTCCCTCCAAGGCTATAGCCCACCCGTTTTTTGGGCATTTTTTCGTTCGACGAACTTGGGGACGGGACCTTCGGGGGCCTATTTTTGGGCACGGCTGTGCCCGCGGCCTATTTTTTGCATACGGAGGCCACTCGCAAAGTCTCGCCCCATTCCGAGTCCGGCGGACGAATTTGGCCAGCCCCTCCCCCCAAGGCTATAGCCCACCCGTTTTTTGGGCATTTTTGCGGCGGAAGAACTTGGGGACGGGACCTCCGGGGGCATATTTTTTGGCGCGGCTGTGTCCGCGGTCTATTTTTGGCACACGGAGGCCGCTCGCAAAGTCTCGCCCCATTTCGAGTCCGGCGGACGAAGTTGGCTAGCCCCTCCCCCCAAGGCTATAGCCCACCCGTTTTTTGGGCATTTTTACGGCGGACGAACTAGGGGACGGGACCTTTGGGGGCTTATTTTTGGGCACGGCTGTGCCCGCGTCCTATTTTTGGTACACGGAGGTCGCTCGCAAAGTCTCGCCCCATTCCGAGCCCGGCGGACGAAGTGGGCCAGTCCCTCCCCCCAAGGCTATAGCCCACCCGTTTTTTGGTCATTTTTGCGGCGGCCGAACTTGGGGACGGGACCTTCGGGGGCTTATTTTTCGGCGCGGCGGTGCCCGCGGCCTATTTTTGGCACACGGAGGGCGCTCGCAACGTCTCGCCCCATTCCGAGTCCGGCGGACGAAGTTGGCCAGCCCCTCCCCCCAAGGATATAGCCCACCCGTTTTTTGGGCATTTTTACGGCGGACGATCTTGGGGACGGGACCTTTGGGCGCTTATTTTTGGGCGCGGCTGTGCCCACGGCCTATTTTTGGCACACAGAGGCCGCTCACAAAGTCTCGCCCCATTCCGAGTCCGGCGGATGAAGTCGGCCAGCCCCTCCCTCCAAGGCTATAGCCCACCCATTTTTTGGGCATTTTTACGTTCGACGAACTTTGGGACGGGACCTACGGGGGCCTATTTTTGGGCACGGCTGTGCCCGCGGCCTATTTTTTGCATACGGAGGCCACTCGCAAAGTCTCGCCCCATTCCGAGTCCGGCGGACGAATTTGGCCAGCCCCTCCCCCCAAGGCTATAGCCCACCCGTTTTTTGGGCATTTTTGCGGCGGAAGAACTTGGGGACGGGACCTCCGGGGGCATATTTTTTTGCGCGGCTCTGCCCGCGGTCTATTTTTGGCACACGGAGGCCGCTCGCAAAGTCTCGCCCCATTTCGACTCCGGCCGACGAAGTTGGCCAGCCGTCCCCCCAAGGCTATAGCCCACCCGTTTTTTGGGCATTTTTGCGGCGGACAAACTTGGGGACGGGACCTTTGGGGGCTTATTTCTGGGCGCGGCTGTGCCCATGGCCTATTTTTGGCACACGGAGGGCACTCGCAAAGTCTCGCCCCATTCCGAGTCCGGCGGAAGAAGTTGGCCAGCCCCTCCCCCCAAGGCTATAGCCCACCCGTTTTTTAGGCATTTTTGCGGCGGACGAGCTTGGGGACGGGACCTTTGGGGGCTTATTTTTGGGCGCGGTGGTGCCCGCAGAATATTTTTGGTACACGGAGAGCACTCGCAAAATCTTGCCCCATTCCGAGTCCGGCGGACGAAGTTGGCCAACCCCTCCCCCCAAGGCTATAGCCCACCCGTTTTTTAGGCATTTTTGCGGCGGATGAACTTGGGGACGGGACCTTCGGGGGCTTATTTTTTGGCGTGGCTGTGTCCACGGCCTATTTTTGGCACACGGAGAGCGCTCGCAAAGTCTCGCCCCATTCCGAGTCCGGCGGACGAAGTTGGCCAGCCCCTCCAACCAAGGCTATAGCCCACCCTTTTTTTGGGCATTTTTGAGGCGGGAAACTTGGGGACGGGACCTTCGGGGGCATATTTTTGGGCGCGGCTGTGCCCGCAGCCTATTTCTGGCACACGGAGGGCGCTTGCAAAGTCTCGCCCCATTCCGAGTCCGGCGGACGAAGTGGGCCAGCTCCTCCCCCCAAGGCTATAGCCCACCCGTTTTTTGGGCATTTTTGCGGCGGACGAACTTGGGGACGGGACCTTCGGGGGCTTATTTTTGGCCGCGGCTGTGCCCACACCCTATTTTTGGCACACGGAGGTCGCTCGCAAAGTCTCGCCCCCTTCAGAGTCCGGCGGACGAAGTTGGCCAGCCCCTCCCCCCAAGGCTAAAGCCCACCTATTTTTTGGGCATTTTTGCGGCGGATGAACTTGGGGACGGGACCTTCGGGGGCTTATTTTTGGGCGCGGCTGTGCCAGCGGCCTATTTTTGGCACACGGAGGGCGCTCGCAAAGTCTTGCCCCATTCCGAGTCCGGACGAGTTGGCCAGCCCTCCCCCAAGGCTAAAGCCCACCTATTTTTGGGCATTTTGCGGACGAACTTGGGGACGGGACCTTCGGGGCTTATTTTTGGGTGCGGCTTTGCCCGGCCTATTTTGGGCACACAGAGGGCGCCGCGAAGTCTCACCCCATTCCGAGTCCGGCGGACGAGTTGGCCCGCCTCCCCAAGGCTATAGCCCACCCGCTTTTGGGCATTTTTGCGTGGACGAACTTGGAGACGGGACCTTTGGGGGCTTATTTTTGGCGCGCCTATGCCCGCGACCTTTTACACACGGAGGGCGCCGAAAAGTCTCGCCCCATTCTCGAGTCCGACGGATTTGTTGGCCAGCCCTCCCCCAAGGCTATACCCCACCCGTTTTTTGGGCATTTTTGCGGCGGACGAACTTGGGGACGTGACCTTCGGGGGCTTATTTTTGGGCGCGGCGTCGCCCGCGGCCAATTTTTGGCACACGGAGGCCGCTCGCAAAGTCTCGCCCCATTCCGAGTCCGGCGGACGAAGTGGGCCAGCCCCTCCCCCCAAGGCTATTGCCCACCCGTTTTTTGGGCATTTTTGCGGCGGACGAACTTGGGGACGGGACCTTCGGTGGTTTATTTTTGGAAGCGGCTGTACCCACGGCCTAGTATTGGCACACAGAGGGCGCTCGCATAGTCTCGCCACATTCCGAGTCCGGCGGGCGAAGTTGGCCAGCCCCTCCCCCCATGGCTATAGCCCACCCGTTTTTTGGGCATTTTTGCGGCGGACGAACTTGGGGACGGGACCTTCGGGGGCTTATTTTTGGGCACCGCTGTGCCCGCAGCCTATTTTTGGCACACGGAGGCCGCCAGCAAAGTCTCGCCCCATTCCGAGTCCGGCGGACGAAGTTGGCCAGTCCCTCTCCCCAAGGCTATAGCCCACCCGTTTTTTGGGCATTTTTGCAGCGGCCGAACTTGGGGACGGGACCTTCGGGGGCTTATTTTTGGGCGTGGCTGTGCTCGCGGCCTATTGTTGGCACACGGAGGGCACTGGCAAAGTCTCGCCCCATTCCGAGTCCGGCGGACGAAGTTGGCCAGCCCCTCCCCCCATGGCTATAGCCCACCCGTTTTTTGGGCATTTTTGCGGCGGATGAACTTGGGAACGGGACCTTCAGGGGCTTATTTTTGGGCACCGCTGTGCCCGCAGCCTATTTTTGGTACACTGAGGGCGCTCGCAAAGTCTCGCCCCATTCCGAGTCCGGCGGACGAAGTTGGCCAGCCCCTCCCCCCATGGCTATAGCCCACCCGTTTTTTGGGCATTTTTGCGGCGGACGAACTTGGGGACGGGACCTTCGGGGTTTATTTTTGGGCGCCGCTGTGCACGCAGCCTATTTTTGGCACATGGAGGGTGCTCGCAAAGTCTCGCCCCATTCCGAGTCCGGCGGACGAAGTTGGCCAGCCCCACCCCCCAAGGCTATAGCCCACCCGTTTTTTGGACATTTTTGCGGCAGACGAAGTTGGGGACGGGACCTTCGGGGGCTTATTTTTGGATACCGCTGTGCACGCCGCCTATTTTTGGCACACGGAGGGCGCTCGCAAAGTCTCGCCCCATTCCGAGTCCGGCGGACGAAGTCGGCCAGCCCCTCCCCCCAAGGCTATAGCCCACCCGTTTTTTGGGCATTTTTGCGGCGGACGAACTAGGGGACGGGACCTTCGGGGGCTTATTTTTGAGCGTGGCTGTGTCCACTGCCTATTTTTGGCATACGGAGGCCACCCGCAAAGTCTCGCTCCATTCCGAGTCCGGCGGACGAAGTTGGCCAGTCCCTCCCCCCAAGGCTATAGCCCACCCGTTTTTTGGGCATTTTTGCGGCGGCCGAACTTGGGGACGGGACCTTCGGGGGCTTATTTTTGGGCGCAGCTGTGCCCGTGGCCTATGTTTGGCACACGGAGGGCGCTTGCAAAGTCTCGGCCCATTCCGAGTCCGGCGGACGAAGTTGGCCAGCCCCTCCCCCCAAGGCTATAGCCCACCCGTTTTTTGGGCATTTTTGCGGCGGACGAACTTGGGGACAGGACCTTCGGGAGATTATTTTTGGGTGCGGATGTGCCCGTGGCCTATTTTTGGCACGTGGAGGGTGCTCACAAAGTCTCGCCCCATTCCGAGTCCAGCGGACGAAGTTGGCCAGCCCCTCCCCCCAAGGCTATAGCCCACCCGTTTTTTGGGCATCTTTACGGTGGACGAACTTGGGGACGGAACCTTCGGGGGCTTATTTTTGGGCGCGGCTGTGCCCACGTCCTATTTTTCGCACAGGGAGGCCGTTCACAAAGTCTCGCCCCATTCCGAGTCCGGCGGACGAAGTCGGCCAGCCCCTCCCCCCAAGGCTATAACCCACCCGTTTTTTGGGCATTTTTGCGTTCGACGAACTTGGGGACGGGACCTTCGGGGGCCTATTTTTGGGTGCGGCTGTGCCCGCGGCCTATTTTTGGCACACGGAGGCCGCTCGCAAAGTCTCGCCCCATTCCGAGTCCGGCGGACGAAGTTGGCCAGTCCCTCCCCCCAAGGCTATAGCCCACCCATTTTTTGGGTATTTTTGCGGCGGCCGAACTTGGGGACGGGACCTTCGGGGGCTTATTTTTGGGCGTGGCTGTGCTCGCGGCCTATTTTTGGCACACGGAGGGCGCTCGTAAAGTCTCGCCCCATTCCGAGTCCGGCGGACGAAGTGGGCCAGCCCCTCCCCCCAAGGCTATAGCCCACCCGTTTTTTGGGCATTTTTGCGGCGGTCGAACTTGGGGACGGGACCTTCTGGGGCTTATTTTTGGGTGCGGCTGAGCCCGTGGCCTATTTTTGGCACACGGAGGGTGCTTGCCAAGTCTCGCCCCATTCCGAGTCCGGCGGACGAAGTTGGCCAGCCCCTCCCCCCAAGGCTATAGCCCACCCGTTTTTAGGGCATTTTTGCGGGGGACGAACTTGGGGACGGGACCATCGGGGGCTTATTTTTGGGCAAGCCTGTGCCCGCGGCCTATTTTTGGCACACGGAGGCCGCTCGCAAAGTCTCGCCCCATTCCGAGTCCGGCGGACGAAGTCGGCCAGCCCCTCCCCCCAAGGCTATAGCCCACCCGTTTTTTGGGCATTTTTGCGTTCGACGAACTTGGGGACGGGACCTTCGGGGTCCTATTTTTGGGCGCGGCTGTGCCCGCGGCCTATTTTTGGCACACGGAGGCCGCTCGCAAAGTCTCGCCCCATTCCGAGTCCGGCGGACGAAGTTGGCCAGCCCCTCCCCCCAAGGCTATAGCCCACCCGTTTTTTGGACATTTTTGCGGCAGACGAAGTTGGGGACGGGACCTTCGGGGGCTTATTTTTGGATACCGCTGTGCACGCCGCCTATTTTTGGCACACGGAGGGCGCTCGCAAAGTCTCGCCCCATTCCGAGTCCGGCGGACGAAGTCGGCCAGCCCCTCCCCCCAAGGCTATAGCCCACCCGTTTTTTGGGCATTTTTGCGGCGGTCGAACTTGGGGACGGGACCTTCGGGGGCTTATTTTTGGTCGCAGCTGTGCCTGCGGCCTATTTTTAGCACACGGAGGGCACTCGCAAAGTCTCGCCCCCTTCCGAGTCCGGCGGACGAAGTTGGCCAGCCCCCCCCATGGCTATAGCCCACCCGCTTTTGGGCATTTTAACTTGGGGACGGAACCTGGGGCTTATTTTTGGGCGCGGCTGTGCCCATGTCCTATTTTTGGCACACGGAGGCCATTCACAACGCCTCGCCCCATTCCGAGTCCGCGGACGAAGTCGCCAGCCCTCCCCCAAGGCTATAACCCACCCGCTTTTGGGCATTTTTACGAACTTGGGGACGGGACCTTCGGGTCCTATTTGGGTGCGGCTGTGCCTGCCTATTTTTGGCACACGGAGGCCGCCGCAAAGTCTCGCCCCATTCCGAGTCCGGCGGACGAAGTTGGCCAGCCCTCCCCCGTGGCTATAGCCCACCCGCTTTTTGGACATTTTGCGGCAGACGGTTGGGGACGGACCTTCGGGGCTTATTTTTGATACCGCTGTGCACGCCGCCTATTTTTGGCACACGGAGGGCGCCGCAAAGTGTCGCCCCATTCCGAGTCCGGCGGATTTAGTCGGCCAGCCCTCCCCCAAGGCTATAGCCCACCCGCTTTTTGGGCATTTTGCGGCGGACGAACTTGGGGACGGGACCTTCGGGGGCTTATTTTTGGTCGCGGCTGTGCCTGCGGCCTATTTTTAGCACACGGAGGGCACTCGCAAAGTCTCGCCCCCTTCCGAGTCCGGCGGACGAAGTGGGCCGGCCCCTCCCCCCATGGCTATAGCCCACCCGTTTTTTGGGCATTTTTGCGGCGGACGAACTTGGGGACGGAACCTTCGGGGGCTTATTTTTGGGCGCGGCTGTGCCCATGTCCTATTTTTGGCACACGGAGGCCGTTCACAACGTCTCGCCCCATTCCGAGTCCGGCGGACGAAGTCGGCCAGCCCCTCCCCCCAAGGCTATAGCCCACCCGTTTTTTGGGCATTTTTGCGTTCAACGAACTTGGGGACGGGACCTTCGGGGTCCTATTTTTGGGCGCGGCTGTGCCCGCGGCCTATTTTTGGCACACAGAGGCCGCCCACAAAGTCTCGCCCCATTCCGAGTCCGGCGGACGAAGTTGGCCAGCCCCTCCCCCCATGGCTATAGCCCACCCGTTTTTTGGGCATTTTTGCGGGGGACGAACTTGGGGACGGGACCATCGGGGGCTTATTTTTGGGCAAGCCTGTGCCGCGGCCTATTTTTGGCACACGGAGGCCGCCGCAAAGTCTCGCCCCATTCCGAGTCCGCGGACGAAGTCGGCCAGCCCCTCCCCAAGGCTATAGCCCACCCGCTTTTTTGGGCATTTTTATGCGTCGACTTAACTTGGGGACGGGACCTTCGGGGACTTATTTTTGGGCGCGGCTGTGCCCGCGGCCTATTTTTGGCACACGGAGGCCGCTCGCAAAGTCTCGCCCCATTCCGAGTCCGGCGGACGAAGTTGGCCAGCCCCTCCCCCCAAGGCTATAGCCCACCCGTTTTTTGGACATTTTTGCGGCAGACGAAGTTGGGGACGGGACCTTCGGGGGCTTATTTTTGGATACCGCTGTGCACGCCGCCTATTTTTGGCACACGGAGGGCGCTCGCAAAGTCTCGCCCCATTCCGAGTCCGGCGGACGAAGTCGGCCAGCCCCTCCCCCCAAGGCTATAGCCCACCCGTTTTTTGGGCATTTTTGCGGCGGACGAACTTGGGGACGGGACCTTCGGGGGCTTATTTTTGGTCGCAGCTGTGCCTGCGGCCTATTTTTAGCACACGGAGGGCACTCGCAAAGTCTCGCCCCCTTCCGAGTCCGGCGGACGAAGTTGGCCAGCCCCTCCCCCCATGGCTATAGCCCACCCGTTTTTTGGGCATTTTTGCGGCGTACGAACTTGGGGACGGAACCTTCGGGGGCTTATTTTTGGGCGCGGCTGTGCCCATGTCCTATTTTTGGCACACGGAGGCCATTCACAACGTCTCGCCCCATTCCGAGTCCGGCGGACGAAGTCGGCCAGCCCCTCCCCCCAAGGCTATAGCCCACCCGTTTTTTGGGCATTTTTGCGGCGGACGAACTTGGGGACAGGACCTTCGGGAGATTATTTTTGGGTGCGGATGTGCCCGTGGCCTATTTTTGGCACGTGGTGGGTGCTCGCAAAGTCTCGCCCCATTCCGAGTCCAGCGGACGAAGTTGGCCAGCCCCTCCCCCCAAGGCTATAGCCCACCCGTTTTTTGGGCATCTTTACGGTGGACGAACTTGGGGACGGAACCTTCGGGGGCTTATTTTTGGGCGCGGCTGTGCCCACGTCCTATTTTTCGCACATGGAGGCCGTTCACAAAGTCTCGCCCCATTCCGAGTCCGGCGGACGAAGTCGGCCAGCCCCTCCCCCCAAGGCTATAACCCACCCGTTTTTTGGGCATTTTTGCGTTCGACGAACTTGGGGACGGGACCTTCGGGGGCCTATTTTTGGGTGCGGCTGTGCCCGCGGCCTATTTTTAGCACACGGAGGCCGCTCGCAAAGTCTCACTCCATTCCGAGTCCGGCGGATGAAGTTGGCCAGCCCCTCCCCCCAAGGCTATAGCCCACTCGTGTTTTGGGCATTTTTACGGCGGACAAACTAGGGTACGGGACCTTCGGGGCCTTATTTTTGAGCGCGGCTGTGTCCGCGGCCTATTTTTGGCACACAGAGGCCGCCCGCAAAGTCTAGCCCCATTCCGAGTCCGGCGGACGAAGTTGGCCAGTCCCTCCCCCCAAGGCTATAGCCCACCCATTTTTTGGGTATTTTTGCGGCGGCCGAACTTGGGGACGGGACCTTCGGGGGCTTATTTTTGGGCGTGGCTGTGCTCGCGGCCTATTTTTGGCACACGGAGGGCGCTCGTAAAGTATCGCCCCATTCCGAGTCCGGCGGACGAAGTGGGCCAGCCCCTCCCCCCAAGGCTATAGCCCACCCGTTTTTTGGGCATTTTTGCGGCGGACGAACTTGGGGACGGGACCTTCTGGGGCTTATTTTTGGGTGCGGCTGAGCCCGTGGCCTATTTTTGGCACACGGAGGGCGCTTGCCAAGTCTCGCCCCATTCCGAGTCCGGCGGACGAAGTTGGCCAGCCCCTCCTCCCAAGGCTATAGCCCACCCGTTTTTAGGGCATTTTTGCGGGGGACGAACTTGGGGACGGGACCATCGGGGGCTTATTTTTGGGCAAGCCTGTGCCCGCGGCCTATTTTTGGCACACGGAGGCCGCTCGCAAAGTCTCGCCCCATTCCGAGTCCGGCGGACGAAGTCGGCCAGCCCCTCCCCCCAAGGCTATAGCCCACCCGTTTTTTGGGCATTTTTGCGTTCGACGAACTTGGGGACGGGACCTTCGGGGTCCTATTTTTGGTCGCGGCTGTGCCCGCGGCCTATTTTTGGCACACGGAGGCCGCTCGCAAAGTCTCGCCCCATTCCGAGTCCGGCGGACGAAGTTGGCCAGCCCCTCCCCCCAAGGCTATAGCCCACCCGTTTTTTGGACATTTTTGCGGCAGACGAAGTTGGGGACGGGACCTTCGGGGGCTTATTTTTGGATACCGCTGTGCACGCCGCCTATTTTTGGCACACGGAGGGCGCTCGCAAAGTCTCGCCCCATTCCGAGTCCGGCGGACGAAGTCGGCCAGCCCCTCCCCCCAAGGCTATAGCCCACCCGTTTTTTGGGCATTTTTGCGGCGGACGAACTTGGGGACGGGACCTTCGGGGGCTTATTTTTGGTCGCGGCTGTGCCTGCGGCCTATTTTTAGCACACAAAGGGCTTTTGGAAAGTCTCGCCCCCTTCCGAGTCCGGCGGACGAAGTTGGCCAGCCCCTCCCCCCATGGCTATAGCCCACCCGTTTTTTGGGCATTTTTGCGGCGGACGAACTTGGGGACGGAACCTTCGGGGGCTTATTTTTGGGCGCGGCTGTGCCCATGTCCTATTTTTGGCACACGGAGGCCGTTCACAACGTCTCGCCCCATTCCGAGTCCGGCGGACGAAGTCGGCCAGCCCCTCCCCCCAAGGCTATAGCCCACCCGTTTTTTGGGCATTTTTGCGTTCAACGAACTTGGGGACGGGACCTTCGGGGTCCTATTTTTGGGCGCGGCTGTGCCCGCGGCCTATGTTTGGCACACAGAGGCCGCCCACAAAGTCTCGCCCCATTCCGAGTCCGGCGGACGAAGTTGGCCAGTCCTTCCCCCCAAGGCTATAGCCCACCCGTTTTTTGGGCATTTTTCCGGCGGCCGAACTTGGGGACGGGACCTTCGGGGGCTTATTTTTGGGCGTGGCTGTGCTCGCAGCCTATTTTTGGCACACGGAGGGCGCTCGCAAAGTCTCGCCCCATTCCGAGTCCGGCGGACGAAGTTGGCCAGCCCCTCCCCCCAAGGCTATAGCCCACCCGTTTTTTGGGCATTTTTTCGGCGGACGAACTTGGGGACGGGACTTTCGGGGGATTATTTTTGCGGCTGTGCCCGCGGCCTATTTTTTGCACACGGAGGGCGCTCGCAAAGTCTCGCCCCATTCCGAGTCCAGCGGACGAAGTTGGCCAGCCCCTCCCCCCAAGGCTATAGCCCACCCGTTTTTTGGGCATTTTTACGGCGGACGAACTTGGGGACGGAACCTTCGGGGGCATATTTTTGGGCGCGGCTGTGTCCACGTCCTATTTTTGGCACACGGAGGCCGTTCACAAAGTCTCGCACCATACCGAGTCCGCGGACGGCCAGCCCTCCCCCAAGGCTATAGCCCACCCGCTTGGGCATTTTGCGTCGACGAACTTGGGGACGGGACCTTCGGGGCCTATTTTTGGGCGCGGCTGTGCCTGCCTATTTTTGGCATTGACGGAGGCCGCCGCAAAGTCTCGCTCCATTCCGAGTCCGCGGACGAATTTTGCCAGCCCCTCCCCATGGCTATAGCCCACCCGCTTTTTTCGGACGAACTTGGGGACGGAACCTTCGGGGCTTATTTTTGGGCGCGCTGTGCCCATGTCCTATTTTTGGCACACGGAGGCCGTTCACTAAGTCTCGCCCCATTCCGAGTCCGCGGATTTAGTCGGCCAGCCCTCCCCAAGGCTATAGCCCACCCGCTTGGGCATTTTTTCGACGAACTTGGGGACGGGACCTTCGGGGCCTATTTTTGTGCCCGCGGCCTATTTTTGGCACACGGAGGCCGCCCACAAAGGCTCGCCCCATTCCGAGTCCGGCGGACGGTTGGCCAGTCCTTCCCCAAGGCTATAGCCCACCCGCATTTTCATGCGGCCGAACTTGGGGACGGGACCTTCGGGGCTTATTTTTGGGCGTGGCTGTGCTCGCAGCCTATTTTTGGCACACGGAGGGCGCCGCAAAGTCTCGCCCCATTCCGAGTCCGGCGGACGAGCCAGCCCTCCCCCAAGGCTATAGCCCACCCGTTTTTTGGGCATTTTTGCGGCGGACGAACTTGGGGACGGGACTTTCGGGGGATTATTTTTGGGCGCGGCTGTGCCCGCGGCCTATTTTTGGCACGCGGAGGGTGCTCGCAAAGTCTCGCCCCATTCCGAGTCCAGCGGACGAAGTTGGCCAGCCCCTCCCCCCAAGGCTATAGCCCACCCGTTTTTTGGGCATTTTTACGGCGGACGAACTTGGGGACGGAACCTTCGGGGGCATATTTTTGGGCGCGGCTGTGCCCACGTCCTATTTTTGGCACACGGAGGCCGTTCACAAAGTCTCGCCCCATTCCGAGTCCGGCGGACGAAGTCGGCCAGCCCCTCCCCCCAAGGCTATAGCCCACCCGTTTTTTGGGCATTTTTGCGTTCGACGAACTTGGGGACGGGACCTTCGGGGGCCTATTTTTGGGCGCGGCTGTGCCCGCGGCCTATTTTTGGCACACGGAGGCCGCTCGCAAAGTCTCGCTCCATTCCGAGTCCGGCGGACGAATTTTGCCAGCCCCTCCCCCCATGGCTATAGCCCACCCGTTTTTTGGGCATTTTTGCGGCGGACGAACTTGGGGACGGAACCTTCGGGGGCTTATTTTTGGGCGCGGCTGTGCCCATGTCCTATTTTTGGCACACGGAGGCCGTTCACAATGTCTCGCCCCATTCCGAGTCCGGCGGACGAAGTCGGCCAGCCCCTCCCCCCAAGGCTATAGCCCACCCGTTTTTTGGGCATTTTTGCGTTCGACGAACTTGGGGACGGGACCTTCGGGGGCCTATTTTTGGGCGCGGCTGTGCCCGCGGCCTATTTTTGGCACACGGAGGCCGCCCACAAAGTCTCGCCCCATTCCGAGTCCGGCGGACGAAGTTGGCCAGTCCTTCCCCCCAAGGCTATAGCCCACCCGTTTTTTGGGCATTTTTGCGGCGGCCGAACTTGGGGACGGGACCTTCGGGGGCTTATTTTTGGGCGTGGCTGTGCTCGCAGCCTATTTTTGGCACACGGAGGGCGCTCGCAAAGTCTCGCCCCATTCCGAGTCCGGCGGACGAAGTTGGCCAGCCCCTCCCCCCAAGGCTATAGCCCACCCGTTTTTTGGGCATTTTTGCGGCGGACGAACTTGGGGACGGGACTTTCGGGGGATTATTTTTGGGCGCGGCTGTGCCCGCGGCCTATTTTTGGCACGCGGAGGGTGCACGCAAAGTCTCGCCCCATTCCAAGTCCAGCGGACGAAGTTGGCCAGCCCCTCCCCCCAAGGCTATAGCCCTCCCGTTTTTTGGGCATTTTTACGGCGGACGAACTTGGGGACGGAACCTTCGGGGGCATATTTTTGGGTGCGGCTGTGCCCACGTCCTATTTTTAGCACACGGAGGCCGTTCACAAAGTCTCGCCCCATTCCGAGTCCGGCGGACGAAGTCGGCCAGCCCCTCCCCCCAAGGCTATAGCCCACCCGTTTTTTGGGCATTTTTGCGTTCGACGAACTTGGGGACGGGACCTTCGGGGGCCTATTTTTGGGCGCGGCTGTGCCCGCGGCCTATTTTTGGCACACGGAGGCCGCTCGCAAAGTCTCGCTCCATTCCGAGTCCGGCGGACGAAGTTTGCCAGCCCCTCCCCCCAAGGCTATAGCCCACCCGTTTTTTGGGCATTTTTGCGGCGGACGAACTTGGGGATGGGACCTTCGGGGGCATATTTTTTGGCGCGGCTGTGCCCGCGGCCTATTTTTGGCACACGGAGGCCGCTCGCAAAGTCTCGCTCCATTTCGAGTCCGGCCGACGAAGTTGGCCAGCCCCTCCCCCCAAGGCTATAGCCCACCCGTTTTTTGGGCATTTTTGCGGCGGACGAACTTGGGGACGGGACCTTCGGGGGGTAGTTTTGGGGCGCGGCTGTGCAGTGGCCTATTTTTTGCGCACAGAGGCCGCTCACAAAGTCTCGCCCAATTCCGAGTCCGGCGGATGAAGTCGGCCAGCCCCTCCCCCCAAGGCTATAGCCCACCCGTTTTTTGGGCATTTTTGCGTTCGATGAACTTGAGGACGGGACCTTCGGGGGCCTATTTTTGGGCGCGGTTGTGACCGCGGCCTATTTTTTGCACACGGAGTCCACTCGCAAAGTCTCGCCCCATTCCGAGTCCGGCGGACGAATTTGGCCAGCCCCTCCCCCCAAGGCTATAGCCCACCCGTTTTTTGGGCATTTTTGCGGCGGACGAACATCGGGACGGGACGTTCGGGGGCATATTTTTTGGCGCGGCTGTGCCCGCGGCCTATTTTTGGCACACGGAGGTCGCTCGCAAAGTCTCGCTCCATTTCGAGTCCGGCCGACGAAGTTGGCCAGCCCCTCCCCCCAAGGCTATAGCCCACCCGGTTTTTGGGTATTTTTACGGCGGACGAACTAGGGGACGGGACCTTCAGGGGCTTATTTTTGAGCGCGGCTGTGTCCGCGGCCTATTTTTGGCACACGGAGGCCGCCCGCAATGTCTCGCCCCATTCCGAGTCCGGCGGACGAAGTTGGCCAGTCCCTCCCCCCAAGGCTATAGCCCACCCGTTTTTTGGGCATTTTTGCGGCGGCCGAACTTGGGGACGGGACCTTCGGGGGCTTATTTTTGGGCGTGGCTGTGCTCGCGGCCTATTTTTGGCACACGGAGGGCGCTCGTAAAGTCTCGCCCCATTCCGAGTCCGGCGGACGAAGTTGGCCAGCCCCTCCCCCCAAGGCTATAGCCCACCCGTTTTTTGGGCATTTTTGCGGTGGACGAACTTGGGGACGGGACCATCGGGGGCTTATTTTTGGGCAAGCCTGTCCCCGCGGCCTATTTTTGGCACACGGAGGCCGCTCGCAAAGTCTCGCCCCATTCTGAGTCCGGCGGACGAAGTTGGCCAGCCCCTCCCCCCATGGCTATAGCCCACCCGTTTTTTGGGCATTTTTGCGGTGGACGAACTTGGGGACGGAACCTTCGGGGGCTTATTTTTGGGCGCGGCTGTGCCCATGTCCTATTTTTGGAACACGGAGGCCGTTCACAAAGTCTCGCCCCATTCCGAGTCCGGCGGACGAAGTCGGCCAGCCCCTCCCCCCAAGGCTATAGCCCACCCGGTTTTTGGGTATTTTTACGGCGGACGAACTAGGGGACGGGACCTTTGGGGGCTTATTTTTGAGTGCGGCTGTGTCCGCGGCCTATTTTTGGCACACGGAGGCCGCCCGCAAAGTCTCGCCCCATTCCGAGTCCGGCGGACGAAGTTGGCCAGTCCCTTCCCCCAAGGCTATAGCCCACCCTTTTTTGGGCATTTTTACGGCGGCCGAACTTGGGGACGGGACCTTCGGGGGCTTATTTTTGGGCGTGGCTGTGCTCGCGGCCTTTTTTTGGCACACGGAGGGCGCTCGTAAAGTCTCGCCCCATTCCGAGTCCGGCGGACGAAGTTGGCCAGCCCCTCCCCCCAAGGCTATAGCCCACCCGTTTTTTGGGCATTTTTGCGGCGGACAAACTTGGGGACGGGACCTTCGGGGGCTTATTTTTGGGCGCGGCTGAGCCCGTGGCCTATTTTTGGCACACGGAGGGCGCTTGCCAAGTCTCGCCCCATTCCGAGTCCGGCGGACGAAGTTGGCCAGCCCCTCCCCCCAAGGCTATAGCCCACCCGTTTTTTGGGCATTTTTGCGGGGGACGAACTTGGGGACGGGACCATCGGGGGCTTATTTTTGGGCAAGCCTGTGCCCGCGGCCTATTTTTGGCACACGGAGGCCGCTCGCAAAGTCTCGCCCCATTCCGAGTCCGGCGGACGAAGTTGGCCAGCCCCTCCCCCCATGGCTATAGCCCACCCGTTTTTTGGGCATTTTTGCGGCGGACGAACTTGGGGACGGAACCTTCGGGGGCTTATTTTTGGGAGCGGCTGTGCCCATGTCCTATTTTTGGAACACGGAGGCCGTTCACAAAGTCTCGCCCCATTCCGAGTCCGGCGGACGAAGTCGGCAAGCCCCTCCCCCCAAGGCTATAGCCCACCCGTTTTTTGGGCATTTTTGCGTTCGACGAACTTGGGGACGGGACCTTCGGGGGCCTATTTTTTGGGTGCGGCTGTGCCCGCGGACTATATTTAGCACACGGAGGGCCCTCGCAAAGTCTCGCCCCATTCCGAGTATGGCGGACGAAGTTGGCCAGCCCCTCCCCCCAAGCGTATAGCCCACCCGTTTTTTGGGCATTTTTGCGGCGGACGAACTTGGGGACGGGACCTTCGGGGGCTTATTTTTGGGCGCGGCTGTACCCGTGGCCTATTTTTGGCACACGGAGGGCGCTCGCAAAGTCTCGCCCCATTCCGAGTCCGCGGATTTGGCCAGCCCTCCCCTATAGCCCACCCGTTTTTTGGGCATTTTTGCGGCGGACGAACTTGGGGACGGGACCTTCGGGGGCTTATTTTTGGGCGCGGCTGAGCCCATGGCCTATTTTTGGCACACGGAGGGCGCTTGCCAAGTCTCGCCCCATTCCGAGTCCGGCGGATTTGGCCAGCCCTCCCCAAGGCTATAGCCCACCCGCTTTTCGGGCATTTTGCGGGGACGAACTTGGGGACGGGACCATCGGGGGCTTATTTTTGGGCAAGCCTGTGCCCGCGGCCTATTTTTGGCACACGGAGGCCGGTCGCAAAGTCTCGCCCCATTCCGAGTCCGGCGGACGAAGTTGGCCAGCCCCTCCCCCCAAGGCTATAGCCCACCCGTTTTTTGGGCATTTTTGCGGCGGACGAACTTGGGGACGGGACCTTCGGGGGCTTATTTCTGGGCGCGGCTGTGCCCGTGGCCTATTTTTGGCACACGGATCGCGCTCGCAAAGTCTCGCCCCATTCCGAGTCCGGCGGAAGAAGTTGGCCAGC